>CM042416.1:31841685-32169185 GCA_023634145.1 Thymallus thymallus | reverse complement strand
GAATGAAAAGGGAATGGGCTGGCTCACTTCATCCTCTCTCCTTCAGTGTCAGGATTTGTGATAGGAACCCAAACGCAGACCGGGCAATGTAAGTATATGGTGATGTTTATTGAAGAGTGGTAATAGGGAATTGTTGAAGAGGATGTGGTTGAATAGGTAGTTGGTAGGTTGGTGGCTGAGTATCCAGGTAGGTGGCAGATAAGTGGTCCGTGATTGTTCGAATCCGTATCCTAGGTGAGTGGAGGTAGAGGTGCGTAGGATGCGGCGTGATGATGGGTATATCCAGGCAGGATTCCTAAACAGAGTACAGACGGAATTACTGAGCAGGGTATAATACGACGAAGCAACTTTAACAACTGGTATAATAAATATATATATAACTCAGATGGCTGGTACGCAGCTACACATACTAGGTGACTTAACGATCCGGCGGGGACTGGATGTCAGGTCGTCTCTTAAATAGTGATGACCGCGGATCTGGAACAGGTGTGTAGTGCTCAGGAATAACATGACAGGCTCCGGATAAATGTAGCCCCGCCCACTCATCAGTAACCAGGCAACTGACCCCGGTACCATGAGACGGACAATAAACAAACAAGACAGACACAAACACAGACTCAGGGAACAGGGGTCGTGACAGTACCCTCCCCCCGACGGACGCCTCCGGGCGGACCACCTGGAGCCCCAGGCTGACGGTGGTAGAACTCACGAATCAGGCCCGCATCCAGGATCTGGCGTTGGGGAATCCAGCACCTCTCCTCAGGACCATAACCCTCCCAGTCCACCAGGTACTGGAACCCCCGACCCCGGCGTCGAGAGTCCAAAATTCATCGCACCGTGTAGGCGGGGCTACCATCAATGATGCGGGGAGGAGGAGGTCGAGGTGGCGGAGGTAGAAGAGGGCTGAGGCGAACCGGTTTAATGCAGGACACGTGGAAAGCAGGATGAACTCTGAGGGTACGAGGAAGTTTTAATCGGACCACCGCAGGGTTGATTACTTTCTCTACCACGAACGGGCCGATGTGTTTGGGGGACAGTTTTCGAGAATCAGTCTTAAGGGGCAGATTCTAGGTGGATAACCATACCTTATCTCCTACGGTGTAGGATGGAGCAGGTGCACGGTGACGGTTAGCTTGGTGTTGGTATTGGCCGGAAGCCCTGAGTAGTGCCTCCCGGGCACGGATGGCACGGACAGATCCCTCTCCTGGGACGGAAACAGGGGAGGTTGGTAGCCGTAGAGGCATTGAAATGCGGACATACCTGTGGCTGATGTGGTGAGTGTGTTGTGGGCGTACTCCACCCAGGGAAGCTGAGAGGACCAGGATGTGGGATTGGATGAGGACATGCACCGTAAGGTCGTCTCCATCTTCTGGTTAGCCCTCTCCGCCTGACCATTGGTCTGAGGGTGGAATCCAGAAGACAAACTCACGGTTGCACCAATAGCTAAACAGAAATCCCTCCACACAGCTGATGTAATCTGGGGACCACGGTCGGACACGACGTCACAAGGAAGACCGTGGACATGGAATACCTCCTTGACCAGCAGGGCCGCCATCTCCTTGGCTGAGGGGAGCTTAGGTAAGGGAATGAAGTGAGCAAATTTGCTAAAACGATCAACCACGGTAAGTATGACTGTGTTACCCTCTGAAGTCGGTAGACCAGTGACAAAATCCAAAGACAGGTGGGACCAGGGGCGACGAGGAATGGGTAGAGGACGTAGGAGACCAGCACTGGGCTGGTTGGAACCCTTGTTCTGTGCACAGGTAGGACAGGCAGAAACAAAAGTCTTGGTATCCTCTCTCATGGTTGGCCACCAGAACCGTCTCCTAAGAAAGGACATGGTTCGGGCTATACCAGGATGACATGTAAGGTTAGAGGAATGTGCCCACTGCAACACAGCTGATCTGACAGATTCGGGAACGAAAAGGCAACCCGGTGGACTATTACCTGGACCTGGATTATTCCGGAGAGCAGTCTTAACCTCCTCTTCAACCCTCCACATAACAGCCCCGAGGATGCAATTCTTAGGTATGATGGTATCAGGTTGTGGACATACTTCCTCCTCCTTGTTGAACACGCGGGACAGAGCATCAGGCTTAATGTTCCGAGAACCGGGTCTGTAGGTTAGGGAAAAATTAAAACGTCCAAAAAATAGAGCCCACCTGGCTTGTCGTGAGTTAAGTCGCTTGGCAGATCGCACATATTCTAGGTTCTTGTGGTCAGTCCAGACCACAAATGGTAGTTCTGCCCCCTCCAACCAATGGCGCCACTCCTCTAAGGCGATCTTGACCGCAAGCAACTCTCGGTTACCAACATCGTAGTTTATCTCCGCTGGGGACAAACGGCGAGAAAGAAAAGCACAGGGATGAAGCTTACCGTCCTCGATGGACCGTTGAGACAGGACTGCTCCTACTCCCACGTCTGAAGCATCCACTTCGACCACAAACTGCAGGGCAGGATCTGGTTGGGAGAGAATGGGTGCTGAGGTGAACCGTCCTTTAAGATCCAGAAATGCCTGTTCAGCCTCCGGGGTCCATGTGAAGGATCTGGCACTGGAGGTGAGAGTAGTTAATGGTGTAACCACCCGGCTATAGTCACGAATGAACCGTCTGTAGAAATTTGCAAACCCCAAAAACCTCTGCAGCTGTTTTCTGCTGTCTGGCCTCGGCCACTCCAGAACCGCCTCAAGCTTCGCCGGATCCATCCGAACCTGTCCCTCGGAGATGATGTATCCCAAGAAGGAGGTGGTGAGTGCGTGGAATTCACATTTCTCAGCTTTGACATATAACCGGTTCTCAAGCAACCTATGGAGTACCTGTCGAACATGCTGTATGTGTTCAGAGGGATCCTTGGAGAAAATCAAGATGTCATCCAGGTATACAAAAACAAATTGACCAATCATGTCCCTCAACACGTCATTGATCAAACACTGGAAAACAGCAGGGGCATTGGTTAGTCCGAATGGCATGACTAAGTACTCAAAGTGACCCATGGGTGTGTTGAAGCCTGTCAACCACTCATCCCCCTCCCTGATTCTGACCAAATGGTATGCGTTACGAAGGTCAAGTTTGGTAAAAACAGTTGAACCTTGAAGTGAGTCAAAAGCTGTATTCATCAAGGGCAAAGGGTACTTGTTCTTTACAGTTATATCATTCAATCCCCGATAATCTATGCAAGGTCTAAGTGTTCCATCCTTCTTACCCACAAAGAAAAATCCAGCTCCAAAAGGTGAGGATGAAGGGCGGATGAGACCAGCCGTCAGAGATTCCTTAATATAACTCTCCATAGCCTCCCGTTCCGGTTTAGAGATGCTGTAGAGTCGGGCCTTGGGGTAAGTGGAGCCAGGAATCAACTTAATCTCGCAATCGTAGGGACGATGAGGTGGTAGGGAGAGAGCTCGCTGTTTGCTGAATACCTCACCGATGTCGTGATACTCCACTGGCACGTGGGTCAAGTCAGGAGGCTGAGTGTCATTTACCTGGCTGCGCATAGATTGTGAACATGCAGATTTCAAACAGTTAGCATGACATGCAGAACTCCAGCTGGTTACCTGGCCTGTCCTCCAATCGATGGTGGGATTGTGCCTGACCAGCCAGGTGTGACCTAAGATGAGAGGAATATGAGGAGAGTGGATTATAAGGAAACTGATCTCCTCCGAATGGTTGCCTGACAGTAACAACTGAACCGGTTCAGTTCTAGACGTGACCCGGGCTAGTAACCTGCCATCTAAGGTATTCGCTTCAATGACCTCCTCTAGGATTTCTGTGGAGAGCCCCAGCTGTTTCACCAACTCTGCATCGATGAAACTGTCATCTGCACCTGAATCAATTAATGCTTGAAATTAAAAAAACTGACCTTTAATGGATATAGTAGCGTGGAATAGAGTTCTGGAACGAGAGTAGGGGATATCGGTAGTTTGGCTCGCTAGGATCCTCCCCACGTCTAACGAGCCTGCCGGTTTGCCGGCCTGTGTGGGCAGGATGCCAGATAATGTCCCGGATCACCACAATATAGGCAGCTATTGTTGTCTCTCCGGCGCTGGCGTTCCTTTTCATTAAGGCGAAAACGACCTAGTTGCATGGGTTCAGGATCGGATTCTCTCATCTCTTTAGTCGTCTCCCGTGATGAATGGTTTGGGGAACAATTCGCTCCTCTCTCGGGTCCCGTTGTTCTGATTGGTTGTTGAGCCGTGAGTTCTACTCGTCGCTTCTCTCTCCGGCGCTCCCTACACCTGTTATCCACCCGCATAGCCAACGTGATCAATTCGTCTAAATTACAAGGTTCGGGGTAGGATATTAATTCATCCTTGATTTGTTCACTCAGTCCGTTGGCGAAAACTGCTTGTAGGGATTCTTCATTCCACCCACTCTCCACGGCTAGTGTGCGAAAAGTAATTGCATATTCGGCCACACTGTGTGTTCCCTGGCGCAGTGACATTAATCGCTTGGATGCATCCTTACCACGGACCGGGTGATCAAATAATTTCCTCATCTCATCGGTAAAGGCAAGGTACGAATTAGCAGAGGTGTGGACTCGAGTCATGTGACTTGGACTCGAGTCAGACTCGAGTCATGAATTTGATGACTTCAGACTCGACTCGACAAAATGTACAAAGACTTGCAACTCGACTTGGACTTTAACATCAATGACTCGTGACTTCACTTGGACATGCGCCTTATGACTCGAGAAGACTTGCTACTTCCCATGAAAACTGGGTAAAAAAATTTTCACACGGCCGCGCCGCTCTCCGTTTATCTGCATCTGTGAAAAAAATGTGCACCATCCACCTGTATGCATACAGAGAGCGCGCGCTGCCTGCACGTTATCCAATCACTGTAGTCCCACGTTGTTTTGATTCGACAGCATCTAAGCAGGCACATTGCAAGACAACCAATGAAGCACATCAAGCAACAACGCGCCAGTTGTCAAAATGATACCGAAGATAGTTTCGTTTGGCTATAAAAATTATGAGGTAGTCGACAAAAAACGAGTTGCAATCTGCAAAACATGCGGATCGAAGATTACAGACGGAGCTGCCACAACGTCCAACTTTGTTCGACACCTGAAGTTGCACAAAGAAAGGTAAGTTTTGAACGAATGCTACGCACCTTATCGGATGTACCGTAACTTACTAGCTAGCTGCTGCATATTTACTGTATCAACGAGACAAACGCACGTCTCCCTTGCTGGTTCATGCTTACAAAAATATGGATTTTTGAACTGCTATTATATGGACATTCTAAAACGCTTTCGTGAAAAACGCTTAACGTTCTTTAATGTACTAAGACAGTGTTATTAAAAGACCAAACTCTGTAAATATCATATTAATAAAGTATACTATGTACAAAACATCAGATGAGCCCAGAATATGAACGCAAACACGTTTAATAACACGTTGCGTTTTCCTCCCATAGAAAACTATTATAAGAAAAGGCTTAACGTGTCTTAATATACTGAGACAGTAATATTAAAAGACCAAACTATAAATATCATATTAATAAAGTATACTAAATGTACAAAACATCAGATGAGGCCAGAATATGAACGCAAACACGTTTAACAACACGTTAAGTGTTTTCCTCCCATAGAAAACCATTATAAGAAAAGGCTTAACATGTCTTATGTAAGCTACTATGTATTCTGGGCTCATCTGATGTTTTGTACATAGTATACTTTATTGATATGATATTTACTTAGTTTGGTCTTTTAATAGCACTGTCTTAGTACATAAGACACGTTAAGCCTTTTCTTATAATGGTTTTCTATGGGAGGAAAATGCTTAACGTGTTATTAAACGTGTTTGCGTTCATATTCTGGGCTCATCTGATGTTTTGTACATAGTATGCTTTATTAATATGATATTTGCAGAGTTTGGTCTTATAATATTACTGTCTTAGTATATTAAGCAACGTTAAGCGTTTTTCACGTTAAGCGTTTTAGAATTCAGTTTCAGAGTTGCTGGTGTGCTGCCTCATTGAGGTCGTTTATGTAATTTTGGTTAATCACAACTAAGCTGAACTGTCGCTGAAGACAAAATATCACAATTAAACAATGAATGCACCCCCTTTCACAACTCGGATGTAGTTGGTGCATCCCTAAACCCATCCAAGTACAACAGGAAACATAGTAAGACGTATACATTGTAAAGAGGAAAATGATAACACAGTCACAGTAGATCCACCATTAGCCTTCCCTTTTCATATCATGCCCAAACAGCAGACAGCGCATGGACAGAGTGCTACCGTAGTCTACAGTAGGTCTGTGAGGCAGCGCACCACTGGGATATATACAGTATATAATAAAATAATAACGATTATAGTAGTAATGTTCAGAGATGCAATAGATTATTATAGTGCAGTTCTTAACTAATGGGAATATTGTTTAGCTTATTTTTGGTTTAATTTGGTTTACTTTAGTTATTTAATTTATTCAATTATTTTGTTTTTCTATACTTTTCATGCCAACTTGCCATGGCCCCCCTAGAACCCCCTCGCGGCACCCAAGGGTCCCCGTCCCCACTTTGAAAACCACTGCTATAAAGCATATGACTTCAGTTTCTTGAGGGAAAGGGCTTTCTTATGAATTTTGAAGCAGTGAAAATATTCTTAATATTGCATACACTGAAACTGAAATGTATTATCGTAAACCGTAGTGTACAATAGGCAATGAATATTAACACAACAACATTGATATGAGTAAAGAGTAGTTTCAAATACAACATGTGTGGCTGTAAAGGATTTTCTGACATCTGTTTCATATTCTTCTCTGTTACAGGTATGAAGAATACCAGATGAACAAAATCATCGTAGATGAACCACAACAGCCTTCAATCTCACAATTCCTTGACACTCGTGTAGGGCGTTACAGCCTGACCCACCCACAGCAGAAGGCCATCTCCAATGCGATACTGTCTGACTTGATTATTGATTGCAATTTCCCTCTGTCTATTGTGGAAAATAAGAGCTTTCGTCACTTTCTGGCTGTGCTGGACAGCAAGTATACCCCAGTATGTCGCCGAACGCTGACCACAAAAACAGAGAGCCTTGCTGAGGAGAGACGCTGCATTTTCTCTCTCTCTCTCTCTCTCTCTCTCTCTCTCTCTCTCTCTCTCTCTCTGCATTGTTCTAGTGCAATATGCTGTTCAAATACAAGCATTTTTTTTGTGAAAATTAAATGTTATGTTTTTTGCTGTATTTGATTAATGTTATTGTATAAAAAGGTTTAAATAAATACAAATCTTACAGACATAAATGATTTGTATACATTTTATTTCTGTGGTAAGAGGACTTGAAATGACTCGAAACTAAAATGGTAGGACTTTGGACTCGACTTGAGACTTGATGGCTTTGACTTTTGACTCGACTTGGGACTTGCCTCATCTTTGACTCGACTTGACTCGGGACTCGAGGGCAAAGACTTGAGACTTACTTGTGACTTGCATAACAATGACTTTGTCCCACCTCTGCGAATTAGTAATCGGGTCCTGTTTCTCCCACACTGCAGATGCCCACTTCAAGGCTTCACCACGAAGCAGACCGACCATATATGCAATCTTGGCTCTATCCGTGGCGTAAGTACGGGGCTGTTGTTCAAAAACCAGACCACACTGCATTAGGAACGATCGACAGTGCCCAAGATCCCCATCATACTTTTCAGGAGGGGGTACCCAGGGTTCTCGATCAGTGACAGGACTTGGGGTGGCCTCCGAATGTGCAGGTGTTGGTATAGTGACAGGTGGAACAGTTGGGATGCCGAGTTGGGTCTGAATAGCGGAAATGCTAACCGATAGACCTTGCAGATTCGTCATGATCTCCTGGAGGGCTGAACCATGCTGACCCAGTATGGCCCCCTGGTGTGAAACAGCCTGACGAACATTGTCCAGGTCCGCTGGATTCATGTTATGGCCGGATCGTACTGTCAGGATTTGTGATAGGAACCCAAACCCAGACCGGGCAATGTAAGTATATGGTGATGTTTATTGAAGAGTGGTAATAGGGAATTGTTGAAGAGGATGTGGTTGAATAGGTAGTTGGTAGGTTGGTGGCTGAGTATCCAGGTAGGTGGCAGATAAGTGGTCCGTGATTGTTCTAATCCGTATCCTAGGTGAGTGGAGGTAGAGGTGCGTAGGATGCGGCGTGATGATGGGTATATCCAGGCAGGATTCCTAAACAGAGTACAGACGGAATTACTGAGCAGGGTATAATACGACGAAGCAACTTTAACAACTGGTATAATAAATATATATATAACTCAGATGGCTGGTACGCAGCTACACATACTAGGTGACTTAACGATCCGGCGGGGACTGGATGTCAGGTCGTCTCTTAAATAGTGATGACCGCAGATCTGGAACAGGTGTGTAGTGCTCAGGAATAACATGACAGGCTCCGGATGAATGTAGCCCCGCCCACTCATCAGTAACCAGGCAACTGACCCCGGTACCATGAGACGGACAATAAACAAACAAGACAGACACAAACACAGACTCAGGGAACAGGGGTCGTGACATTCAGTTCTGATTGGATATTGACCAGTGGTGTGAAGTACTTAAGTAAAAATACTTTAAAGTACTAATTAAGTCGGTTTTACTTTACTATTTATATTTTTGACAACTTTTACTTTTACTTCACTATGTTCCTAATGAAAATAATGTACTTTTTACTCCATATATTTTCCCTGACACTCAATTTACTTTTTGAATGCTTAGTAGGACAGGAAAATGGTCCAATGCACGCACTTCTCAAGAGAACATCCCTGGTCGTCCCTACTGACTCCGATCTGGTGACTCACTAAACACAAATGCTTAGTTTGTAAATGATGTCTGAGTGTTGGAGTGTGACCCTTGCTATCTGTAAATAAAAATTCAATTATAATTTGGCCGTCTGGTTTATGATTTTTTTTGCTTAATTTAGGGAATTTGAAATTGTTCATATTTTTACTTGTGATACTTTTGTCTATTTTAGCAATTACATTTACTTTTGATATTTAAGTATATTTAAAGCCAAATGCTTTTAGACTTTTACTCAAGTAGTATTTTACTGGGTGACTTTCACTTTTACTTGAGCCATTTTCTATTAAGGTATCTTTGTTTTTACTCAAGTATGACAATTGGGTAATTTTAGGGATATTATGTTGTTGGCAGGAAACTGATTGACATTTTGATTTGGTTTCCAAGTAGTGGCGGTGTCACACCCTGATATGTTTCACCTGTCTTGTGCTTGTCTCCAGCCTGATATGTTTCACCTGTCTTGTGCTTGTCTCCAGCCTGATCTGTTTCACCTGTCTTGTGCTTGTCTCCAGCCTGATCTGTTTCACATGTCTTGTGCTTGTCTCCAGCCTGATCTGTTTCACCTGTCTTGTGCTTGTCTCCAGCCTGATCTGTTTTACCTGTCTTGTGCTTGTCTCCAGCACCACCAGGTGTCTCCTATTTCTACCCTGTGTATTTCTACCTGTGTTTTCTGTTTGTCTGTTGCCAGTTCGTCTTGTCTCGTCAAGTTGTCCCAGAGTGTTTTCCGTGTGTTACCTTTGCTCTAGATTTGTTTTTTTTGTCTCCCCGGTTCCGACCTTTCTGCCTGACCCTGACCCTACCCTACCCTGACCCTACCCTACCCTGACCCTGCCCTGACCCTAACCCTGCCCTGACCCTGACCCTAACCCTGCCCTGATCCTGAGCCTGCCCCTGCCCTAACCCTGACCCTGACCCTGAACCTGACCCTGACCCTGACCCTGCCTGCCGTTCTGTCCCTTGTTGACTCTGCCTTGGATTACGAACATCTGCTAGCCCTCGACATTGCCCTTTTGCCTGACCCTTTGTGATAATAAATATTCTGAAAACCGAACCATCGCCTCCTGTTTCTGCATCTGGGTCATATCCTGAGTCGTGATATGCAGGAACAACACCTGCAGACTTCAAGAAGCTGGTGGCAAAAAGGACAACTCTTATTATTTGTGTGTTCTCCAGTTTTGGCGGCATTAATAAAAATAAAATGTATGGATATCCTTTTGTTCATTTCAACCTAAACTTAAACTTAAATTAATCTCACATGTTCAAAATGTTCTAGCCAATCCATTCAGATTGTCATGTTGACAATACCATTAGGACAGCAACTTTCAATGTTAAAATGTTCAACTTTCAATGTTAGCATTACTATTACTGTACCTGATACGGTTATTGAATAGTAGATACAAATCTTGCGTTGTCCCTAGCTATTCAATGGGTGCTCTGGTAATCAAAGTCCTGAGATCCTGGAATCTGAGACAGACCTGATACAACTTCAACTAGCACTGAGGTATGAAGTGTGAAGAGAGATGTCGAATCCTTTGAAGCTGTTCAGAGACCATCCACTGCCATTGTCTTCAAGCAAGTGGGTGTGACACCTACTCCCGTTGCCTGCGATCTTTTCTCCATCTGCCCTGGCTTGTCTCCCCCTGTCTGGTACAGGTACCCCCAACAACACTTCCCACGAGATCCAGAGGCTTTGAAGCCCCCTCCTGCTGTTCAGAGCCCATTCACTGGCATTTAGCCTCCAGCACACAGGCTGGGACGAGTGACTCTGATGTTAGAATGGATAGCCCCAAATCGTTATATATTTATTTATTTTCTTGCACATTTTCCTATTTTGGCATTTGTTGACTACAAACTTTCTTTACTCAATCGTGGGACAGACTATGTGTGTTTCCACACTCGGGACTCTGACTCTCTATTGGTTACACAGACTTTTGGCCTCCCATCCCATTCTAACCACCTACCGCCGGCTTTGTATTCATGTTACTTGATGAAATTGCTGTACAATATGATCGTGTTGCCATCTGATGCACATTCAGATGTCATACATCAGCACTGCAGAGCTCTCCCTGTCCTCTGCCGTGCCTTGATTGTATTACTGTTGATGATATCTGGTAATGTGCATGTACACCCTGGCCCATCTACTGTTGCTACTGTTGCTAGTCCCGATTCTGACTTGTGCTCTGATATCTGCTTCACTGATTTCTGCTCTCGTAAAAGCCTGGGTTTTCTGCAAGTTAACACTAGAAGCTTATTACCTAAAATGTTTCAATTGAAAGTGTGGGTTCACAGCTCCAATCCAGATATGTTGGTCATTACTGAGAGGTTATAACCTTTCTGGTTATAACCTTTTTCTGCAAGACAGATCTTCAAAAGGTGGGGGAGTGGCAATTTTTACCAAGGATCACCTTCAGTGATTGTTTGTCTCTACCAAGTCTGTCCCCAAACAATTTGATTTGGTGGTTTTAAGTATTACACTTTCAAATAACTCTTTGTTGACTGTTGCTGGGTGCTATCGTCCTCCATCAGCACCGGCCTGTACCCTACCTGCCCTAAACTCTCTCTTGGCCTTAAGAAAGTCCTTAAGAAATGTGACTCCCTAAATCTTTCTCAGATTATTAGCAATCCCAGAAGGTATGACTCCAAACACCCAGAAAAGGCTACTCTTCTTGAAGTTATCGTCACAAATAATCCTGATAGGTATCAGTCTGGTGTAATGAGCAAGCCTTCCTTCATGAACTGACTTCTGTAAAATGGAATAGAATCAGCTTGATCCCCTCTGTCGAAGACGCTTGGACCTCTTTTTTAATATTTTCAGTGGTATAAAGAAAATTAGAATTAAAAACAGGTTCAGCCCCTGGTTCGACCATGATCTTGCAGAGTTACTCCACCTCAAGAATTGCTTTTGGCGAAAGGCTCGGCAAACGCGTAGTCAGGCTGACTGGCTCTCGTTCAGGAAAATGAGAAATAAGTGCACTCAGGCTATTCGGAAGGCCAAAGTTAGTTACTTTAAGGAAAAGTTCTCTCTCTGTGGGTCTAACCTCAAGAAATTCGGGAAAACAGTTAAAGACCTGGAGAATAAACCCTCCTCCTCACAGCTGCCCATGTCCCTTAAAGTTGATGATGTGGTTGTTATTGACAAGAAGCACATGGCTGAGCTCATTAACCAACACTTCATTAAGTCAGGATTCCTATTTGACTCAGCCATGCCTCCTTGCCCGTCCAACATTTCCTCATCTGCCACCCCTTCTAATTCAACTATCCCCGATGCTCCTCCCTCTTTTTCCCCTGCACCACTACAAAGTTTTTCCCGGGAGGCAGTTACTGAGCCCGAGGTACTAAAGGAGCTCCTGAAACCAAAAAAACATCTGAGTCAGATGGTTTAGACCCTTTCTTCTTTAAGGTCGCTGCCCCTATCATCGCCAAGCCTATCTCCGACCTTTTTAACCTTTCTCTCCATTCTGAGGAGGTTCCTATTTCTTGGAAGGCAGCCACGGTTAGTCCTTTATTTAAAGGGGGAGATCAAGCTGATCCTAACTGTTATAGGACTATTTTGCCCTGTTTATCAAAAGTGTTTGAAAAACGTGTCAATGATCAACTGACTGGCTTTCTTGATGTCTATAGTATTCTCTCTGTTATGCAATCTGGTTTCCGCTCAGGTTATGGATGTGCCACTGCAACCTTAAAGGTCCCCAATGATGTCACCACTGCCCTTGATTCTAAGCAATGTTGTGCTGCTATTTTTATTGACTTCGCCAAAGCTTTTGATACGGTAGACCATTCCATTCTTGTGGGCCGGCTAAGGAGTATTGGTGTCTCTGAGGGGTCTTTGGTCTGGTTTGCTAACTACCTCTCTCAAAGAGTGCAGTGTATAAAGTCAGAAAATCTGCTGTCTCAGCCACTGCCTGTCACCAAGGGAGTACCCCAAGGCTCCTCAATCCTAGGCCCCATGCTCTTCTCAATTTACATCAACAAATTAGCTCAGGCAGCAGGAAGCTCTATCAACCATTTATATGCAGATGATACAGTCTTATACTCAGCTGGCCCCTCCCCGGATGTTGTGTTAAATGCTCTACAACAAAGCTTTCTTAGTGTCCAACAAGCTTTCTCTACCCTGTCACGACTTGCACTGTTGAGTGGAGGTGGGTCACCCTCTCCCTTTTTTTTCTCTCCCTAAACCTTAAACCTTAACCTCTCGACAGCTGGTCTACAGAAAGAGACTCAGAAAGTTTTTTGTTACTACAGAGAGAGAGAGAGAGTTTGCAATATTTTAACATCAATAGTTGGGACAATTAACAATATTTCCTTTTCTTTTTCACGTGAAAATGTCCATTGGTATTTAAAGACTATTATGTCAAATCCGTTGGGGTCTAGGACCATATCTTGGAAAGTGTACACATTGGGGTTACCAGATTTACATGGAATTGTTAGGCAAATTTTATCTTTATATATGATAATACTTTTGAAAAGATTACAATGGGATTTAAGCATTTTTAAGATGAAAAGTGTTTGTTTAATGTTAACTCATGTCCAGGCAGTAGCCACGCCCATGTTAACAGACATTGGCTGAGAGCTATAAAACACGACCTTCTTCCCCTAGTTCAAAAGCCCATTGATGAAAGTTATTGTCAGTTCCCGATGATGCAAGGACTGTGGTCCATGCATTTAACAAGGGCTAAATTAGACTAAGCTGACCACAGCGTAAGCTAAGGTCAGCGAATGGTTGAATGACAACTCTATCTAACGAAATCTACATGATTCTTTAGCTAGTAAATAAATCATTATGACAATTTGTATTGTTGATTCAACGTGATTCTCCAGGGTTCGTGCAGATTTAGATCTTACAATCCTCAGAATGAGACTGACTGATCAATGATGTAACGATTAAATAATTGACTGCTATTGACATTTAAAGATATTTAGATCTTTAAGAGAGCGGATGCTCTGTATAAATGAATGCTTCCGTGGTGCCCCAGGTTATTAATTAGTTAATTGTCGCATGGTTTAATTCAATCACGTCGTCAATTAAATGTTGAATAATCTATTTGATAAAATAGCATGTCACATTTAATCAAAGCCAACGTCACGACAACCCTTAACCTTGTTCTGAACACCTCCAAAACAAAGGTCATGTGGTTTGGTAAGAAGAAGGCCCCTAGACTTGGTTTCCTCTATCGTAATCGTTCCTCTTTCACCCCAGCTGCCAAACAAACCCTGATTCAGATGACCATCCTACCCATGCTAGATTACGGAGACATAGTTTATAGATCGGCAGGTAAGGGTGTTCTCAAGCAGCTAGATGTTCTTTACCATTCGACCATCAGATTTGCCACCAATGGCATCCTCGTGTATCTCTCTTTTGTGTATTTTAGTTCTGGCATTTTGCACCTGCCCTGTGTTTTTTCTTAGCTGCTTGACGAAGAAATTTCCCGCGGGGATCAATAACCTACCTACCTACCTACCTACCTAGGACACATCACTGTACTCTATACTCCTCTGTAAAAAAATCTCAGCATACCCGTCGCAAGACCCACTGGTTGATGCTTATTTATAAAACCCTCTTAGCCTCATTCCCCCCTATCTGAGATATCTACTGCAGTCCTCATCCTCCACATACAACACCCGTTCTGCCAGTCACATTCTGTAAAAGGTCCCCAAAGCACACACATCCCTGGGTCGCTCGTCTTTTCAGTTCGCTGCAGCTAGCGGCTGGAACGAGCTGCAACAAACACTCAAACTGGACAGTTTTATCTCAATCTCTTCATTCAAAGACTCAATCATGGACACTCTTACCGACAGTTGTGGCTGCTTTGTGGGATGTATTGTTGTCTCTACCTTCTTGCCCTTTGTGCTGTTGTCTATGCCCAATGTTTGTACCATGTTTTGTGTTGCTACCATGTTGTTGTCACGTTACATTGCTACCATGCTGTGTTGTCATGTGTTGCTGCCTTGCTATGTTGTTGTCTTAGGTATCTCTTTTGGTAGTGTTGTTTTGTCTCTCTTGTCGTGATGTGTGTTTGGTCCTATATTTATATTTTATTTATATATATATATATATATATATATATATATTTTTTTTTTTTTTTTATCCCAGTCCCCGTTCCCGCAGGAGGTCTTTTGCCTTTTGGTAGGCCGTCATTATAAATAAGAATTTGTTCTTAACTGACTTGCCTATTTAAATAAAGCTTAAATAAAATGAAAAATAAATAAAAAATAAATGCTGATATACAGGCCTGCTTCACTGGAGAGAAAGGAAACTGCTCAGGGCTGTTATAGGAGAAACCTGAGGATGGATCAACAACATTACTGAGTAGTCTCCATATTTTCAAGCATAGTGTTGGCTGTATCATGTTATTGGTATGTTTGTAATCGTTAAGATAAAACGAAACAGAATGGAGCTAAACACAGGCAAAATCCTAGATGAAACCCTGGTTCAGTCTGCTTTCCACCAGACACTGGGAGATGAATTCACCTTTCAGCAGGACAATAACCTCAAACACAAGGTCAAATATACACTGGAGTTGCTGACCAAGGTGACAGTGAATGTTCCTGAGTGGCCGAGTTACAGTTTTGACTTAAATCTACTTGAAAATCTATGGCAAGACCTGAAAATGGTTGTCTAGCAATAATCAAAAACCAATTTGATTGACAGAGCTTTAACAAAATTTGAAAAGAATAATGGGTAAAAGTAATAAATAATGTTGCACAATCTAGGTGTGAAAAGCTCTTAAGTGACTTATTCATAAAGACTCACAGCTGCAATCGCTGTCGAAGGTGCTTCTGCAAAGTATTGACTCAGGGGTGTGATTATTTATGTACATTTGATATTTATGTATTTCATTTTCAATACCTTTGCAAACATTTCCAAAAACATGTTTTTACTTTGTCATTATGGGGTATTGCGTGTAGATGGGTGAGAACCAATATACTGTATATTTAATACGTTTTACGAGAACATGGGTCTGTTTCTTATCTCGATAATAGCATTGGAGATTTCAAGCTGTCTGGAATGGAGACCATTAACAAACTCCTTAATAACTGTTCTCGAAATAGCTCTATTTTTATGGCAGCAATAAACTACTTGACTGGACTGAATCCCATCCAAGCAATTGGAAGTGTGTTTTAGCATGGCGCATATAACAAACCTAACCTTTCTGGATTAACAAACCTCTTATTTTCTCTGAGTCAATTTAAAACATCATCAGCTGTTGGATGAGGAAGAGTGGATGGCTGGGTTAATGGGACCCAGATGGTACCGCTGATATAAAAGGCAGGTAAGTTTAGATGAGACTAGGCCATTAAAACAAGCAGCAGCAGTTACCCTTTGGAACAGGAGCAGCCAAACGTAGACTCGACCAGACCCACTCATAAAACTAATGGAGAAAAGGTATCCTATCCTCCTCTCTGGAGGACAAGCCTCAAGGAAACGCTATCATTTCCTTAAAAATAAATGTGTTTACAGTGGAATTAAATGTATTGAGAGCCAAACCACATTAGAGAGGCCTGGAGTCCCCACCAGCAAAGATTGGTTTTCCATATAAAACCACAATAGAGCCATACCGGTCGAGAATTGATTTTATAACTGTTATTTCCTAAATCTGAATTTGAAATTGGGCAGGCAGGCAGGAACGCACACACACATGCATGACACACATGCACGCACTCAAACACGCTCACACATACACCCACAAACGCCCTACAGTGTACGGTATCTCTACAGCTCTGAGGCGGGTGGGTGGATGAGGAGAGGAGCCCCAGACATCTGCTGGTAACAACCATGTGTGAGCCACATTGAGAGGGCCTTGTGCAGTTCACACTGACTGGGCTGTAGTGTGGGGCAGGTTCACAGGGGTCAGTCTGTGGAAGTGCTCTGTTTGCTCCGCATAGCCACACGGCTGCCATGGTGAGACTCACAGATCTCTCAGAGCTCTGTTTAGGAGAAAAGAGAAAATAGATTTTGGAGTCTGGAGTTTTCCCTGAAGATAATCCTGCCAGCACTAAACACATGGCTATTGATGTAACAACGGAGATATATAGTATATGTCGCAATATGGATTGTGTGTGTGTACATTATGTGTCTGTGTGAGTTCTACGCTATTTCTGGGTAGCTTCCTGGTCCACACACATCGTCCTCAGAGAAACACTTGTCGGGTTGCAGGACTGTAATTCATTGTGTCACATCCTCCAGGCGTGTAATTCCACATGCAGCACAATCTCAAATAAAAACACACAGCGCACCAAACTCACATACTGTGACGTACTGATTCTGCATTTTCTTGTGTGTGGACATGTAGACATAGACATGACAAAGAGGACAAAGAGGATTGTCATTTACATGCATACACATGCACCCACACACACACAGTTTTTCACACACTCCCCGGGCCACACATACTGGAGAGACTGTGAGGACTGCTCTATGCACCAGGCAGGTTGCTTAATGACTCATCTTCCATTTTACAACCGTTTTCCTTTTCATTTCCTGAGAGGACGACCCAAACCCCCAGACCGAGCCTTGTAAATGGACCCGCGTGGTTTAGGGGTCTGGACTTTGGACAGGGAGCGTCTAAGGCACTTGGTGGCAGGATGTTTACTAACCAGTCTAACGCCCCAAGGAGGCCAGGGGGTCGATCGTCCCAGATGGTTTAACTCATAGAAATAGAGTTAGCCGCCAGTCCACCGAATCAAAGACCCATTAACTTGAATGGGAATTCCCATTCTAGTAATTCTATTTCTGTGATGAAGCTAAGAAAGATTTGAATGGGAGTTCTGAAGCACAACGTAACATGACTTTTGCAATCTCCTCTGCCTCTATTCTACTGTACAGAACTAAGTCATCCAGCTATTTAGCAGTGGTCTTCATTTACACATATTCACTGCCTTGGTCAGTTATTGAGCCCTGTTCTAAGTCTGACTCACATCCATCAAGGACAGTTAAGTCTCAATCAGATATTTCTTTGTTTCTAAGAAAACATTACTGTATGTAGGTTAAATAGGTTATGTTGCTATGTGAATGTTCAAGTGTATAAAAGTCTGTAAGTATGCGTTTAGGCCAAGTAAGTGGAGTTAGGTTAGCCTGTCAGCCACATAAATGTATTTTTAAAACAGCCTGGAAGAAGAAATCTGTAGCAGCGAGATATCTGTTTGACAGGAGCTTCGTTTTGAAACGTTTTATTGGCACACAGCAGTAATTGTGGACATACCTATCTCCTCAAGTGCTCATTAAAGTTGAAATTACACCAGTTAAATATAAACCCCCCTTTCGGAACATAACAGTGAAAGCACGACTCTCTTCGCATTAATTTCAGCCACCGTGTCTCTCCGCCTCAGTGAGGAAAGTCAAGCTTTAGATCCAGAAGCGCAGAGCCACAGCTATACTTAGCTGGGCTCAGATTATAGTAATTATCACATTATCATCATCATACCTGGTTCTGTGCAGGCGGAATCCCCACAGCACAGCCCCACACACACACCTGTGGACCGAGCTGTGAGTACAACTGTGCAGTTGACAGATGCCTCCATAGACATGAATGAGTATCTCTTTCTGAAATGACAGCCAATTGAAGAGAGGATTGCAATTACGTCAATTTTCCTCCCTCCCGGTTTTGTAATACACCTCGGCATAACACCGTTTCAATAGTACCTTAGTCATTTTCCCTAATAAACAATTGAAATGCAGGGTTTTATACTGAATATATCCAACAACCTATTAAGACAGTATGTTGGTGTTTTCTTTATTTTGGCATTTACCTGTATATTTACATTCATTTTTTTAGACTTACGATGACATTGAGTTATTGTATGTGTGAGAGAGAGAGAGAGAGAGAGAAAGAGAGAGAGAGAGAAAGAGAGAGAGAGAGAAAGAGAGAGAGAGAGAAAGAGAGAGAGAGAAAGAGAGAGAGAGCAGACAAGCAGATGAGCTCCCACATTTTTCAGCATGTTTTTACAAAGACATAGATTTAGTTAGATATACTTGGACATATACAGTGGGGAGATCAAGTATTTGATACACTGCCGATTTTGCAGGTTTTCCTACTTACAAAGCATGTAGAGGTCTGTAATTTTTATCATAGGTACACTTCAACTGTGAGAGACGGAATCTAAAACAAAAATCCAGAAAATCACATTGTATGATTTTTAAATAATTAATTTGCATTTTACTGCATGACATAAGTATTTGATCACCTACCAACCAGTAAGAATTCCGGCTCTCACAGACCTGTTAGTTTTTCTTTAAGAAGCCCTCCTGTTCTCCACTCATTACCTGTATTAACTGCAACTGTTTGAACTCGTTACCTGTATAAAAGACACCTGTCCACACACTCAATCAAACAGACTCCAAACTCTCCACAATGGCCAAGACCAGAGAGCTGTGTAAGGACATCAGGGATAAAATTATAGACCTGCACAAGGCTGGGATGGACTACAGGACAATAGGCAAGCAGCTTGGTGAGAAGGCAACAACTGTTGGCGCAATTATTAGAAAATGGAAGAAGTTAAAGATGACGGTCAATCTCCCTCGGTCTGGGGCACCATGCAAGATCTCACCTCGTGGGGCATCAATGATCATGAGGAAGGTGAGGGATCAGCCCAGAACTACACGGCAGGACCTGGTCAATGACCTGAAGAGAGCTGGGACCACAGTCTCAAAGAAAACCATTAGTAATACACTACGCCGTCATGGATTAAAATCCTGCAGCGCACGCAAGGTCCCCCTGCTCAAGCCAGCGCATGTCCAGGCCCGTCTGAAGTTTGCCAATGACCATCTGGATGATCCAGAGGAGGAATGGGAGAAGGTCATATGGTCTGATGAGACAAAAATAGAGCTTTTTGGTCTAAACTCCACTCGCCGTGTTTGGAGGAAGAAGAAGGATGAGTACAACCCCAAGAACACCAGCCCAACCGTGAAGCATGGAGGTGGAAACATCATTCTTTGGGGATGCTTCTCTGCAAAGGGGACAGGACGACTGCACCGTATTGAGGGGAGGATGGATGGGGCCATGTATCTTTGGAGGGAGCTGAAAGTCCGTATTGCCCAGCGACAGTCCCGAAACCTGAAGGATCTGGAGAAGGTCTGTATGGAGGAGTGGGCCAAAATCGCTGCTGCAGTGTGTGCAAACCTGGTCAAGAACTACAGGAAACTTATGATCTCTGTAATTGCAAACATAGGTTTCTGTACCAAATATTAAGTTCTGCTTTTCTGATGTATCAAATACTTATGTCATGCAATAAAATGCTAATTAATTACTTAAAAATCATACAATGTGATTTTCTTTATTTTTGTTTTAGATTCCGCCGCTCACAGTTGAAGAGTACCTATGATAAAAATTACAGACTTCTACATGCTTTGTAGAAGTGGGAAAACCTGCAAAATCCGCAGTGTATCAAATACTTGTTCTCCCCACTGTATATACAAGACATATACATGATACTACCCTCCACAGCATAATAATTATAATTTTTTTAATTGAACCTTTATTTAACTAGGCAAGTCAGTTAAGAAGATATTCCTATTTACAATGGCGGCCTACATCGGCCAAACTCGGACGACGCTGGGCCAATTTTGCTCCGCTCTATGGGACTATGGGACTCCCAATCACGTCCGGTTTCTTACAGTCTGGATTCAAACCAGGTTATCTGTAGTGACACCGCTAGCACTGAGATGCAGTGTCTCAGACCACTGCGCCAATTGCGAGACCCATAACCTTCACTCCAAATCAAAACTCCAAACCTGCAACCTGATTTTGGACAAAATTACCTGGAAGGATTCCTCCTACCAAAGATTCTTATTTCCAAGCTATACAGCAAATGCTCTGGCAAACCAACAACAGAAACCTGAAAACACCATCCAACCTGGAACTGAGTGAGTAATGTTTAGTCTGAAGCTACTTTTACAACCAAGAAGAAAAATACATTAAAATTATATATTTTACTTTATAAGGACTGAATGCTAAGTTAAGGCTACCAAGCTTGCTAGGACAGAACATATCTGACTGCAACTTCAATTAACACTGAGGTGTGAAGTGAGAGGTGTCAAAGCCCTTGAACCCAACAATGGCACGAGAGTTCCACAGCCTACCCCACACAAATGCAGAGGTCTTTGAAGCCAAAAACATTATTAAATTATGGAATTTTTTTGCTGACTATTATAAAAATTGGAACATAAGCTACTTAATCTTCCACACAGACCATCCCCTGGCATGGCGCAGTGCTATATTAACACAATAGCACTCTGTTAAGGGGGGGGGTCTATCTATCTATCTATCTATCTATCTATCTATCTATCTATCTATCTATCTATCTATCTATCTATCTATCTATCTATCTATCTATCTATTTTTTTTATTTTTTTTATTTCACCTTTATTTAACCAGGTAGGTCAGTTGAGAACAAGTTCTCATTTGCAACTGCGACCTGGCCAAGACAAAGCAAAGCAGTGCGACAAAAACAACACAGAGTTACACATTAAACAAACAGTCAAAAAAAAAAAAAAAAACACAATAGAAAATCTATATACAGAGTGCAAAATGTAGTGCAAAAATGCAGTAAGGTTAGGAGGTAGGACAATAAATAGACTATAGTGGTAAAATAAATTACAGAATTATCATCATTAACACAGGAATGAAGGATGTGCAAATTTTGATGTGCAAATAGAGATACTGGAGTGCAAGATTAGTGAAATAAACAAAAATAAATATAGGGATGAGGTAGTAGTGTGGGCTATATACAGAAGGGCTATATACAGGTGCAGTGATCGATAAGCAGCTTTGACAACTGATGCTTAAAGTTATTGAGGGAGATAGGAACCTCTAGCTTCAATGATTTTTGCAATTCGTTCCAGTCATTGGCAGCAGCGAACTGGAAGGAATGGCGGCCAAAGGAGGTGTTGGCTTTGGGGGTGACCAGAGAGATAAACCTGCTGGAGCGCATGCTACGGGTGGGTGTTGCTATAGTGACCAGTGAGCTGAGATAGGGCGGGGATTTACCTAACAAAGACTTGTAGATGACCTGGAGCCAGTGGGTTTGGCGACGAATATATAATGAAGGCCAGCCAACGAGAGCATACAGGTCGCAGTGGTGGGTAGTGTATGGGGCTTTGGTGACAAAACGGATGGCACTGTGATAGACTACATCCAATTTGCTAAGTAGAGTGTTGGAGGCTAGTTTGTAAATGACATCGCCAAAATCAAGGATCGGTAGGATAGTCAGTTTTACAAGGGCATGTTTGGCAGCATGAGTGAAGGAGGCTCTGTTGCGAAATAGGAAGCCAATTCTGGATTTAATTTTGGATTGGAGATGGTTGATGTGAGTCTGGAAGTTGAGTTTATAGTCTAACCAGATGCCTAGGTATTTGTAGGTGTCCACGTATTCTAATTCGGATCCGTCGAGAGTAGTGATGATAGTCCGGTGGGCGGGTGCTGGCAGCGTACGATAGAAAAGCATGCACTTAGTTTTACTAGCGTTTAAGAGCAGTTGGAGGCCACGGAAGGAGTGTTGTATGGCATTGAAGCTTGATTGAAGGTTAGTAAACACAGTATCCAAAGAGGGGCCAGATGTATACAGAATGGTGTCATCTGCATAGAGATGGATCAGAGAGTCACCAGCAGCGAGAGCGACATCGTTGATGTATATAGAGAAAAGGGTTGGCCCAAGAATTGAACCCTGTGGCACCCCCATAGAGACTGCCAGAGGATCGGACAATAGGCCCTCCGATTTGACACACTGAACTCTGTCTGCAAAGTAGTTAGAGAACCAGGCAAGGCAGTCACTTGAGAAACCAAGGCTGTTGAGTCTGTCAATAAGAATGCGGTGATTGACAGAGTCGAAAGCCTTGGCCAGGTCGATGAAAACGGCTGCACAGTACTGTCTTTTATCGATGGCGGTAATGATGTCGTTCAGTACCTTGAGCGTAGCTGAGGTGCACCCATGACCAGCTCGGAAACCAGATTGCATAGCAGAGAAGGTACGGTGGGATTCGAAGTGGTCAGTTATCTGTTTGTTAACTTGGCTTTCGAAAACTTTAGAAAGGCAGGGCAGGATGGATGGATATTGGTCTATCTATCTATCTATCTATCTATCTATCTATCTATCTATCTATCTATCTATCTATCTATCTATCTATCTATGTGTCAGACCAGACCTCTTCATTATACAACTCCACAGACGAGCAACCCCAAGCGGAAAGTCAACCTCCCAGCACATTGTCATATTCCCTCATTGAAATTAAGTATAAATTCACCCAGCTGGAGGTAATGCAGGTGGAGCTGGAACAGCAGGTGAACACACACCAGTCAGCACAAAACATTGCCCAGCTCAGTGATTGAAAAAGCTTCTTCTACTTTCCCCAACGCACAAGTGGTAATCTCCACCCTTCTACCACGAAAATACTTCCACCCTGCTACTATACAGCGGGTAAACGCAAGTATTTCCTGTGACTGTGCCTCAAAACCAAATGTCTACCTGGCCCACAACGCCACCCTGGACTTGAACAGCCTTCACGACCAGGTCCACCTATACAAGGCAGCAGTGCCCACCTTCGCCCGGAACCTAAAGGACATCGCCCTCAACCGCAGCCCCAACACCTCACACAGGAGCAACAGATCAACAGACACCCCTCCCAGACCAGCAAGACCTCTGAGAGACTCTGGGTTGAGGTCAGTGATAAATTAGTCTACAGTTATTACTGACCTCAACCCAGAGTCTCTCAGAGCGTTTAATCAGCCCACTGACACCCCTATCAGATCACAGCAAAATCACAGTCTACTTGAACAGAGCAATACTCAATCATGAGGCATCAAAGCCAAAGGAACTGAATAATATTAAGATATGCTATAGATGGAAGGAAAGTAGTGTGGAAACCTTCCGAAAAACAATTAGGCAACAACAAATTCAATGCCTTTTAGACAACTTCCTGGACAAAACGTTTCACTGTAATAGTGAAGGTGTAAACTTGTCAGTAGAAAATCTAAACAGTATATTTGACCTCCCAGCTTCCCTATCAAATCTAAAAAATGTCACTATGCTTTTTTGTCGACGTTTACTGACACCGGCCATATTCAATGGGCGTTGTACACTTTAGCTTAAGACATGTAGCTAGCTAGCTAGGTAAACAATGAACCTAGGTAGGTAAACAACATGTAAGACCACACACGTCACGTAACGTTAGCTAACGAACCAGCCAGAGAACGTTAGCTAGTTAAACAACAATGAACAGTGCCAAATCATGTCGTTACTACCCTGCATACGAATAACAACGCCATACACACAACGTTAGCTAGGGAGCCAGCCAGCTAACATTAGCTGGCTAACAGTGCGCTTTAGCTTAAGCCATGTAGCTAGCTAGCTAGGTAAACAATTAACCTAGCTAGGTAAACAACGTATAATATCACACACGTCGCGTAACGTTAGCTGACGAGCCAGCCAGCTAGCTAATTAAACAAAAATTAATAATAATGTCATACACATAATGTTAGCTAGGGAGGCAGCCAGCTAACATTAGCTAACTAGCTAACAGTACACTTTAGCTTGAAATGAAACCACTTTCTGTCAAAATGTGAAATGTGTAACACCAACACAGTCTGGGCTCAAATAGACAGAAGCCTTCTATATGGCAGACCAATCTGAACTCCTCTCTCAGCGTGTCCAGCCCACTCATTATCTCAGCCAATCATGGCTAGTGGGAAGGTTGCTGTCTTTTTCTGTGGCTTAACCGACAAGGCTCGTAATTTAACAATTTTATTTGTATTTACAGATGGCATACAAGTTTGTTATTAAGGGACATAAAAGTTCACATGTTCCAGAAGGCATTTCTGCCAAAAAACGCATTTTGATAATAAAATAAAATAAAACGTTCAAATGGCTCTCCTGTGAAGTCGTGACTTGCGACATACACCTAGTTTCCGGAAACAGGGTCACAAATACACTACGGTAAAAGAAGGAACAGCACGGCAGAAATCAGCTCAATGTAAGTGAAGAATCCATAGACTCAAACCACCTTTGGGAAAATTGGAAAACACTAAACATACAACAAAGCGAAGAGTCTATCCAAAACGGAGATGTCTGGGTAAACCACTTCTCCAAAGAACAAACAGTAAAAACATTTACATGATCAAATACAAATCTTAGAATCAACTATTAAAAACGACCAGAACCCACTGGATTCTCCAATTACATTGAATGAACTACAGGACAAAATACAAACCCTCCAACCCAAAAAGGCCTGTGGTGTTGACGGTACCCTAAATTAAATGATACAATATACAGACCAAAAATTCCAATTGGTTATACTAAAACTCTTTACCATCATCCTCAGCTCTGGCATCTTCCCCAATATTTGGAACCAAGGACTGATCACCCCGATCCACAAAAGTGGAGTCAAATTTGACCCCAATAACTAGTGTGGGATATGCGTCAACAGCAACCTTGGGAAAGTCCTCTGCATTATCATTAACAGCAGACTCGTACATTTCCTCAATGAAAACAATGTACTGTTAAATACAACGTTATAAAATCCATGTACACAAACAACAAGTGTGCGGTAATTTCTTTCCACAGGGCCGTGGGGTGAGACAGGGATGCAACTTACAGCAGCACCTAGATCTTCTGCACAGATTCTGTCAGACCTGGGCCCTGACAGTAAATCTCAGTAAAACAAAAATAATGATGTTCCAAAAAAGGCCAGTTACCAGGACCACTAATACAAATTCCATCTAGACCCTGTTGCCCTAAAGCACACAAAAAACTATACATACCTTGGCCTAAAACATCAGCGCCACAGGTAACTCCCACAAAGTTGTGAATGATCTGAGAGACAAGGCAAGAAGGCCCTTCTATGGCATCAAAAGGAACATAAAATTCGACATACCAATTAGGATCTGGCAAAAAATATTTGAATCAGTTCTAGAACCCATTGCCCTTTATGGTTGTGAGGTATAGGGTCCGCTCACCAACAAAGAATTCACAAAATGGGACAAACACCAAATTGAGACTGCATGCAGAATTCTGCTAAAAATATCCTTCTGTGTACAACGTAAAACACCAAATAATGCATGCATAGCAGAATTAGGCCGATACCCGCTAATTATCAAAATCCAGAAAAGAGCCGTTAAATTCTACAACCACCTAAAATGAAGTGATTCCCAAACCTTCCTTAACAAAGCCTTCACCTACAGAGAGATTAACCTGGAGAAGAGTCCCTTATGCAAGCTGGTCCTGGGGCTCTGTTTACAAACACTAACAGACCCCACAGAGCCCCAGGACAGCAACACATTTCGACCCAATCAAATCATGAGAAAACAAAAAGATCATTATTTGACACATTGGAAAAAAACAGAGCAAACTAGAATGCTATTTGGCCCTAAACAGAGAGCACACAGTGGCAGAATACCTGACCACTGTGACTGACCCAAACTTAAGGAAAGCTTTGACTATGTACAGACTCAGTGAGCATAGCCTTGCTATTGAGAAAGGCCGCAGTAGGCAGACCTGGCTCTCAAGAGAAGACATGCTATGTGCCCACTGCACA
This sequence comes from Thymallus thymallus, assembly GCA_023634145.1. Lineage (NCBI taxonomy): Eukaryota > Metazoa > Chordata > Actinopteri > Salmoniformes > Salmonidae > Thymallus > Thymallus thymallus. The sequence continues at coordinate 32,142,876 of CM042416.1, read as the reverse complement.
CTTAATGAGGTGGAAACTTCCTGCCAAATGTATGACCATATTAGAGACGGATACTTCCCTCAGATTACACAGACCCACAAAGAATTCGAAAAACAAATCCAATTTTGATAAACTCCCATATCTATTGGGTGAAATACCACAGTGTTCATCACAGCAGCAATATTTGTGACCTGTTGCCACAAGAAAAGGGCAACCAGTGAAGAACAAACACCATTGTAAATACAACCCATATTTATTTTTATTTTTATACTATTTCCACATCATTACAACACTGCATATAGACATAATATGACACTTGAAATATCTTTATTCTTTTGGAACTTTTGTGAGTGTAATGTTTATTTCACTTTTGTTTATTATCTATTTCACATGTTTGGAAATGTAGACACATGTTTCCCATGCCAATAAAGCCCCTTAAATTGAGCTGGCAGAGAGATAGAGAAGGAGGGAGAGAGAGAGAAAGCCGAGGGAGCTGGGAGAGAGATAGAGAGAAAGAGAGAGGGAGAGACAGACAGAGAGGGAGGAAGGTAGAGTGAACCAACATTGTCAAAATCACATCCAGCAGGCTGTGGTTGTCATGCCAAGAGCCAAACAGGCATTTTATCGGCTTCTGGGGCCCAGATTTATATTTTGGTGCTTTGACACTGAGGGCCATAAATCTGTGTGTGTGGGGGTGGGGGGGGGGGGGGGGGTGGAGAGGGGGGGAGACAGGAGGCCAGCAGACCCAGGGTCCATCCATATCTCACACCAGAGCTGGTAAACACTCACCACAGCTTTGGCTGCACCGCTACTGATAGATAACCACCCTGGTGTGAAAACAGGCGTCGGCAGGATGACACATACCATACTGATAACACCCCAAGTCCTCATAAACATCCAACTAACACAAGAGGTTTGCTGAGTTGCAACTCTTTTGGATTGTATATCTGCGAGTGTACAAACAGCTCTGGCTGTTTGATATATTGTCTGTAATTGTTGACACTTAGCACAGCCACAAAGGCTTTGTTCACGGTTCTCTGGCAGTGGAGCTTCCTCAGCTGAAACAATATGGATATCAAGACCTCGCCTTCTCTCCACGTCACACAGTGTCAAAAATCTGTCCCAGAACGTTTTTATTTGTCTCGTTCTCCTCCTCTCACTCTATTGGGTGAATCCCCATGTGTTTGGGGAAATTCATTCTGCTTCTTATTAGAGATGGACGATGTGACCCAGGCAGTGTCATACTCTGTCTCAGCCAAGCAGTATGGGCGCCTGCCAACTCAGATAAACCCATCACTCACAATTAGCCAATCAAAACAGGATGTTGGGTCCCTATCAAGTACCAAAAAAGTATTGTACTGTGTTCAATAAATATTGGGAAAACTGTATTCATGTACAGATGTATGATCTTAACTTGACCAGTTTCGTTTTAGGAGTAAAATAATCCTGCAGCCAGAGGATTAGATCTACGCACGCCAACACACACACACACACACACACACACACACACACACACACACACACACACACACACACACACACACACACACACACACACACACACACACACACACACACACACACACACACACCTAGCATAGAACATCCTTTAAACACACAATATTCACCACAACAGGACCCCAAAAAACTCCTAAACTCTTCAACAATACACTGCTTTGTGCTTGGCTTGCATACATCGTGTGTCTGTGTGAATATAAGACTCTGTTAGCTTGTAAGGGCCTGCCCTGCAACCCTCCAGAAGTGCTCATGTGTCACTGTAATTTAACCCTGCTAGTTAGAGTTAGGTTGAGCCGTCCTGAAAGAAATACAGGGACAGTAGTGTCAATTGGTTGAGGAAGGGTACGGTTAGAGGTTAAAAGGACCATACTTAAACACTCCAGCAACAAACCCTGAGGTGATGGAGCCCAGCTGTCTCTCTGTTTAAAGGAGATTGAAGAGAGAAAGATGGAAGGAGGAGGAGAGGAGACTATAAATGAGGGAGCTATGTGGCGTGTAGAGACACGGGGAGCAGTGAAGCCACGTGAAACAACCTATTTATGAATGGAACAGTTGAGGTTGTTCACTTTATTTCCACCAAAACATGTCTCTTTCACTTAGCTTCATGAAGTTTGTATGGTGTGTTGCTACATTATTAGAAATTAAAGAGCTTTTAAACTTGAGTAGAACCAATCCCACACATCTTCTCACAAGGAAACTAAACAAACTTGAATGTAAAATCAAATAAAGTTGAATAAAATAGAACGAGCTCCAGCCAGAGCAGAGAGACAAATACAGTACATTCAGAAAGTATTCAGAACCCTTCACTTTTTCCACATTTCGTTAGGTTACAGCCTTATTCTAAAATGGATGACATTTTCTCCTAAATCTACACACAATACCCCATAATAACATGTTACATTTACATTTCAGTCATTTAGCAGACACTGTTATCCAGAGCGACTTACAAATTGGTGCGTTCAACCACATCTAGATTAGAGTCAGTACAATTTTTTAAGCCTTTATTTTACTAGGCAAGTCAGTTAAGAACAAATTTTTATTTTCAATGACAGCCTAGGAACAGTGGGTTAACTGCCTTGTTCAGGGGCAGAACGATAGATTTTTACCTTGACAGCTCGGGGATTTGATCCAGCAACCTTTCGGTTACGGGCCCAACACTCTAACCACTGGGCTACCTGCCGCAGGTTAAATAAGTCAGGTGTTAGTTAAGACAATAGACAAGTGTTAGTAAAGTTTTTATTTTATTTATTTTTTTAATGGGGGGGATTACTGTTATACTATTCCACGTATTCCTTAAAGAGGTCGGGTTTCAAGTGTCTCCGGAAGGTGGTCAGTGACTGTCCTGGCGTCGAGGGGGAGCTTGTTCCACCATTGGGGTGACAAAGCAGCAAATAGCTTTGACTGGGATGAGCCCGAACTGTGCTTCCGAAGAGGTAGTGGGGCTAGCAGGCCAGAGGTGGATGAACGTAGTGTCCTTGTTTGGGTGTAGAGTCTGATCAGAGCCTGGAGGTAAGGAGGTGCTGTTCCCCTCACAGCTCCGTAGGCAAGCACCATGGTTTTGTAGATAGATAGATAGATAGATAGATAGATAGATAGATAGATACTTTATTGATCCCCCGGTGGGGAAATTTCATTGTCAAGCAGCTACAACACAACACAGGGCAGGTGCAAAATGCCACAACGAAAGTACACAAAAAGACAGATACACGGTACATGATATATAGAGCGGCAGTATGAAAAAGTATAGAAATACAAGATATCTGGAGTGCAAAAAATAAGCTATAAAAAGACATTGCATAGTATGGGTGGTTGGCTGAATATGTACACTATACATTGGTGGATGTTGGATGGTTAACTATACTATACAGGTCGATGGCAGAGAAATACTTCAGTAGCTAAAAATGCGTATGATATGAGCGAGGGTAATACTAGTTTACTTAATAGACAGACTGGCTAAATGAACAGGTAAGTGAAAATGTTGCATGGTTAAATTAGCTGTACAGGTAAGTATACAGTTATATTTACAGATAAATGAATACTTGCATGGTTACACAAACTGTACAGGTAAATGACAGGAAGAGATACTTTAATAGCTAAATGTGTGTATGATATAATTTGGGGTAATAATAGTAATTCCCTTAAAATACAGTCCTTAGTGCGCAGGGTTTAATTACAGACAACTGCACGTATTGCACATTCGATATACTAAAAGCAATGAGAAAAGGTGCAACTGACAGGATACTAATATGCATTCCTGAGTGAAGTTAGGTCCAAGAATTACTAGCAATATTGCATGTGATATGATATAACAACTGTACATGAGTATGTATATACAGACCTGCATGAATAAATAGGTCCTGAGTGAATGAGTGCTGACGGACCAGAGTTACTCACAGATGGATGCATAATTGTTAAACTAGGTCCTAGCACCCCAACAGTTCCAGATCTATGTTGGCGACGGCACGGCACCCCGGTGAGGCATTATATAGTCTAATAGCCGCCGGCAGGAAGGACCTCCTGTAGTGCTCTCTGGCACACCGTGGTGGGATCAGTCTGTGACTGAAGGTGCTCCTCTGCGTCATAACCATAGCGTGCAGAGGGTGGGTGACGTTGTCCATGATGGCCAGCAGTTTGGCCAGGATCCGTCTCTCCGCCACCTCCTCTAGAGTGTCAAGGCTCATCCCCAGGACAGAGCTAGCCTTCCTGATCAGCTTATTTACCCGAGAAGCATCACTGGCTTTTGATGTTTGCTCCCCAGCACACCACTGCAAAAAAGACTGGTAGAAGACTGGTAGAACCACAGACTGGTAGAAGGTATGCAGTAGTTTACTGCACACGTTGAAGGACCTGAGCCTCCTCAGAAAGTAGAGTCGGCTCTGGCCCTTTTTGTACAGGGCCCCGGTGTTACCAGCCCAACCAGCCTGTTGTCCATATGGACTCCCAGGAACTTGTAGTAGATGCGAGCTTCAACTGGAAGCCAGTGGAGTGTGCGGAGGAGCGGGGTGACATGAGAGAATTTGGGAAGGTTTAATACCAGACGGGCTGCAGCGTTCTGGATAAGTTGGATAAGTTGACAAAGTGAAAACAGGTTTTTAGACATATTTGCTAATTTATTAAAAATAAAAAACAGAAATACCTTATTTACATAAGTATTCAGACCCTTTGCTATGCGCTCAAAATGTAGCTCAGGTGCATCCTGTTTCCATTGATCATCCTTGAGATGTTTCTACAATTCTGACTGGAGTACCCAAGCCATGAGGTTGAAGAAATTGTCTGTAGAGCTCCAAGACAGGATTGTGTCGAGGCACAGATCTGGGGAAGGATACCAAAAAATGTCTGCAGCACTGAAGGTCCCTAAGAACACGGTGGCCTTCATCATTCTTCAATGGAAGAAGTTTGGAACCACCAAGACTCTTCCTAGAGCCGCCAGTCCAAACTGAGCAATCGGGGGAGATGGGCATTGGTCACTTAGGTGACCAAGAACCCGATGGTCACTCTGGCAGAAATCTAGAGTTCCTCTGTGAAGATGGGAGAACCTTCCAGAAGGACAACCATCTCTAAAGAAATCTCCCAATCAGGCATTTATGGTAGAGTGGTAAGACGGAAGCCACTCCTCAGTAAAAGGCACATGACAGCCCTCTTGTAGTTTATCAAAAGGTACCTAAAGGACTCTTAGACAATGAGAAACAAGATTCTCTGGTCTGATGAAACCAAGATTGAACTCTTTGGCCTGAATGCCAAGCGTCATGTCTGGAGGAAACCAGGCACCGCTCATCACCTGGCCAATACCATCCCTACGGTGAAGCATGGTGGTGGCGGCATCATGTTGTGGGGATGTTTTTCAGCAGCAGGGACTGGGAGACTAGTCAGGATCGAGGGAAAGATGAACAGAGCAAAGTACAGAGAGATCCTTGATGAAAACCTACTTCAAGTCTCTGAATGTCCTTGAGTGGTCCAGCCAGCGCCTGGACTTGAACCTGATCGAACATCTCTGGAGAGACATGAAAATAGCTGTGCAGCGACGCCACCCATCCAACCTGACTGAGCTTGAGAGGATCTGCAGAGAAGAATGGGAGAAACTCCCTAAATACAGGTGTCCCAAGATTGTAGCATCACACCAAGAAGACTCGATGCTGTAAACGCTGCCAAAGGTGCTTCAACAAAGTACTGAGTAAAGGGTATTTTGTAAATGTGATATTTAAGTTTTTTATTTTTAATACATTTGCTAAAAAATAGTTTTTACTTTGTCATTATGGAGTATTGTGTGTAGATTGATGAGGGGAAACCATTTTTTAAATCCATTTTAGAATAAGGCTGTAACGTAACAAAATGCGGAAAAAAGTCAAGGGTTCTGAATACTTTCTGAATGCACTGTGTGTTAGTTTTTGTAGGGGATTATTCACTATAGTCATGTAACTACAAATTAAAATAACCTTTAGCTAAGTAACATAAAATAAAGTTAAATAAAATAAAATTAAGGACTTCTTATGCTGAAATTATTCGTTTTAGTTGTGTAAGTATACAAAACATTAATGGTGAGAGACGAGACGTCAGAATACTGAAAATAACAGAGGAATTGAAAAAGTATTTCATGATTACGTGATTACTACTGACCAGACCTGCCTCTTCTCTTTTTACTATCGTTCTCTTGGATCATGATTAAATCGGCGTTCAGATAATAAAGCTTATCTGTCGTCTAATTTCCATTCGAAGCCATACAGGCTCTCTTTGATAAATTATTGCAGTCAGAGTGCAGTAACTGCAGTTCCACTCAGTGGAAAGCAATCGTATTGAGGTATTCATATTTCCTTGAGATTCTCCCGCTCCTTCTCTGAAGCATAGTGAAGAGATGATTCTATGCTCTTTGACATGTCTGAGCCACCGTAGGGAAGAGACACTTATAATAGTCTAAGGAAGAGGCCTATTAGCAGGTCAGCAATGTCTGCGCTCTATGGATCCAGCATTAGATTCCTACTAAGCTTCATACTGAGTTGTGTCACCATGGAAACAAGGGCTCCCCCAGGAACCCAGACAGTGAGCCAGTCGACAGGAAGATAGAGCGTTTCCCAGGATCCCTCACTTCCCGCTGGCCGTGTGTGTGTCTTTGTGTGTGTATCTGTATGTGTATCTGTGTGTGGGTGGGGGGGTCTTCTATGACTCAGATCCACTTTGAGAGTGTGAGTCATAGGTCCCTAAGGAGAGTGAAAGTGTTAGAACTCCAGCACAGGGATGCGGAGAGGCACAGGCATCCTTGCTGAGCGCAGAAGGCTGGGGGGACATTATTTCTATTGCATGCATGCTAGCGAGATAGAGAGAGAATGTTTTGAGGAGTTCACACGCCGTTGTTGGCAGCCTTTGAAAATCTTCAATGGTTACGTAGTAAATTGTCACAGAGTCGCTAGCAGGAGGGCAAGATTCTTCTTTGTTGGTGCGTGTCTTTATTGGGAGAGCACATCAGTATGTTTTTATTTTACAATCATGGAAATGCTGATTGAGTGAAAACGAAATAACCACAGGGAGAAACGTTTCAAATACTCTAGTGCTGACTGACAATTCTTTTAAAGAGTGGTTATGGTTTGCCATGGTAGTTTCTGGTCAAATGAAAGTTAGTTTTACAGAATCTGCCCAGAGGAAATGCTGGATCCTTTAGCTGCTCTTTAACCCACTCTTTTCTCACACAGAGAAATAACTTAGCTAAGCAGATGTGCTAAAATACTTGGATCAATTTATTGAAGAAATAAATCAGTAGTTAACTAGTAATTCAACTTTTAAGTGAAGAGTCAATTGACACAAGTGGGACTACGGAGCGATTTCAGTGCAAACAGAAATTGTATTGGAATTGTATCATTTTTAATTTTAATTGAAATCATTCACTTGTATTTATATATTCTGTTTCAATATGGTAGATATCACATTCATTTTCTGTCTACCAACTTAACAAACTATCGTTTCAAGATTCAGTTTTCAACTTCAATTTTCAGCTATCAACTAAATTCAGATTCAAAACTGCTCTCAACAACATCCTGGTGCTTTGCTAGCCAATTGCAAGTCTCATACAGTAACACATGTATACGGTTTGTTTGCAGCCAGACCGTGCCCTGACTACTAGAGTTTGATTAGCAGACAAAGAAAGAAGCCTGAGCCCAAACTCCAACTCAGTTTAAAGTGGGAAAAAGTTTTATGACATCCAATAGCTACATAATTTGGTCAGATGTAAAGACTAATAAGCTTGAAAACTTGCTGAAGCTTGTGTCGTGGAAATTCTACACAGGGAATCATTCTTTGTTATCAACACACTGGAGAGGTTCCAATCAACTCGATACACCAAGTACACATGTCGATCAGGAGCTCTCTCAGGGAAGTCCCGTTAGTTCTCTTATATACTGCAGACAAGTTATATTTGCATGATTTAGCTTATTCATCATTCATAATTAATTAATCATTAAGGTTTGCTTCATGCATGTGACAGACCAATACTGGGTCATGCATGTGACCGACCAATACTGGGTTATGCATGTGACAGACCAATACTGGGTCATGCATGTGACAGACCAATACTGGGTCATGCATGTGACTGACCAATACTGGGTCATGCATGTGACCGACCAATACTGGGTCATGCATGTGACAGACCAATACTGGGTCATGCATGTGACAGACCAATACTGGGTCATGCATGTGACAGACCAATACTGGGTCATGCATGTGATAGACCAATACTGGGTCATGCATGTGATAGACCAATACTGGGTCATGCATGTGACAGACCAATACTGGGTCATGCATGTGATAGACCAATACTGGGTCATGCATGTGACCGACCAATACTGGGTCATGCATGTGACAGACCAATACTGGGTCATGCATGTGACAGACCAATACTGGGTCATGCATGTGATAGACCAATACTGGGTCATGCATGTGACCGACCAATACTGGGTCATGCATGTGACAGACCAATACTGGGTCATGCATGTGACAGACCAATACCTCACTAGGCTTCTTCTCTAAGCTGAGACCTTGAAACTGAGATATCTTTTGTTCTCAAAACAAGGGTCTGGGTTCACTGTCAAATGGCAGATACTGATAGTGAGGATTCGTTCAAACAGTCACTTGCATGGACACATAAAACGGTCATTAGAAAAGCACATAAAATGTTCCATCACACTTGTTAAATAATAGATTTGTCTAACCAAGCCAATGTATGTTAATTTGGCTGCTGATCCAGACTCTCCAACTAATGTGTGTTTGTCTGTCTGTTAACAGCAGCAACAGCTGCAGATATAAAGCACAAATTCTGCGTCATAGCATTGATCTACAACAGGCAGGTCCAGAAGGTGGAAGTCTGCCGGCGGTCAGGGGCAGAGGCTGATGTTCAACCGGCTGGACTTCCCAGGGAACACATTTAGACCATGGTAAAACTAAGGCAATATGGCCCCACTTTCATCTCCAACTACAGGACCGAGTGTTCCTTGTCAAAAATCCAAAGGTTTACACCAGTGTCAATCCATTATAAGGGGAATCCTAAGTTCAGCACTCAGTCATTCCTCTGCTTTCACCTTGTGGCGCATTTACTTATACATCGTTTATGTTGATTTACAGTAAGACTAATTAAGCTGGAGGCTTTGAATTATGATTTAATTGAAGCTGAGATCTGCGAAAGGTGAAACAGCATCACTGGCATATTTTTTATTGTTTTGTTAATCGAACAGAGGAGATGAGCATCTAGCGTTGTGGTCTGCTGTTCTAGGTGTGGCCATATTGTCCTAGCTTTACCATGGTCTAAATGTGTCCCCCAGGAAGTCCAGCCGGGTGAAGTGTACCCATCGAAAGGTGTAAGCAGTATCAGCCTCTGCCCCCCTATCACATTTACATAAGTATTCAGACTCTTTACCCAGTACTTTGTTGAAGCACGTTTGGCAGCGATTACAGCCTCAAGTCTTTTTGGGTATGATGCTACAATCTCCCATTCTTCTCTGCAGATCCTCTCAAGCTCTGTCAGGTTGGATGGGGAGCGTCGCTGCACAGCTATTTTCAGGTCTCTCAAGGACATCCCGAAGCCACTCTGCGTTGTCTTGGCTGTGTGCTTAGGGTCGTTGTCCTGTTGGAATGTGAACCATCACCCCAGTCTGAAGTCCTGATTGCTCTGGAGCAGGTTTTAATCCATAATCTCTCTGTACTTTGCTCCCTTCCTCTTAACCTCAATCCTGACTAGTCTCCCTGTCCCTGCCGCTGAAAAACATCCACACAGCATGATGCTGTGACCGCCATGCTTCACCGTAGGGATGGTGCCAGGTTTCCTCCAGACGTGACGCTTGGCATTCAGGCCAATGAGTTCAATTTTGGTTTCATAAGACCAGATAATCTTTTGGCAAACTCCAAGCGGGCTGTTATGTGCCTTTTACTAAGGAGTGGCAGATGTTATTGCTGGTGTAGCGAAATGCTTGTACTTCTAGTTCCGACAGTGCAGTAATATCTAATAAGTAATATCTAACAGTTTCACAACATATACCCAAATACACATAAATCTAAGTAAGGAATGGATTAAGAATATATATATATGGACGAGCGATGTCAGTGGCAGTGACTAAGATACAGTAGAATAGTATAGAATACAGCATAGACATATGAGATGAGTAATGCAAGATATGAAAACATTATTAAAGTGACTAGTGTTCCATTTTTTAAAGTGGCCAGTGATTCCTAGTCTATGTCTATAGGCAGCAGTCTCTAATGTGCTAGTGATGGCTGTTTGACAGTCTGATGGTCTTGAGATAGAAGCTGTTTTTCAGTCTCTCGGTCCCAGCTTTGATGCACCTGTACTGACCTTCTGGATGATAGCGGGGTGAACAGGCAGTGGCTCGGGTGGTTGATGTCCTTGATGATCTTTTTTGGGCGGGTAATTTGCACCGGTAATGCATTGGGGCCTTCACCACCTGGGGGCGACCAGTCAGGAAGTCCAGGACCCAGTTGTGCAGGGTGGGGTTCAGACCCAGGGCCTGAAGCTTAATGATGAGCTTGGAGTGTACTATGGTGTTGAATGCTGAGCTAAAGTCAATGAACAGCATTCTTACATAGGTATTCCGATTGGGATAGGGCAGTGTGCTGTGTGATGACGATTGCATCGTCTGTGGACCTATTGGGGCGGTAAGCAGATTTGAAGTGGGTCTAGGGTGACAGGTAAGGTAGAGGTGATATGATCCTTGACTAGTCTCTCAAAGCACTTCATGATGACAGAAGTGAGTGCTACTGGGAGATAGTCATTTAGTTCAGTTACCTTTGGTCGGCAGGTAGCCTAGCAGTTAGAGCGTTGGGCCAGTAACCGAAATATTTGAATACCCGAGCCAAGAAGGTGAAAAACCTGTTGATGTGTCCTTGAGCAAGGCACTTAACCCTAATTTGCTCCAGGGGCTGACCCTGTAGGTAAGCCGTCATTGTAAATAAGGATTTGTTCTTAACTGACTTGCCTAGTTAAATAAATGTTAAATAAAAAAAAGGTACAGGGACAATGGTGGCCATCTTGAAGCATGTGGGTACATCAGACTGGGATAGGGAAAGATTGAATATGTCCGTAAACACACCAGCCACCTGGTCTACCCATGCTCTGAGGAAGCGGCTAGGGATGTCGTCTGGGCCGGCAGCCTTGCGAGGGTTAACACGTTTAAATATCTTACTCACGTCGGCCACGGAGAAGGAGAGTCCACAGTCCTTGGCCCGCTACCAAGGACCCTATAAAGAGTATTGTTGGGCGATCTGGAGAGACTGGGTCAGTCTATTACAATACTAATACTCTTAGTAAAATAATTTACCTTCAACTCGCAATCTGTGGATTCTATTCAATTAGATAGATGGAATAGAATCAGTCACTGACCACCTTCCGGAGACACTTGAAACCTACTTAAGGAATACTTGGAATAGTACAAGAGTAATCCTTCTACCCCCATAAAAAAAAACAAAAAAAAACGTTTTTAAAAATACTTGTCTTTTGGATCGCTGGTTTGGGTCCCCGTTTTTTGACCTTGTGCCCTTGAGCTCGGTTGCTTCTGTGGGTCACTTTGGATGGGAGTCTGTTAGATGACAAATGTGATGTAGATGTTTTTTTTTTCACCTTTATTTAACCGGGTAGGCCAGTTGAGAACAAGTTCTCATTTACAACTGCGACCTGGCCAAGACAAAGCAAAGCAGTGTGACAAAAACAACAACACAGAGTTACACAGTAAACAAACGTACAGTCAATACTATAAAAGGTTAGGAAGGTAGGACAATAAATAGGCCATAGTGGCGAAATAAATTACAGATTAGCATTAACACTGGAATGATGGATGTGCAAATTATGATGTGCAAATAGAGGTAATGGAGTGCAAAATTAGCTAAAATAATAAAAGAAATATGGGGATGAGGTAGTAGGATGGGCTATTTACAGAAGGGCTATATACAGGTGCAGTGATCGACAAGCAGCTTTGACAGCTGATGCTTAAAGTTAGTGAGGGAAATAGGAACCTCTAGCTTTCAGGATTTTTGCAGTTCGTTCCAGTCATTGGCAGCAGAGAACTGGAAGGAATGGCGGCCAAAGGAGGTGTTGGCTTTGGGGGTGACCAGTGAGATATACCTGCTGGAGCGCATGCTACGGGTGGGTGTTGCTATGGTGACCAGTGAGCTGAGATAGGGCGGGGATTTACCTAATAAAGACTTATAGATGACCTGGAGCCAGTGGGTTTGGCGACGAATATGTAATGAGGGCCAGCCAACGAGAGCATACAGGTCGCAGTGGTGGGTAGTATATGGGGCTTTGGTAACAAAACGGATGGCACTGTGATAGATTACATCCAATTTGCTGAGCAGAGTGTTGGAGGCTATTTTGTAAATGACATCACCAAAGTCAAGGATCGGTAGGATTGTCAGTTTTACAAGGGCATGTTTGGCAGCATGAGTGAAGGAGGCTTTGTTGCGAAATAGGAAGCCGATTCTAGATTTAATTTTGGATTGGAGATGGTTCATGTGAGTCTGGAAGTTGAGTTTACAGTCTAACCAGACGCCTAGGTATTTGGAGTCCACGTACTCTAAGTCGGACCCGTCAAGAGTAGTGATGATAGTCCGGTGGGCATGTGCGGGCAGCGTTCGATAGAAAAGCATGCATTTAGTTTTACTGCGGCAGCTTTCCAATCTCTAGGGATCTCAGACGATACGAAAGAGAGGTTGAACAGGCTAGTAATAGGTGTTGCAACAATTTTGGTGGATAATTTTAGAAAAGAGAGGGTCCAGATTGTCTAGCCCAGCAGATTTGTAGGGGTCCAGATTTAGCAGCTCTTTCAGAACATCAGCTGTCTGGATTTGGGTGAAGGAGAAGCTGGGGGGGCTTTGGCAGGTTGCTGCGGGGGGGTACAGAGCTGTTGGTCGGGGTAGGGGTAGCCAGGTGGAAAGCATGGCCAGCCGTAGCAAAATGCTTATTGACATTTTCGATAATTGTGAATTTATCGGTGGTGACAGTGTTTCCTAGCCTCAATGCAGTGGGCAACTGGGAGGAGATGCTCTTATTCACTATGGACTTTACAGTGTCCCAGAACTTTTGGGAATTTATGCAATTAGTACTATAGGATGCAAATTTCTGTTTGAAAAAGCTAGCCTTTGCTTTTCTAACTGACTGTGTATATTGGTTCCAGACTTCCCTAAAAAATTGCATATCGCAGGGGCTATTCGATGATAATGTAGTACGCCACAGGATGTTTTTGTGTTGGTCAGGGCAGTCAACTCTGGAGTGAACCAAGGGCTAGAACTGTTCTTAGTTCTACATTTTTTGAATGGGGCATGCTTAATTAAGATGGTGAGGAAAGCACTTTTAAAGAACAACCAGGCATCCTCTACTGACGGGATGAGGTCAATATCCTTCCAGGATACCTGGGCCAGATCGATTAGAAAGTCCTGCTCACTGAAGTGTTTTAGGGAGCGTTTGACAGTGATAAGGGGTGGTCATTTGACCGCGGACCCGTTACAGACGCAGGCAATGAGGCAGTGATCGCTGAGATCCTGGTTGAAAACAGAGGAGGTGTAATTGGAGGGCAAGTTAGTCAGGATGATATCTATGATGGTGCCCATGTTTACAGATTTAGGGTTGGACCTGTTAGGTTCCTTGATAATTTGCGTGAGATTGAGGGCATCTAGCTTAGATTGAAGGACGGCCGATTTAGGGTTGGACCTGGTAGGTTCCTTGATAATTTGTGTGAGATTGAGGGCATCTAGCTTAGATTGAAGGACAGCCGGGGTGTTAAGCATATCCCAGTTTAAGTCACCTAACAGTACAAACTCTTAAGATAGATGGGGGGCAATCAATTCTCATATGGTGTCCAGGGCACAGCTGGGGGCTGAGGGTGGTCTGTAACAAACGGCAACAGTGAGAGACTTATTTCTGTAAAGGTGGATTTTTTAAAGTAGAAGCTCAAACTGTTTGGGCTCAGACCTGGACAGTATGACAGAACTCTGCAGGTTATCTCTGCAGTAGATAGACTCCGCCTCCTTTGGCAGTTCTATCTTGACGGGAAATATGGTAGTTGAGGACATTTCAGAATTTTTGGTGGCCTTCCTGAGCCAGGTTCCAGACACGGCCAGGACATCAGGGTTGGCGGAGTGTGCTAAAGCAGTGAATAAATCAAACTTAGGGAGCAGGCTTCTGATGTTAACATGCATGAAACCAAGGCTTTTACGGTTACAGAAGTCAACAAATGAGAGCGCCTAGGGAATATGTGTAGTACTGGGGGCTACAGGACCTGGGTTTACCTTAACATCACCAGAGAAACAGAGGAGGAGTAGGATAAGGGTACGGCTAAAGGCTTTAAGAACTGGTCGTCTAGTGCGTTCGGTACAGAGAATAAAAGGAGCAGTTCCCTTTCAAAAGCTACAATCGATGCTGCGCTGCTTAGCGCATTGGGGAAACGTCTTTAATCGTGACCCGCTGTGAATATAGTGTGTAAACACGTCGATGAAATCGACCGGAAATAATATAGCCTCGGTCGGTGACGTCATCGGCGCGCACCCGCGACGCGAGGTTATAAATCGATGAGCCGCAGGTGCATCGTCAAGTTTTTTGTCTTCAGACCTCTCTTTGTTTGGTGTGCAAGCATTTATCTCCTCTCAATCTACTACAGATCTTTGCTAGGAGTTATTTAGTTTAAGCTGACAGTGTGCAGATTTTCTCTTTCTCATCTCTTAACATTCTAAAAAGGAGCTTGGAAAAAGTAAGAGAAGGAGAAATGAGTCAACAAAAAGGTAAGCATTGTGTCCCTCCATGTTCTCGTCCCATGTCAGAACTGGATACACACGCTTACTGTTTTGTCTGTTTGGGGGAAGAGCATGCAGCGCTTGCGTTTGAGCAAGGCGAGTGCGAGCATTGCGAGTTGTTTACAATCAGGACGCTGCGCGCTCGCCTTAGCTACTTCCAGACCGCACCCACATTACCAACGTGGGGCTCTCGCATGGATCTGGCTGACGAGCAAGAGACGGGTCCGTCCCTTTCGCTTGCTTTGTCACCAGATCCACGTACTCCCTCGCGTGATCCCGAAGCGCGCCCCGGTGCTTCTTCGGTTTATGCGGGGGATGATGAAATATCTCTTGGGTCTGCGGACTATGAGCAGCCAGCCTCTGAGCATTCCTCTCGCGAAGCTAAATCTGTTGAGGAATTGCTCGAGGTGGTTACTCGAGCGGTGGCCAGGTTACAGCTTGACTGGCCACGCGATCAAGAGATACCCAAACAGTCTAAGCTAGAGGATAGGTTTCTGTCCGGTGGCAGGGGGGAGAGACTGGTGTTTTGGTCCCTCCCCCCTGCCACCGGACAGAAACCTATCCTCTAGCTTAGACTGTTTGGGTATCTCTTGATCGCGTGGCCAGTCAAGCTGTAACCTGGCCACCGCTCGAGTAACCACCTTCTTCGAGGACCTCCATGACGAACTATCAAAATCATGGAGTAAACCATATACTTCCCGTGTCTTTGTGCCCTCGACGTCGACTTTTTCGACTATCGTGGGTGCGAAGTCGCGGGGGTATTCGGAGATGCCTCAGGTTGAAGAGACGCTCGCGAGCTATCTCTCACCCATATCGGCATCTTCGATTAAGAGACCTACCCTCCCCACGAAGCCATGTAGAACAACATCAGCGCTCGTGGGAAAAGCTTATCAAGCTGCAGGTCAGGCTGGTGCTGCACTGCACACTATGGCAGTGTTGCAGGCGTACCAGGCTGACTTGTTGAAGGACTTGAGTGTTGGCAGTACTATTGACGAGGAAGCCTTCTCCGAACTGCGTAGAGCCACGGATCTGTCTCTCCGTGCTACCAAACAGACGGCCCGTGCAATCGGCCGTTCTATGTCAGCTCTGGTTAGCACGGAGAGGCATCTGTGGCTGAATCTGACAGGAATTAAAGATAAAGACAGAGTTTTCTTATTGGATTCCCCAATCTCACCCTCTGGCCTGTTTGGCGACTCAGTCAACACCGTCGTCACCAGGTTCAGAGAAGTTAAAAAGCATGAGGAAGCATTTGTGCAGTTCCTTCCTCGCCGCACTCAAGGGGAGGGGCCATCAGCCACCCAACCTCTCCCCGGTCCTTCAAGAGCTAGGGAGGTTAAGAAGCAGAGCGTGGCGAGTCGCGCTCCCCCTCGTAAGGATTGGGGACCGGCTCGCCGCACTCAGCAGCCTCCCAGGCCAGACCTCAGTACTTTTTTCAATAAAAAGAGGAAGTCCTGATGGTCTGGCGCCCAGTCTAACCCCCCCACGGGATGGGGCGCGTATTATATCTGACCGCCCCTTCTCGTTACCCCCACGAAACCTCTCCATCCCCGCCACATCTGGTGCTTTGGGGGGCAGCGGTTTTCAGCGAAATGTTAGTTGTTCCGATGTTTCCTGCTCTCATCCAGGACACGGAACATATAACATCCCCTCACAAGGAAGTGTTAAAGTTGATACCACTATCAGAGAGTCTGGCAGCGTGGAAACTTCTGCCAGGCATTTCTGCTTGGGTATTAAGCACAGTACAAGTAGGATACAGAATCTAATTTATTCATCGTCCTCCGCGTTTCAACGGCGTGGTATCCACTTCCGTGAGACCGGAGCTGATGCATGTACTGTCACAAGAGCTAGAAACTCTTCTGAACAAAGAGGCCATAGAACATGTTCCTCTTCCAGAGAGGGAGTTGGGCTATTACAGCAGATACTTCCTGGTCCCCAAGAAGGACGGGGGGGTTACGTCCAATCTTAGATCTTCGAGGCTTAAACCGTACAGTCAAAGCACTCAAGTTCAAGATGTTAACCGCCAAGACGGTCGTGTCGCAAATTCAACATCACGATTGGTTCGTCACGATCGATCTGAAGGACGCATATTTTCACATACAAATATTGCCACAACACAGGAAGTTCCTGAGGTTCGCTTTCGGGGGCGAAGTATACCAGTTTCGGGTTCTTCCATTCGGCCTAGCCTTATCACCTCGCACATACACAAAATGCATGGATGCAGCACTGGCTCCATTAAGACTCCAGGGCATTCGCATTTTAAATTACATCGACGATTGGTTAATACTAGCACAATCGCAAGAGATGGCGCTTCAACACAGAGACATCGTATTAGCTCATCTAGTTTCTCTAGGGTTGAGACTCAACACCAAGAAAAGTGTTCTTTCTCCTGCCCAGAGAACGACTTATCTCGGGATCATTTGGGATTCGATCACGATGCGGGCACAACTGTCCCCCGCTCGAATCGAGACCATTCGGCTAACCATGAGCAAAGTCAGGCTAGGCCAAGATCGCACTGTTCGTCAGTACCAAAAGATGTTAGGTTTCATGGCTTCAGCATCCACGGTGATTCCTTTGGGGCTGTTGCACATGAGACCGTTTCAGTTGTGGCTAAAAGCCAGGGGATTTCATCCAAGGGCCAATCCTCAAAGGCAAATAAAAGTGACGCGCCGCGGGCTTCGTACACTATCTCTGTGGCTCAGACCCCGGTTCCTCGCCTTGGGTCCCACTCTAGGGGCGCCTTGTCGTCGCAGATTGTTAACGACAGACGCCTCCCTGCTGGGCTGGGGAGCGGTCTTAAGTGGTCGTCCAGCTCAAGGGAAATTGGAGGGTCATCAGCTCGATTGGCACATCAACTGCCTCGAGTTGATGGCTGTATTTCTGGCCCTGAAATATTTTCTCCCCCAGTTGAGAGGTTGTCATGTCCTAGTGCGGGTGGACAACACAACGGCAGTCTCTTATATAAATCACCAGGGAGGTCTGCGCTCACGCAATCTGAACAGAATAGCGAGGCAGATTTTTCTCTGGGCCCAGGAAAAGTTCCTGTCACTCAGGGCAGTTTACATACCGGGGTACCTGAATGTGGGAGCAGATTTACTGTCCAGACAGAAATTACACACGGGGGAATGGAAACTCCACCCAGATGTAGTAAAACAGATCTGGACCAGATTTTTCGAAGCGGAGGTGGACCTCTTCGCCTCCCAGCAGACAGCGCAATGTCCCCTCTACTTCTCTCTGAGTCACCCTGGGTCTGGATGCGATGGCACACACATGGCCCAAAATGCACCTGTATGCATTTCCTCCTGTGGCTCTGCTCCAGGGAGTTCTAGCCAGAGTTCGCCAGCAAGGGTCTTGCCTCGTACTGATAGCGCCGCGTTGGCCGAACAGAGTATGGTTCTCGGAGATAATATCTCTCCTCGACGGTTCGCCATGGGCGATTCCGAAGAGGAGGGACCTTCTGTCCCAAGCGGAGGGCACGATATTCCATCCCAGGCCCGACCTGTGGAACCTTCATGTTTGGCCCCTGATGGGTACCAACTGAGGGGCACTGGGCTTTCGCCTGCCGTTATTGAGACCATTCTAAGTGCTAGGGCCTCCTCCACTAGAAAGATTTATACCAACAAATGGGGTGTTTTTGAAAGGTGGTGTGTTGTGCATAATGCAGATCCGGTCAACTGCCAGATTGCTTCAGTTCTGGATTTCCTGCAAGAAAAATTATCAACAGGCACATGCCCCGCCACTCTCAAGGTTTATGTGGCCGCTCTGTCGGCTTGCCACGCCTTGGTTGACGAGGTGCCACTCGGGAGACATCCTCTGCTCGCTCGCTTCATTCGTGGGGCCAGACGACTGAGGCCTCCCGTAAGAACCAAGATCCCTTCATGGGACTTAGCTATAGTCCTCGAGGGTCTGGTTGAGACCCCCTTTGAACCTCTAGAGTCAGCGTCTGACAAACATCTGACCCTAAAGATGTTTTTTCTTATGGCTATAACCTCTCTAAAAAGAATCGGGGATATGCAGGCTCTGTCAATATCGCCATCCTGCTTAGACTTTGCCCCAGGAATGGTGAAAGTGATTTTGCATTCTAATCCTGATTACCTGCCTAAGGTACCTTTCTCGACTGTACATCCGGTCACTCTTGAGACCTTCTACCCTCCGCCGTTCACAACGCCGGAGCAGGAGAGATCTCACAGACTGTGTCCAGTCCGTGCTCTTCAGACTTATGTCCACCGCACCAGCCAGTGGCGTAAGTCAGAGCAACTGTTTGTTTGTTATGGGGGCAGCAACAGGGGTGCTGCCGTCACCAAACAGACCTTGTCACATTGGGTCAGGGATGCTATTGCTCTTGCCTATGAGGCGCGTGGCCAAGCTTCGCCAACGGGTCTAAGGGCTCACTCCACCAGAGGGGTCGCCTCCTCTGCTGCCTTGGCAAGAGGTGCCCCCTTGCAGTTTGTTTGTGATGCGGCAGGCTGGTCCTCTCCGCACACATTCATAAGATTTTATAGTTTGGATGTTCATGCCACTCCGGGCTCTCACGTCCTTGAGTCGACATCACAAGCTAATGTCTAGGGCTTTCCTGCGTTATTGTGAGCACACCTACACAACCGTAAGGAGTCCAGACACCTTCAAGCACGGCGGCGTGGGCATTCTCGTTCCCAATGCGCTAAGCAGCGCAGCATCGATTGTAGCTTTTGAAAGCGGAACGGAACGAGATGCTGCGCTGCTGGGGAAACGTCTTTAATCGTGACCCGCTGTGAATATAGTGTCTAAACACGTCGATGAAATCGACCGGAAATAATATAGCCTCGGTCGGTGACGTCATCGGCGCGTACCCGCGACGCGAGGTTATAAATAGATGAGCCGCAGGTGCAACGTCAGAATATTTTGTCTGAAGAGCAGTCCTGGGACATCATCAGCACGGCAATGCAGCGCAGCATCTCGTTCCGCTTTTTCAGGGAACAGGGTTACTGTCAAGTAACCCGGAACGATTTCTGGGCGCGATAGAATAGATTGATGGCATAATGTATAGACAGGGATATGGTAGGATGAGAATTCAGTGGGGGTAAACCTAGGCGTTGGGTAATGATGAGAGAGGTTGCATCTCTGGAGGCACCAGTTAAGCCAGATGAGGTCTCCGCATGTGTGTGGGGGGGGGGGGGTTGGGACAAAGGAGCTATCTGAGGCATGTTGATCAGACTGGGGGCTCTACAGTGGAATAGAACGATAAGGAATAAACTAAACAGCAACAGACAAGGCATATTGAAATAAGGGAGAGGCATAAAACAAACACAGTTAATCAAGAGAACTAAGACAATAACGGGTAAATGGTGATGAATAGACTGAGAAAATGTTGTGCCACACACAGGACCTGAGTTCGGAGCTGAGGCTTAACAGATAAACAGAATGAAGTTCCGTGTTGGGGAACAGTCCAGCAGGCAACAGCTATGTAGCCGAGTGATCATAAGGTCCGATGAGCAGCAAAGAGGTGAGCCAGGGAGCAGTTCAGTGGACGCTGCATTAGGCGAGCGGGAGGGCCTGTTGAGACCACGTCGGACGAATACGTCGGCAGACCAGTCGTGATGGCTCGGCAGGGCTCCGTGTCGACAGTAGAAGGTCTAGGCCGGTTGACAAAGGTACTATAGCCCGGGAATTAGCTAGTACACGGTGGCTAGCCGGGAGATGGGCCTAGCTTGGGGCTAGCTCAAGGCTAACTGGTACAAGCTTTTGGACAGTAGTGTTAGCCAAACAAAAGCAGCCACTCGGTTGCAGCTAGCTGATCCGGTGTGATGGTCCTGTGATTTCGGCAGAAATCCGGTGAAGTGGAAGGGAACGCAATCCGATATGCGCAGGGTTGGTAGCGCGCTGTGCAAACTGGCCGATATTGTCCGAACTAAAGCTGGCTGATGCAGGCAGAGCAGTGGTGAGAACCGCTAGCAGTGGCTAGCAATGGCTAGCAATGGCTAGTAGCTAGTTAGCAGGATGGCTAGCAGGAGGTTCAGTTAAATAATAAAGAAATAAAGAAAATAGTAGATCCATTCTGCGTTGGGTGAGGCGAGTTGCAGGAAAAGTATATGAGGAATAAGAAAAATATAGGGAAAGACAGACTAATTACAGACTATTTACACGGGACATGAGTCAGGACAAAAAAACAGGTCCGCACTGTTACGCCATCTTGGAACATCCCCATCTGCCGGCGGCTATTAGACTATATAATGCCTCTCTGGGGTGCCGTGCCGTCAGCAACATAGATCTGGAACTGCTGGGGTGCTAGGACCTAGTTTAACAATTATGCATCCATCCTTGAGTAACTCTGGTCCGTCAGCACTCATTCACACAGGACTTATTTATTCATTCAGGTCTGTATATACATACTCATGTACAGTTGTTATATCATATCACGTGCAATATTGCAAGTAATTATTGGACTTAACTTACGTAGTCGTTCACTCAGGAATGCATATTAGTATCCTGTCAGTTGTGTCTTTTCTCATTGCTTTTAGTATATCGAATGTGCAATACGTGCTTTTATCTGTAATTAAACCCTGCGCACTAAGGACTTTTGAGGGAATTACTATTATTACCCCAAATTATATCATACACACATTTAGCTATTTAAGTATCTCTTCCTGTCATTTACCTGTACAGTTAATGTAACCATACAAGTATTCACTTACCTGTAAATATAACTGTATATTTACCTGTACAGCTAATTTAACCATGCAAAATATTCACTTATCTGTTTAACCAGCCTATTAAGTAAACTATTATTACCCTCACTCATATCATACGCATTTTTAGCTATTTAAGTATTTCTCTGCCATCGACCTGTATAGTATAGTTAACCATCCAACATCCACCAATGTATAGTGTACATATTCAGCCAACCACCCATACTATGCAATGTCTTTTTATAGCTTTTTTGCACTCCAGATATCTTGTATTTTGATACTTTTTCATACTGCCGCTCTATGTATCATGTACCGTGTATCTGTCTTTTGTGTATTTTCGTTCTGGCATTTTGCACCTGCCCTGTGTTTTGTTGTAGCTGCTTGACAAAGAAATTTCCCCCTCAAGGGGATCAATAAAGTATCTATCTATCTATCTATCTATCTATCTATCTATCTATCTATCTATCTATCTATCTATCTATCTATCTATCTATCTATCTATCTATCTATCATATCCCCAGATCATAACAGATTTTATGAACATACATAAATCCAGGTAAGTCCAAAGGGTTCACATACTTTTTCTTGCCACTGTATATCATTTTCAATACATTTGCCTACATTTTAAAAAAAAACATGTTTTCACATTATGGGCTATTGTGTGTAGATGGGTGAGAAGAAAAATCTATTCAATCAATTTTGAATTCAGGCTGTAACACAACAAAATGTGGAATCAATGTCAAGTCAAGGGCTACATAGCAATCATATTCATAGCTATCATACGTATCAGCATACAATTCCGCATATTTACAGTGAGGTCCAAAAGTATTTGGACAATGAAAAATCCCATGCTGTCTTGGCTCTGCACTCCAGCACCTCAGACCTGAAATGATGACCATGAGGTTAAAGTGCAGACTGCCAGTATGTACGTGCAAGCTTGCATGTGTGCGTATGTGTGTCTGCGTGTGTTTTGTGTTTGTGCATTTTATACCTAGGTGATATTTGAGTGTTGGCTGTGTTGCCAACATAACACACTTGGAGCAGTGCGTAGTCCCCTTGGCATCTGGGCATCACTTCCCACACATACGCTGACGCTCCCCTAAACTCATGGGCTGTGTCACTGCCACCGTCACAGACAGCAGAGACACTCCACAGAGCTGTAAACAGATCTCACCCAAGGTCAGTGGCTTGACGTCACCCTCGGTTTCAGCTGCTTAGTAACACACTCACCCCATCGCACATTGTGTAGGGGACCGTCAAGGATGCCAACGATTTGGCTCTTATCTTTAGGGAAGTGGGGGGGAGGGGGGGGGGGCGCAGGTTACCATAGAGATGAGTAGACTTGTAGTTTATGAGGGGAGAATGGGCTTCAATGGATTATTTAGAAGAATATGAGTGATTATTATTAAAGCTGTACATTGGGTACATTTACTCAGAAATGGCCTCAATGGGTATGGTCAGGAAAGGTCATTGTGTCGTGAGAGATGCCTGCTCGTGTTCACTGACTTTTATTACTTGGCAGAGAGTCTGTTTGGAATGTGCTGCCCCTCTGACTCCAACATCATTGAATCATCCAGTTGGCAGGAGTTCCAGTAGTCCAGTTCAACCTGAAGCTGGACATGTCTCACAAACATTGCTAGGGTTTAATAAATGAATGAGAATATATCTATATCTGCTTGCCATGTTGCAATGGTCCTGTGGAGTTATTGTTATTTTGTATATGAACATTTTAAAAGCTATTATGGCTGTTAAAGTGAGACAAACCTGCAAAATGACCTTAGCTCACTCAACGAGTAAACATATGAGTTGAAATACTGTTTTTACAGACTTGCTAATAATTTTTAAGATTCT
This sequence comes from Thymallus thymallus, assembly GCA_023634145.1. Classification (NCBI taxonomy): domain Eukaryota; kingdom Metazoa; phylum Chordata; class Actinopteri; order Salmoniformes; family Salmonidae; genus Thymallus; species Thymallus thymallus. The sequence continues at coordinate 32,119,594 of CM042416.1, read as the reverse complement.
GTCCAAAACAGTCTGTAAACAGATCTGAGCGCCATTTCACCGCCATGCCGAATGGTTGACTCTATTTGAGTTTTTTTTAGACTAGTTGTAAGACAATCCATTTGGCAAAAACTATGTTTGAAGTAACAAAGAGCACAACTGGATCCAGGGACAATTAGGCTAGATATATTGTTTATTACCACTGGCCAAGACTTCCCAAGGAAACATCAGAACCAGATGATAGGCTGCCATGTTGTCACCAGTCCCAGCATGCATCTGTGTGGCATCTCATCACATTATCTTTCTTGCGCTAACACTCGCACTAAGTGTATTTTAAAAATTTTTGTATCAGAGACTGCTACTATGGTCCTTTCGCCTTGGAGGACTGTTATAACTAGTGCTTGAGAATTGATAAAATCAGTGTCAGCTAACCATGTCATTGACCGGTTAGCATCCTTCTAGGGACCAAGGGTGATGCTGGTTCATGGACCAGAGGTTGAGAAACCCTACTGCACAGCCTACCTTCGGCCAGAACATGGATACACAACAGAGAAACACAATCATAAAATGTTTTGTGAGAGTTTCTCAACCCTGTCAAGACTACACTCTTTTGGAACACTACATTTTGAAATAGAAGAGAAGTGGAATTCAATCACCCCATTCCACCGTTGTCACCTTGTTTAGTGCAGGTCAGCCTGCTGAGTGCAGTGAAAAAGTTCCAGTTCCTTTCTGGTTGATGGTACTGATGAGAGATGACAGCTAGACTGGCATAATGTAGTAACAAGACACAAACAGTTCTTTTAGAGGGTTTTACAATGTGAACATAATTATAAAACCGCAAACCCTGGTGTGCAAATCAAGTCAAACTGGTGTAGACTTCACAGTGAAATGCTTGCTTATTCCCAACGATGCAACGTTTAAAAATAATAATACAAATACAAATAGTAAAATAGACAAGAATGGAGCTATGTGGAGTACCAGTACCAGATCAATGTGCAGAGGTACGAGGTATTTGAGGTAGTAATGTACATGAAGGCAGGGTACAGTGACTAGGCATCAGGATAGATAATAATAAGGTATTTGAGGTAGATATGTACATGAAGGCAGGGTACAGTGACTAGGCATCAGGATAGATAATAATAAGGTATTTGAGGTAGATATGTACATGAAGGCAGGGTAAAGTGACTATGCATCAGGATAGATAATAATCAGGTATTTGAGGTAGTGTCAGGAGATGGTGCAGAGAGAGAGACCAAGGCGCAGCGCAGTGATAGTTCGACATTTTAATGATTCAATGACAAATCAATATAGACAATGACGAACTGTCCAAACACAAACACGATATGACAAACGTAATGGAATTTGCACACCAAACAAAAACGAAACACACTACTTTACCCGTGACTGGAGGAATAACGACCCACACAAAAGTGAAGGACATACAAACATATATAGGATCCTTAGTTAGAGACAATGCGGTGCAGCTGCCTCTAATTAGGGATCCAACCCAAAACCCACACAGAAACAGAAAGAATAGAAACTGTCAGACTCTGACCATAGCTACATAGAGAAGCAAATAGGCTTCTCTATGGCCAGAGCCTGACAGTACCCTCCCACCCCCAAGGCGCGGACTCCCGGACGCCAACTACAAATACACAACTACATGGGGGGGGGGGTCAGGGAGAGAAGATTAGCTCGCCGGTGGCGGTTCTGGCTCCGGCGAAGTTGAGAGTCTCCTCCCATGCCCCTTCTTTATGCCCGGCCATGGAGCTGGGCAATTGACCGGGCCTGACAACCGGACCAGGGATGGGCAACGGTGGGGTAAACGGCTCCGGCCATGGAGCGGGGAAAACAACCGGGCCCGGACTGGGCACCGGTGGGGTAAACGGCTCCGACCAAGGGGGGGGGCAAACAGCCAGGCCTGGACTGGGCACCGGTGGAGCGGACTGCTCTGGCACTGGAGCGGAGCAGACGGCTGGATCCGGATTGGGCACCGGTAAGGCGGACTGCTCTGGCACTGGAGCGGAGCAGACGGCTGGACCCGGATTGGGTACCGGTGGAGCGGACTGCTCTGGCACTGGAGTGGAGCAGACGGCTGGACCCGGATTGGGCACCGGTAGGGCGGACTGCTCTGGCACTGGAGCGGAGCAGACGGCTGTACCCGGAATGGGCACCGGTGGTGCGAACTGCTCTGACACTGGAGTGAAACAGACGACCGGCCCCGGACTGGGCACCGGTGGAGCGGACTGCTCTGGCACTGTAGTGAAGCAGACGACCGGCCCCGGATTGGGTACCGGTGGAGCGGACTGCTCTGGCACTGGAGTGAAGCAGACGACCGGCCCCGGACTGGGCACCGGTGGAGCGGACTGCTCTGGCAGTTCCGGGCTACCGACCTTCACTGTAGTTTCCGGGCTACGGACCTTCGCTGTAGGCTCCGGACCTTCGCTGGAGGTTCCGGGCTGTGGACCTTCGCTGGAGGTTCCGGGCTGCGGACCGTCGCTGGAGGTTCCGGGCTGCGGACCTTCGCTGTAGGCTCCGGGCTGCGGACCTTCGCTGTAGGCTCAGAGCAGCGGGCCTTCACTGTAGGCTCAGGGTTGCTGACCTTCGCTGGAGGTTCCGTGTTGCTGACCTTCGCTGGAGGTTCCGGGCTGCGGAGGTTCGCTGGCGGTTCCAGGCTGCGGACCTTTACTGTAGGCTCAAGGTTGCGGACCTTCACTGTAGGCTCAAGGTTGCGGACCTTCACTGTAGGCTCAGGGTTGATGACCTACGTATGAGGTTCCGTGTTGCTGACCTTCGCTGGAGGTTCCGGGTTGCGGACCTTCACTGTAGACTCAGGGCTGCGGACCTTCGCTGGAGGTTCAGGACTACTGACCTTCGCTGGAGGCTCCGTGTTGCTGACCTTCGCTGGAGGTTCCATGTTGCTGACCTTCGCTGGAGGTTCCGGGCTGCGGACCTTCGCTGTAGGCTCAGGGCTGTGGACCTTCACTGTAGGATCAGGGTTGCTGACCTTCGCTGGAGATTCCGGGCTGCGGACCTTCGCTGGAGGTTCCGGGTTGCTGACCTTCGCTGGAGGTTCCGGGCTGCGGACCTTCGCTGTAGGCTCAGGGCTGCGGACCTTCGCTGGAGGTTCCGGGCTGTGGACTGTAGCTGGAGGTTCCAGGCATTGGGCCGTGGATTAAGACTCAGGGCTGCGGACCTTCGCTGGAGGTTTCGGGCTACGGACCTTTGCTGGAGATTCCGGGCTACGGACCCTCCCCGGAGGTTCCGAGCTACGGACTTTCCCTGGAGGTTCCGGGCTGCGGACCTTCGCTGGAGGTTCCCGTCTGTCCCATAGCCTCATCACTAGTGCCCGTCGGCGCTCGAAGTCCTTCTCCTCCCCTATCTCCCATAGGAATGGGTCCTTCTGTGCCTCTTCCGGAAGAGCAACCCAGGCTCTCCACCACCTCGTCTGCTCCTCCTCCGGGTATTCGCGAAACCCCTCGGGCTTCTCCCGATCATGGATCGTGGGCAGACGAAGTGGTGTGCGATCCCCTTCCTTCAGCCTCTCCGATCTCTGGCTGCGCACCGATGGTGTGGTGTTCGGAGCAACGACGGACCTTCTCTGTGCCGGCGCTGGAGGCACCGGGTTGGGATCTGGCGTTGGGGGGCTGTGACAGCTCCGATCTTCCTCACTCCATCGCCAATCCCCTCGTCGTGAGATCTCCTCCAAGAGTCCCCACGAGAGAGGGAACAGAAGTACGTCGTCGTCCTCCTCTTCTTCCAACTCCTCTCCGTACCTCTGCTCCCTTGGCTGTAGGGGCTCCTCCTGGATCCCCCACGAGTGCAGTGGCCGGGGCTCTTCTCCGTTTAACCCCGATCACCTCCATAGCCCCCCTCCAACAACCGTTTGGGGTGTCTGGGCTCCAGGCTGTTCCTTCTGGGTCCGTCGTCGCTTCCCCTTTCCCTTGCGCTGCTTGGTCTCCTTTGGGTGGGTCGTTCTGTCACGAGATGGTGCAGAGAGAGAGACCAAGGCGCAGCTCAGTGATAGTTTGACATTTGAATGATTCGACAAATCAATATAGACAATGACGAACTGTCCAAACACAAACACGATATGACAAACGTAATGGAATTTGTACACCAAACAAAAACGAAACACACTACTTTACCCGTGACTGGAGGAATAACGACCCACACAAAAGTGAATGACATACAAACATATATAGGATCCCTAATTAGAGACAATGCGGTGCAGCTGCCTCTAATTAGGGATCCAACCCAAAACCCACACAGAAACAGAAAGAATAGAAACTGTCAGACTCTGACCATAGCTACATAGAGAAGCAAATAGGCTTCTCTATGGCCAGAGCCTGACAGGTAGATATGTACATGAAGGCAGGGTAAAGTGACTAGGCATCAGGTTAGATAATATGAGTAAAATAAAGTACATAGTAGCAGCAGCGAAATATCAGCGTAAACGTGTGTGTGTGTGTGTGTGTGTGTGTGTGTGTGTGTGTGTGTGTGTGTGTGTGTGTGTGTGTGTGTGTGTGTGTGTGTGTGTGTGTGTGTGTGTGTGTAGCGTCAAATGCTGTTGAAGTAATATGGTTACAGGTTCACTTGCCTCACCTAAAGCCTATTTTTGTGGGAAGTTGCGATAGACCACCAAGTGCTAACAGTCAGTATCTGGATATTATGAGTGAAATGCTTGATAATGTATGTGATATCAACAGAGGTATATTTTCTGGTTGACCTAAATATTGACTGGCTTTCATCAAGCTGTCCACTCAATACAACAATTCAAACTGTAACCAGTGCCTGCAACCTGGTTCAGGTTATCAGTCATCATACCAGTCACATAGCACACACATACACATATCCACACACAGGTGGGAAAACCATGAACTTAAATAGGATCCCCAATAAGAGACAACAAAAACCAAACATAGACATTTCTAGAACTCTCTCCTCTGTCAGGCCCAGACAAAGCCACCAGACAAACATAGAGATGCCTGGTGGCTTCCCCACAGTCTGGACCTGACACCTGAAGCAGTATCCATCAGATGTAGTGATCATAATATAATAGCCATATCTAGGAAACCCAAAGTTCCAAAAACTGGACATAAAATAGTGTATAAACGCTCATACAAGATGTTCATTCCTATGTTGAAGATGTGAAATATATTTATTGGTCTGGTATGTGTAATGGGGAACATCCTGATGCTGCACTTGAAGCATTTATGAAGTTGCTTTTTCCAGTTACTGGCAGGCATGCGACCATAAAGAAACTGACTGTTAAAACCTCCTAATCCCCATGGATAGATGATGAATTGAAAAACGGTATGGCTGAGAGGGATGAATAAAAGGGAATGGCAAATAAGTCCGTCAACACAGCAGACATACAGTAAATGTACAAATCACGTAACTAAGGGACGGTTTGAAATTTGCAGAATGGTTAACTCGGGGAAAATGTCATTTGTAATTGATGACTTTTCTATATTTCTCACTGTTTTAGAATAGGTTGCTTATTTGGCTTAATGGGCCCTCGTCTCTGATTCTCACTAAAGGCTATTTATTGTGGTCTCAATCAAATGATCCATAGCTTATAGGCTACGGGCTACAAAGTGCATGCTTCGAGAAGCACAGAGCAAAGTTATATTGTAATAACATAATATATCTGCTGGGATGGTGTAAATACAACCAGGCTGCATTACACACTGTAATGGATGTTCCAACCCTGAGGCCCGGCCTGCTCTGGTCTTGCTGATCCAAACCGTTTCTATGTGCTGCCTAACCAATGGCTGTGCTGTGTGGGCCTACGGTGGCAGTTCAGGAGGAGAGTAAAAGGTTTCTTCTGAAAATCATTTTTTATTAGGCCTACATTTGTCAGAGATTATCAGAGTTATTGACTGCACAATCAATCGGAAATGGACAGCTTATGGTTCTGAAAGTAGGCAAATTCGAGTAGGCATAATTCTTTTAAACCGTCTTCCTTTTGATTAGACTTTACTAACAACAAGAGGGCCTACCCAGCTGACCGCCCAGGTCAGCGATTCCTGACTTTCCCTTCCGGAGAAGTATGACAGCACACTGACAGAGGTCCAAGGTTGCCACTGTTATTTCCCTGCTGACCGGACGGGGGTTGGTGTGGGCTACGGCCGTCTGGGAGAGAGGAGAGGAGGAGCTGGTTGCCTATGAAAGGTTCAGGTCGGTCTTCGACCATCTTCCTGTTGGGTTGTAATTTTAAAAACTTGCTACACCAGAAGTTAATGGTTAAATGTAGGACAAATGTATAAGGAGGGGTCAATGGAGGTTGGATAAGAGCCATGGGCCTGGAGAGTTACTAAGTAAGGGGAAAGGCTGCAGTCACTGGTGGATAGCTGTGGATTAGTGGGGCCGAGGTCAGGCGGCCGAGGTCAGCTCAGGTCACATGAAGGGAGATGGAACAGTTAATTACCCACATCACTTAACTTCCTGCCTAGCAACAGAGATGTAGTGTTTAGAGAAAAGGAGGAGTCTCTGCCTAAAGGAGGGAAACACTTCTATGTCTTTGCAGCTGTTTGACCCAGTGGGTGAATAACCGTAGACAGCTGGGGCTAAGCCCATATTGTGACCCCTACTGGCTGGCTGGCCCTCTATAGCTCTAGTGGAATCCGGTGCTGCTGGGAACTTTATCGACCCTCGCCTCCTCCCTGAATATAACTTCATACCCGCTCTCCTCTCCTTTTCCTGTCCAAGCTCTGGATATACGACCAATGGGATCCAGCACAGTTACTCACGTCACAGCACAACTCACCCTCACCGTGGGACGCAAGCACCAGGAAAGCCTTCCCTTCTTCATCTTCACCGCACCCTTACACAAAGTCATCCTCGGCCTCCCGTGGCTCCAACTCCATAACCCCACCATCTCCTGGTCAAAGATGAGAATCACCGCCTGGGGTCCAGGATGCCGGAGGTCCTGCTTTCCCGCACCCTGTGATTCCACGTCGGCGGAGGGTCCTGTGAGTGCCCTCCAGCCCATCAAGCGGTTCTCCCGTATTGTTGGCCCCGTGTGTTGGGACGTAGATGTGGACACCCTCCAGAGCAGCTCTACGTCCCCACGGGGTGAGAGATCAGCTGATCACCTGGGCACAGACATCCCTCGCCGTTGGACACCCAGGTATCACCCGCACCATCCAATTCCTCTCCAATAAATACTGGTTGCCCACCTTGGCACAGGATGTCACCCACTATGTCAACTCATGTTCGGTATGTACCCAATTCAAATCGCCCGGCACACTCCAGCAGGTAAACTACTCCCTGTGCCTCACCGGCCTTGGTCACATTTGTTCATAGACTTTGTAATGGATCTCCGAATTTCTGATGGTTTTACCACTATTCTGGTTGTTGTTGACAGATTCTCTAAATACTGCCATTTTATCCATCTCTCTGGTCTCCCTGCTGCTCTCCAGGTCGCTGAGGCACTATTCCAGCAGGTCTTCTGACACTATGGCCTTCCGGAGGACATTGTTTCCGATTATGGTCCCCAATTCACATCGCAGGTCAGGAAAGCCTTTATGGAGAAGCTGGGGGCCACGGTCAGTCTCACATCCAGGTACCGGCCTCAGTCTAACGGGCAGGTGGAGAGGACCAACCAGGAGCTGGGGAGGTTGCTAAGGGGTCACTACCAGGACCGGCAGAGGGAGTGGGCCCTGTTCCTTCCCTGGGCAGAATACGCCCAGAACTCACTTTCTCACTTCTCCACGGGGCTGACTCCCTTCGAGTGCGTCCTGGGATATCAGCCGGCCCTGGCTCCGTGGACTCCGAGCCAGACCGAGGCCCCTGCAATTGACGAGTGGTCAGAAGGATCAGGCGGACTGCCACCGCAGTGAGGCTCCCATGTTCCATCCTGGTGATCGCGTCTGACTCTCCACCAGGAACCATCCCGCACCGCCTGCCCCGCCGGAAGATGACTTGCATAGTTAAATAAACTTAAAAATAAAAATAAAATGACCTTCTTAAAACAATTCCAAATAGCTTACTTTTGTTCCTGACACTGTTGGCACGTTGTTTAATGCAGGTCAGCTGCTGAGTGCAGTGAAAAAGTCGCTGTCTGGTAGATGGTACTGAAGAAAGATGGCATCTAGCCTAGCATACTGTAGTAACGAGGCACAAACCGTTCTTTTAGTGGGTTTTACCAAATGAAAAGGAATTTAAACAACAAACCCCAGTCTTCCCCAAACAAAACAACACTAGGAGAGATGTGGGGTTTGACGTGTGAGAGCAGAGTAACACAGATGGAAGTTAAAGGTTTAGAGTTCCTAGATTATAATGATGATTGTTTGGTTTTAATAAAAGTGATTCAAATAACACAGAACAACATCGGACTGAGTCTACAGGATAGCTGACATTTCTTAGTAACATTCTCTCATGTGCTTTTATCCCATAGTGCAGCAGTATTGAAATCTGGCCCTCAAGACCAGTAACACTTCTGGTTTTCATTCTTCTCCTCTAATCAGCGACTGAGATGGACCATAGAAAGTGTCAAATATAGGCAATATATTTCATATCAATATAGGTTACAGGCCCCGGCAATGAGTGCTGGTGGTCGATCACATTGTCTTCTCAGATGTGTTTATATTCTGACTGACCCTAGAAGTGGTCGTTAACCAGGGTTTGTCTTACTTGGACACTGCCTGCCTGGTCAGTGTGACTGACCCTGAGTGGTCCTTCACCAGGGGTGGCTTTGACATGGCCTCCCCTTTCCACTTGGATCCTGAGTGTAATCAGTGAAAGTGTCACACTGAATCCTGTCCTGATCCTCGCTGTAATACTCTCTCTCTCTCTCTCTCTCTCTCTCTCTCTCTCTCTCTCCCTATCTATCCCCCCCCCCTCTCTCTCTCTCTCTCCCTATCCATTCCCCACCCTCTCTCTCTCTCTCTCTCCCTATCCCCCCCCCCCCCTCTCTCTCTCTACCTATCTATTTCCCCCCTCTCTCTCTCGCTCTCTCTCTACCTATCTATTCCCGCCCTCTCTCTCTGTGTCAGATTAAGGAATTATTACAGGATGTACCTAGCATCATGTCACCTTGTCCCAGCCTTGAACAAACCCCGAACAACAGGAAAAAATTAAAAAAGGTAAAAAAAAAAATAAATTTAGAGACAGAATGTTCAGTCTGTCACAAACTCACGGTCATTTTGTGGTGCTTCATACAGCCTCGTGTTCAGGGTTGACAAATCTCACAAACCTTGAGAGGTTTACTGTAACATCCCTCAGCTGTTGTGGTGAATGGCAAACCATGAACAGATTTTAATATTTAAATGCAGAAGTTAAATTCCTGTTCCCTGACCATCAATTATCATAATTTGCCAATACCAAGTGACCAAGGAGAGATGTCCTCTGACTCTCTTTTTAGTTTTGCCACGTGATGCATTATTATGGATGTCTCAGCTTCGACGTGTAGGGTACTGATTGACTCAGTCTCTCCCCATTTAAATCAATGGACATGTTCTGCAGGCCAAAATGTGACGAAAAGCGCACTTAGTTTGGGCTCAGCATGTCATCGTTGCCTTTGAAGAGTGAGGTGAGTGTTAGTGAGTGGAGTGTTAGTGAGGGGAGTGTTAGTGAGTGGAGTGTTAGTGAGGTGAGTGTTAGTGAGGTGAGTGTTAGTGAGGTGAGTGTTAGTGAGGTGAGTGTTAGTGAGTGGAGTGTTAGTGAGGGGAGTGTTAGTGAGGGGAGTGTTAGTGAGGGGAGTGTTAGTGAGGGGAGTGTTAGTGAGTGGAGTGTTAGTGAGTGGAGTGTTAGTGAGGTGAGTGTTAGTGAGTGGAGTGTTAGTGAGGGGAGTGTTAGTGAGGGGAGTGTTAGTGAGGGGAGTGTTAGTGAGGTGAGTGTTAGTGAGGTGAGTGTTAGTGAGTGGAGTGTTAGTGAGGTGAGTGTTAGTGAGGTGAGTGTTAGTGAGTGGAGTGTTAGTGAGGTGAGTGTTAGTGAGGTGAGTGTTAGTGAGTGGAGTGTTAGTGAGGTGAGTGTTAGTGAGTGGAGTGTTAGTGAGTGGAGTGTTAGTGAGTGGAGTGTTAGTGAGTTGAGTGTTAGTGAGGTGAGTGTTAGTGAGTGGAGTGTTAGTGAGGTGAGTGTTAGTGAGGTGAGTGTTAGTGAGGTGAGTGTTAGTGAGTGGAGTGTTAGTGAGGTGAGTGTTAGTGAGGTGAGTGTTAGTGAGGTGAGTGTTAGTGAGTGGAGTGTTAGTGAGGTGAGTGTTAGTGAGGTGAGTGTTAGTGAGGTGAGTGTTAGTGAGGTGAGTGTTAGTGAGTGGAGTGTTAGTGAGGTGAGTGTTAGTGAGGTGAGTGTTAGTGAGGGGAGTGTTAGTGAGGTGAGTGTTAGTGAGGTGAGTGTTAGTGAGGGGAGTGTTAGTGAGGGGAGTGTTAGTGAGGTGAGTGTTAGTGAGTGGAGTGTTAGTGAGTGGAGTGTTAGTGAGGGGAGTGTTAGTGAGGGGAGTGTTAGTGAGGTGAGTGTTAGTGAGGTGAGTGTTAGTGAGTGGAGTGTTAGTGAGGTGAGTGTTAGTGAGGTGAGTGTTAGTGAGTGGAGTGTTAGTGAGGTGAGTGTTAGTGAGGTGAGTGTTAGTGAGGTGAGTGTTAGTGAGTGGAGTGTTAGTGAGTGGAGTGTTAGTGAGGTGAGTGTTAGTGAGTGGAGTGTTAGTGAGGTGAGTGTTAGTGAGGTGAGTGTTAGTGAGGTGAGTGTTAGTGAGGTGAGTGTTAGTGAGTGGAGTGTTAGTGAGGTGAGTGTTAGTGAGGTGAGTGTTAGTGAGGTGAGTGTTAGTGAGGTGAGTGTTAGTGAGGTGAGTGTTAGTGAGGTGAGTGTTAGTGAGTGGAGTGTTAGTGAGGTGAGTGTTAGTGAGGTGAGTGTTAGTGAGTGGAGTGTTAGTGAGGTGAGTGTTAGTGAGGTGAGTGTTAGTGAGTGGAGTGTAAGTGAGGTGAGTGTTAGTGAGGTGAGTGTTAGTGAGGTGAGTGTTAGTGAGGGGAGTGTTAGTGAGGTGAGTGTTAGTGAGGGGAGTGTTAGTGAGGTGAGTGTTAGTGAGGTGAGTGTTAGTGAGTGGAGTGTTAGTGAGGTGAGTGTTAGTGAGGTGAGGTGAGTGTTAGTGAGTGGAGTGTTAGTGAGTGGAGTGTTAGTGAGGTGAGTGTTAGTGAGTGGAGTGTTTGTGAGGTGAGTGTTAGTGAGGTGAGTGTTAGTGAGTGGAGTGTTAGTGAGGTGAGTGTTAGTGAGTGGAGTGTTAGTGAGGTGAGTGGGGCCCTGCCTACGAGGTCTGTTCTGAGAAACCATACCTACTGTACAGTACATAGAACATGTAATTGCCATGTTGGATGCGACATAAAGTACCAGTTGTACTGAAATACCCACCTCACTTTCACATACAAATCATACACCCACCCCACTCTCTCAGACCTACTCTGTCTTTGCATAGAAACTACAGTAACAGAGCAGCCAGTATCTGTACAATACAGTATGTATACAAATTATACGCATTTTATACAAGGTTTGTGTACGCTGAAAAATTGGTTACCATGACGACATAATCCTGTGGTTGAAATGCCACCCTCAAAACAACAGCTTACGTTGATGACTTTTTGAAAACCCAATGTATTTTCCACATAGATTCCACGCCACAATACATTGACAAATTACGTTGAAACAATGTGCCCAGTGGGGTGCATGGTGGGTAACTTGGCATGTTTGTATCTTCTCTGTGGATGAGGGAAGATTCTATCTGTCTGTCTGTTATTATTGGAGATTAAACCTTTAAATTATATATATATATATATATATATATATACTTTGAGGAATCAAAGCCACACATACAGTTGAAGCCGGAAGTTTACATACACCTTTCCAAATACATTTAAACATCACAATTCCTGACATTTAATCCTAGTAAAAATTCCCTGTCTTAGGTCAGTTAGGATCACCACTTTATTTTAAGAATGTGAAATGTCAGACTAATAGTAGAGAGAATGATTTATTTCAGCTTTTATTTCTTTCATCACATTCCCAGTGGGTCAGCAGTTTACATACACTCAATTAGTATTTGGTAGCATTGCCTTTACAGTTTCTCAGTCACTTTGGTGCATTTTTCACATCATCCCTAACGTGCAAAATAATAAGTGCATTTCTCAGAACAATTTGTACAAACTGCAATATACAATAGATATGTTTCTAAAGCTAGTCAGTCACTAAAAATCCTTAGTTGATCTCTCCAAAGTAAATATTCATGCCAATGATCATGTCAGTGTCATCAGAATGATAAGTCATTGAGTCATTGTTCACCAACAAGGTGGTCAAAATGTTTAGGCATGTTGTCAATGTAACTGTGTACTTTGACAGTATTACCTGATGTAAACTTAGGCTACAGTTTGGATGACAGTTACTGTATTGAAAATGCACAAGGCTGCACTTCTATGGCATATATTAATTTCAACTGTACTATTTACATATTACTGTATGTGGGTTATTGATTGAAAGAGACTGGACAGGATTTTGTTTTTCACAGCTTTTACTAGTGCTACTTTATGAAAGAAAAAAACTAAATAATTTACAGTAAGACTTTGCCCGCAGCACTGTTCTAGTGCTGTCTCTACACATCCAGACGTTCCTGTCTGTCGGCCCACATATTCTCATCCACATCACACCGGATATTTTCCCTTCCAATGCAACGTGGAAAGAATCTTTTGGAATGCCTTATCCATCCTCTGCAGGCGTCTACTGTGATGTCCTCACATGCTGCATCCATTGCAGCCAGCAGGGTCATCTGAGTGTGTGGCTGACGATCGTACACCTTCCACCTCCATGCTGAAAAGAACTCCTCAATTGGGTTAAGGAATGGTGAATAAGGTGGGAGGAATTCTATGAGCATCCTCGGGTGGGTCACAAACCATTGCCTTATGATGTTTGATCGATGGAAACTCACTTTATCACAAATGACCACATACTTTGGCAAATCCTCTCTAAACAGACCCCTCTCATCATCAGGGATGAGAGCCCTGTAGAGAGTCTCTAAAAAGTTGAGTAGATGCTGGGTGTTGTATGGCCCCATAAGGGGGATATGGGTTAGGACACCATGCTCCGAAATAGCAGCACACATGGTGATATTTCCTCCCTGTTGGCCTGGCAAATCCACAGTAGCTCTGTGACCGATGATATTCCGACCCCGCCTTCTGCATTTGGTCAGGTTGAAGCCTCATCCACGTATACAAAGTTGTGAGAGGGTTCACTTGATTCCAACTCCATTATACGCTATATCCCAGAACACACAGTTTAATTTGTTTTGGTAAGGAAGAGTGACATAAAATGTACATATATTGCATGTTCCTTCCACAGCAGTGGAAATGTGTGCAGTTTATGCTTACTGTACTATGTATCACTATAAAATGTTGCTGTAAAGTAGTTATATAGATATATGTTTTACCTGTACATACTGGTACCGTAGCTCCTTAACTCTGTCCTCATTCCTTTGGAATGGTACACGGTACAGCTGTTTCATACTCATCTGGTTTCTATGCTGCACCCTGTCGATGGTTGAGATGCTAACCGTATGGATGTTTTCAAAGACATCGTTGTCTTCTATAATGGTCCTTTGTATTTCCCTGAGTCTCATGGCATTGTTTGCTCGGACCATGGTGCAAATAGCCTCCTCCTGTTGAGGTGTGAAAAGGCGTCCTCTGCCACCGGTTTCAGGTAATCTTGCAGTCCTATGTGGGGAAAAATGCTCATCCATACGCACACTTTCACATAGACAAAAACTATGCGAACACACATTTTACTGTAAAACATACAGGTGGGTGCATGTAAGGTGCAGTATGTATCTGTATAGAGTATATTTCTGTATGCTGTGAAATACAAGTGGACTACTGTAATATGAAGCATTGTAGGAAGTATACAGTATACTGCTAATATACAGTAACAGTGCACTGTACATTGGTGGACATACCTGTTCTCTCTTCGAAACGTTTGAACTATTGAGGACACGGTTGATCTCCTAATATTCGGCTGCACCCTTCGACCCGCCTCAGCCATTGTATGGCCATGATTGACAACATGGTCTACAATAGTGGCCCTTATGTCATCAGATATGCGCCTATATCCTCTTCTGCCTCTTCCTCTGTTTTGCCTTCCACCACGCATCCTTGCTCCTCTTCTTCCTCCTCTTGGCTGTTGACCCTGTTAGTTTCCTGGTCCATCCATTATTGGAAAATTGCAACTCTGTGTTGTGGTCTGTCTATATATGCTTGCCAATTGATTGTTCATGAGATGCACCTTTGAGCAATTTAGACAACTGGTTGATTGTTGGTTGAACTAACACTTTACATTCCTTCATGAGTGAGGGTCAATTTCACCTGCACCATTCATCAATTCAAGTTTTTGTACAAAAGGTCTAATAGAAATGTGTAAAACCATGCTTGACAGTTTATGACAAATAGTTCAACAATTTTGCATGTAATGGCTTATGCAAGGAACTAATGCCTAGATGTTTTGAGGGGTAAGACTATTCAACAGAGAACCAGCTACTATGTGTTGATCAACATGACATGAGCAATTGAAAATGTGGAAAAAAGCTGACACTTGTACATTATCAATTACAATTTGTTCAAAGGAATAAGAAATTGCTTTAATGATGTGCACAAGTGACTAGATGGTTTGGAATTTGTACAAGTAGTATCAAGAATTGGGTGAATTCTGTCTCATTCCTCCTGACAGAACTGGTGTAACTGAGTCAGGTTTGTAGGCCTCCTTGCTAGCACACGGTTTTTCAGTTCTGCCCACAAATCTTCTATAGGATTGAGGTCAGGGCTTTGTGATGGCCACTCCAATACCTTGACTTTGTTGTCCTTAAGCCATTTGCCACAACTTTGGAAGTATGCTTGGGGTCATTGTCCATTTGGAAGACCCATTGGAGACATTGTTGCTCTAATGGACTGTAGAAAGAGTAGTGTGGTTTTTAGAACCTATATTTCATTTGAGGACATAGATCATCACCAACTACACTTACTGCTTCCTCAAACTAATTCAGGAAAAAAAACTCATACATTTTCTTACAGGCACGCATATTCAAAATAATCCCCATCTTGTTGTATTTTGAGGTTTCGCCTGTGATTTCTTTGGTCAAAATGTTTATAATGTTGTCCTGTTTTGTTTTCATTTGGGTGTATTTATCTAGACCCCTGAATCAGATCAGTCAAATCTCAAACCTCTCGAAATTAATTCTATTGAAAAAAAAATTATGAATATAGTCTGTTTGTAATCAAGACTCTTCATTTACCAAGTGAAACTCCCTCTCCCTCATTTGTAACATGATCATGGTGATTTACAATGTAATTAATAGCAGCTCTGGAACAGAAACAGGCAATAAGAATCCCTCTATGGTGGTGTTGATTTGAGAAAGCCGTGTCTTAATTAGGCTCCTGGGTGGCGCAGCGGTCTAAGGCATCTCAGTACAAGAGGTTTCACTATAGTCCCTGGTTTGAATACAGACTGTGTCACATCTGGCTGTGATCGGGAGTCCCATAAAATGTCGCACAATTGGTCCGGGGTAGGTTGTCATTGTAAATAAGAATTTGTTCTTAACTGACTAGCCTAGTTCAAAAAATAAAATAGCACTTTGGTTTTAGCGTTAGCTCTGTCAAGGCAGGCTTGCACAGGAAGTGTGGATGAGCCCTGCAGACATATTTCTTGGCTCACTTGGCAGACTCCTTAGAAAGCAAAAGCCCTGATGGAGATAGATGTCTCCACTCTCAGTCTGCGGTGTGGTTCTATATCCAGATTACAAAGCAGTTGCAGTAGGGATGTGACTCGCCTACACCTCATTTTAATTTCCTAAAAGAAGCTGAGAGACGGTTAAATGATACCTTAGCTGAGGCACGTTCTTCAATTTCCCTTTTTAAATGCAGAGACCTATGCAATTAAAACATTGTTTGGTCTGATCACGTTCACCCACTGACATTTTAATGTGAAGGAGGGGGGCCTTTGCCGTACAGCTTGGTAACATTTGTTTCTCGCTGGTTTGGTGGTGACAGTTTCCATAATAAAAGTTGAATGTAAGCCATCGCTCAACAAACAGCAGATGTTTAGAAATAAACAACATTTAGAAATAATTAGGGCTCTGATCTCACACTGCTATTTACACTAGGCATAGACACTGGACGGTCACGCCCCTCGCACCCTCTCCACGCAGCCCCTCACTCCCTGGTCACAACACCCCTGTCCCCCCAGACCCTGGCCTGGACCAGCCCACCTCCCACAAGGTAAATATTTAGGGGAATGTTTCCCCTTTTCTCCCCTGAGGAGTTATTCAAAGAATGCTCTGTTAGGAAGCAATGTGGCATTCTAACCACTTAGTTTGTAGCAACACTCCATTACTGGACATTACCCCCTCCCTCCCTAACCAGCAATGCCAGCTCAGAAGAGGAGGTTGTAAGATAGGTGAGGAATGGTGAAATCCTGCATAGGGGGGAAACAGCTGTTGGTACATTCCAGCTATTGAGGGAGCAGACAGACTGTTCACGCCTCTGTCATCTCCTCTCTCACATACAGTGGGGAGAACAAGTATTTGATACACTGACAATTTTGCAGGTTTTCCCACTTACAAAGCATGTAGAAGTCTGTAATTTTTATCATAGGTACACTTCAACTGTGAGTGACGGAATCTAAAACAAAAATCCAGAAAATCACATTGTATGATTTTTAAGTAATTCATTTGCATTTTATTGCAGGACATAAGTATTTGATACATCAGAAAAGCAGAACTTAATATTTGGTACAGAAACCTTTGTTTGCAATTACAGAGATCCTACGTTTCCTGTAGTTCTTGACCAGGTTTGCACACACTGCAGCAGGGATTTTGGCCCACTCCTCCATCCAGATCCTTCAGGTTTCGGGGCTGTCGCTGGGCAATACGGACTTTCAGCTCCATCCAAAGATTTTCTATTGGGTTCAGGTCTGGAGACTGGCTAGGCCACTCCAGGACCTTGAGATGCTTCTTACAGACCCACTCCTTAGTTTCCCTGGCTGTGTGTTTCGGGTCGTTGTCATGCTGGAAGACTCACCCACAACCCATCTTCAATGCTCTTACTGAGGGAAGGAGGTTGTTGGCCAAGATCTCGCGATACATGGCCCCATCCATCTTCCCCTCAATACGGTGCAGTCGTCCTGTCCCCTTTGCAGAAAAGCATCCCCAAAGAATGATGTTTCCACCTCCATGCTTCACGGTTGGGATGGTGTTCTTGGGGTTGTACTCATCCTTCTTCTTCCTCCAAACACGGCGAGTGGAGTTTAGACCAAAAAGCTCTATTTTTGTCTCATCAGACCACATGACCTTCTCCCATTCCTCCTCTGGATCATCCAGATGGTAATTGGCAAACTTCAGACGGGCCTGGACATGCGCTGGCTTGAGCAGGGGGACCTTGCGTGAGCTGCAGGATTTTAATCCATGACATCGTAGTGTGTTACTAATGGTTTTCTTTGAGACTGTGGTCCCAGCTCTCTTCAGGTCATTGACCAGGTCCTACCGTGTAGTTCTGGGCTGATCCCTCACCTTCCTCATGATCATTGATGCCCCACGAGGTGAGATCTTGCATGGTGCCCCAGACCGAGGGAGATTGACCGTTGTCTTGAACTTCTTCCATTTTCTAATAATTGCGCCAACAGTTGTTGCCTTCTCACCAAGCTGCTTGCCTATTGACCTGTAGCCCATCCCAGCCTTGTGCAGGTCTACAATTTTATCCCTGATGTCCTTACACAGCTCTCTGGTCTTGGCCATTGTGGAGAGGTTGGAGTCTGTTTGATTGAGTGTGTGGACAGGTGTCTTTTATACAGGTAACGAGTTCAAACAGGTGCAGTTAATACAGGTAATGAATGGAGAACAGGAGGGCTTCTTAAAGAAAAACTAACAGGTCTGTGAGAGCCGGAATTCTTACTGGTTGGTAGGTGATCAAATACTTATGTCATGCAATAAAATGCAAATTAATTATTTAAAAATCATACAATGTGATTTTCTGGATTTTTGTTTTAGATTCCGTCTCTCACAGTTGAAGTGTACCTATGATAAAAATTACAGACCTCTACATGCTTTGTAAGTAGGAAAACCTGCAAAATCGGCAGTGTATCAAATACTTGTTTTCCCCACTGTATGTACGCAGTATACATTTTTATTTGTATTTTTATTTTTTATTTTAACCTTTAATTTAACTAGGCAAGTCAGTTAAGAACAAATTCTTATTTACAGTGACGGCCTACCCCGGCCAAACCTGGACGACGCTGGGCCAATTGTGTGCCGCCCTATGGGACCCGGATGTGATACAGAATGGACATTTAGGGCCGTTTCCCAAGATTTGTTGTGGAATATGCTGTTAACTGTATAGTCCCGTATAGATGATCTACACATGCTCACACTATCAACAAACGATCAACTGCAACTCTGTTGATATGCAATCGCTTGCTTGGGTTATGGTTAGTTTAGGCCTAGGCTCAACCTTATCCATATTGTAGGCTACCTTCCTCTCTCCCTGTTCTCCCCTCTTATCCATACTGTAGGCTACCTTCCCCTCTCCCTGTTCACCCCTCTTATCCATACTGTAGGCTACCTTCCTCTCTCCCTGTTCTCCCCTCTTATCCATACTGTAGGCTACCTTCCCCTCTCCCTGTTCACCCCTCTTATCCATACTGTAGGCTACCTTCCTCTCTCCCTGTTCTCCCCTCTTATCCATACTGTAGGCTACCTTCCCCTCTTCCTGTTCTCCCCTCTTATCCATACTGTAGGCTACCTTCCTCTCTCCCTGTTCTCCCCTCTTATCCATACTGTAGGCTACCTTCCCCTCTTCCTGTTCTCCTCTCTTATCCATACTGTAGGCTACCTTCCTCTCTCCCTGTTCTCCCCTCTTATCCATACTGTAGGCTACCTTCCCCTCTTCCTGTTCTCCCCTCTTATTCATACTGTAGGCTACCTTCCCCTCTCCCTGTTCTCCCCTCTTATCCATACTGTAGGCTACCTTCCTCTCTTCCTGTTCTCCCCTCTTATCCATACTGTAGGCTACCTTCCCCTCTTCCTGTTCTCCCCTCTTATCCATACTGTAGGCTACCTTCCCCTCTTCCTGTTCTCCCTAAATATAGCTGGACCACTGTCCATAACTCTGTGTCTGAAGTCGGAAGTTTACATACACCTTAGCCGAATACATTTAAACTCAGTTTTTCACAATTCCTGACATTTAATCCTAAATTCCCTGTCTTAGGTCAGTTAGGATCACCCCTTTATTTTAAGAATGTGAAATGTCAGAATAATAGTAGAGAGTGATGTATTTCAGCTTTTATTTATTTCATCACATTCCCAGTGGGTCAGAAGTTTACATGCACTCAATTAGTATTTGGTAGCATTGCCTTCAAATTGTTTAACTTGGGTCAAATGTTTCGGGTGCCTTCCACAAGCTTCCCACAATAAGTTGGGTGAATTTTGTCCCATTCCTCCTGACAGAACTGGTGTAGCTGATACAGGTTTGTAGGCCTCCTTGCTCGCTCAAGCTTTTTCAGTTCTGCCCACAAATCTTCTATAGGATTGAGGTCAGGGCTTTGTGATGGCCACTCCAATACCTTGACTTTGTTGTCCTTAAGCCATTTTGCCACAACTTTGGAAGTATGCTTGGGGTCATTGTCCATTTGGAAGACCCATTTGCGACCATGCTTTAACTTCCTGACTGATGTCTTGAGATGTTGCTTCAATATATCCACATAATTTTCCTTCCTCATGATACCATCTATTTTGTGAAGTGCACCGGTCCCTCCTGCAGCAAAGCACCCCCACAACATGATGCTGCCACCCCCGTGCTTCACAGTTGGGATGGTGTTCATCAGCTTGCAAGCCTCCCCCTTTTTCGTCCAAACATAACGATGGTCATTATGGCCAAACAGTTCTATTTTTCTTTCATCAGACCAGAGGACATTTCTCCAAAAATGTTGTTTATACTTGCGTACTATTGTTTGTACAGATGAACGTAGTACCTTCAGGCATTTGGAAATTGCTCCCAAGGATGAACCAGACTTGTGGAGGTCTACAATTATTTTGATGATTTCTTTTGATTTTCTCATGATGTCGAGCAAAGAGGCAATGAGTTTGAAGGTAGGCCTTGAAATATATCCACAGGTACACCTCCAATTGACTCAAATTATGTCAGTTAGCCTATCAGAAGCTTCTAAAGCCATGACATCATTTTCTGGAATTTTCCAAGCTGTTTAAATGCACAGTCAACTTAGTGTATGTTAACTTCTGTCCCACTGGAATTGTGATATAGTGAATTATAAGTTAAATAATCTGTCTGTAAACAATTTTTGGAAGAATTACTTGTGTCATACACAAAGTAGATGTCCTAACCGACTTGCCAAAACTATAGTTTGTTAACATGAAATCTGTGGAGTGGTTGAAAAATGAGTTTTAATGACTTCAACCTTAGTGTATACAAACTTCCGACTTCAACTGTACACTACAGTATACTGTATATACAAAAGTATGTAGACACCCCTTCAAATTAGTGGATTCGGCTATTTCAACCACACCTGTTGCTCACAGAAGTATAAAAGCAACGACACCGCCATGCAATCTCCATAGACAAACATTGTCAGTAGATTGACCTCACTGAAGAGCTCAGTGACTTTCAACATGGCACCGTCAACGGATGCCACCTTTCCAACAAGTCAGTTTGTCAAATTTCTGCCCTGCTAGAGCTGTCCCGGTCAACTGTAAATGCTGTTATTGTGAAGTGGAAACGTCTAGGAGCAACAATGGCTCAGCTGCGAAGTGGTAGATCACACAATTTCACAGAATGCGCGTAAAAATCACCTGTCCTCGGTTGCAACACTCACTACCGAGTACCAAACTGCCTCTGGAAGCAACGGCAGCACAATAACTGTTCGTCGGGAGTTTCATGAAATGGGTTTCCATGGCCGAGCAGCCGCACACAAGCCTAAGATAACCATGCGCAATGCCAAGCATTGGTTGGAGTGGTGTAAAGCTCGCCACCATTGGACTCTGGAGCAGTGGAAACTCGTTCTCTGGAGTGATGAATCACACTTGACCATCTGGCAGTCCGACGGACGAATCTGGGTTTGGCAGATGCAAGCAGAACGCTACCTGCCCCAATGCATAGTGCCAACTGTAAAGTTTGGTGAAGGAGGAATAATGGTCTGGTTCAGGCTAGGCGCCTTAGTTCCAGTGAAGGTAAATCTAAACGTTACAGCATTCAATTACATTCTAGACAATTCTGTGCTTCCAACTTTGTGGCAACAGTTTGGGAAAGGCCTTTTCTTGTTTCAGCCTGACAATGCCCCAGTGCACGAAGTAAGGTCAATACAGAAATGGTTTGTTGAGATCGGTGTGGAAGAACTTGACTGGCCTGCACAGAGCCCTGACCTCAACCCCATCGAACACCTTTATGATGAGGTCTAATCGCCCAACATCAGTCCCCTACCTCACTAATGTTCTTGTGGCTGAATGGAAGCAAGTCCCCGCAACAATGTTCCAACATCTAGTGGAAAGCCTTCCCAGAAGAGTGAAGGCTGTTATAGCAGCGACCACATAGACACTCCTCTCTGTCTCTCTACCTCCTCTGTCATGCAGTGACCACTTAGACGCTCCTCGTTGGGTAGCCATGTCTTTTTGTGTCTCCCTTTTTCTATAGCCTATTGGTGGTCTCTGATCTGTCTCTGTTTTCTATAGCCAATGTATTTGGTCAGGATCTCTCTCTGTTGTGTATATCTGACAGAGTAGAGATATTCTGCCAATTTGTATTCTCTTTTGAGGGCCACATAGCAATTTAGTTTATTCTGTGATTTGGTTTCAGTTTCCCAATTTGTTAAATAGGTTTTCAATTTCAGTAACAATCTGATTGATATCCCTGTGTGTTTGGATAATAGGGTTGTTTAGTGTTTTTAACAGCTGACATTGGGAACTCTTTTCAGGGTTCAGCTCTTGAGTTTCCAGTACTTTGAATTGTAAGGATGTTTTGGGGCTTAATTTCAGATGGTGCCAAATTCTTTGTGTCCTTTTCATTATATTTACAATTAAAGGGAATCTTCTGAGTTCTGCTCCTTATGCATTATTTGGTATTTTCTTTGAGATATTTAGGATAATTCTGCTTAATTCTGTATGTGCTTATAATCTTAATTACAGGTTGTACCCGAAACCTTGCTTCCATATAGTGCAATTGGTAAAATCTTGAATATTTTGCACCAGATATTTATTTTTTAGAATGTTCTTTTTACTAATGCTTTGCGGCTTTTTCATTTAGTGCGTTCACTGCCAGGTAAAATCCACCAGAGGCACATTTTTTTTGTCCCAGGTAGTTGTACCATCAGACATGTTCAACCATGGTATTTCCTAATTTGAAGGAGTGTCTGCTGCTCTGATTCCTGGCCTTTTTCTGTAAAATCCCGACTTTAGTTTTCTGAAAGTTTATGTTGATTGCCCAGTTTATGTTGTATTCACAAATAATTTTAAGTTGTTCCTGTTTTCTTTGCTCTGTTGGTGACAGTAGGACAAGGCCATCTGAGTAGAGCAGGAATCTGACATCCTCATCTTTGAGGGTGAGTCCAGGGGCTGCAGATCGATCCAATAACACTGATACTTTGTTGATGTGGACGTTGAATAGGGTTGGACTTAAACTGCACCCTTGTCTCACCCCTTGCCATTGTGCAAGAAACTATTTTATTTTATTGTTCAGTCTATCGAGTAAATATATTTATGAGGTTGTGTACTTAACCCGCAATGCCGCTCTGGAGGGTTTTGTAATATATAACATCATGCCATATGGAATCAAAAGCATTCTTAAAATCAACAAAACATGCAAATACTTTTCCTCTGCTTTTCTGATGAACATACTGGTTTATTAGTGTGTGTAATGTGTGTATTTGTGGTCTGTTGTTCTGTGTTTGGGTAGAAAGACAATTTGTTATTTGCTGAGAGCATTATGTTGTGTGAGGAAGGTCTGTATTCGGTCATTGAGAATACAGCAGAACAGTTTCCACATGTTACTGGTGACACATTCCCCTATAGATATCAGGGTGTAATTTGTCAAAGTTTTTATATATGGGGGTTATGAGCCCCTGGTTCCAAAAATCAGGGAAGCAGTCACTCCAAAATCAGGTTGAATAGTTTTAATAAGGCATCCTGCAGCTCATTCCTGATGATGTCAGTGCTACATGCCTTTCCAGGTTTAACGCTTTGTATTTTCTTTGTTCTAGGGAGCGGAGTTTTCTTGCAAATTTTTTGGGTTTAAAGTAAGGTCCTCTAATGGTATTATTGCATAGAAAATTTCGAAAACAAATCCATTTAAGTGTTATTGTCTCTGAGTGCTCGGTGTTTAACTTTATTGTAGATGAGAATCAGTGTTGATGGTCCACTCTATGCTGGGTTGTTTGACTGACCCAACTGCTGGGTTGCAGGCGTTTGGTCACTTAGTTTTAAAACATTTAAAAAAAATTGAATTTTAAACTTTTTAAAGTGTAATGATGATTCAAAGACAGAGTTTGTCATGTTTGATGTTTCTGCATGCATCCCTAGAAATAAACCAGACAGTACAAAGAGGAGCGACAGACAGTGTGTCAATGGATAAAGGTCCGAAATGAAGCCAAACATAGCTGCTACTCATTCAGTTTGCACGAAAATTGATAAATGGTTAAAAAAGTAAGGCCCGCCTCCATAGAGACACATAGCAGCTCTACCAGCAGTACTGCTACTACCAGCAGTACTACACCTGCACCTGTCGACGACACAAGTTGTTCTGCTTCCACGAGCACATCCAATGCTAGCATCAGTAGTTCTACATTCGTTGTTAGCCCAGCTAGCATGGACACTGACAGTTGTGAATCTGATGCAGCCGAAGAGCTACTGCCCCCTTACCCGGGAAAGCACCCAACAACAGACAGTTACAATTACGCAGGTACTTTCCTGAAACAGATGACACAAACAACTGGATTCATTATCCCTTTCATGCCCTGCCTGCAGTCCACTTACCGATATCTGAACAAGAGAGCCTCATCGAAAATGCAACAAGCGGTTCTGTGAAAATGTAATTTAATCAGAAGCCACTGCCAGATTTCTGCCTTGGCAAATCACCAAAATGCTAAATTGCTAAGTTTTAGCCCATTTTCTGGGATGGCATATTTGTCCATGGAAATGTATATCAATCCCCAAAGGCGAGAGATGACTGTTTAGTCTGGGGTGGCATGCCAGGGGTTTTATAGGTATCACTTAGGTCACATGTAGTGCTTTTCTTTTTAAAGGTTAGAGTGATGTTTCATTCATGACATCATAACTCTTTCATGGTGCAGACCTGGGGTCAGAGACCCAAATGGCAGTAAGATATATACAGTATATACATTTCACTAAAAACTTGTGCTCTGTATTCAGGAAATCACAGTGTTTTACCAATCACAATCGCAACACAGCCCAGTACAGTCTGCTTTACCATAGGGCATCATATGCACAATAGTCTCTGTGCTATGACAGGCATATTAGAATCCAGACAAAGCCACTGAGCGGTGACTCATACCTAAACATTTGGAGATGATGGATGCCAGATGTAATTGGCCGTCTCACAGCCAAGAGGAGGTTTTCCATCTTGTGCTCTGGCAGGAAGTCAGATAGTACTGCGGTGTGTTCATTAGGGCATGAAGTGGAAATAGTTTTGCAACGGAATATGAAGGTAAGCAAAAAAAATAAAAAATCAGTCTTGTTCCTACTGAACACGACCCTGTACTTTACACAGTAAGGCACTGTGATTCATGCAGAGAGACAGATGTTATACGGTGATGCATACCAGCGTCATCGGCCTCTGAGGTCACAGCAGTGAGAAAATGCTCAAGGGGAACCTTTGACCCCGGACGATGTCTAGTGTCAGTGACAGTGATGGAGTGTTTGACTGACAACTACCGTCATAGATCTGACAGGCGGGTCTAAATGAGTCAGAACAGTGCCATTTATGTTCCTGTGCTTGTAAAGAAATTGTGCTTGATTTTGATACTATCAGGGAACTCATTTTCTGGCTGGTGTTTGGTGATTATCTCTCTGTGAATCTCTCATGTGTGAGTCATCCAAAAAACGAATTTCTGAAATTTGATTCAGGCAAGGGCTGGTGTTCAGAATTCACATTTAAAGTAAAAACAAAAAATGCTTACAATAATGGATTCGGCGTCTATTGGGTTTATGCCCAAATGTCCAGTTTACCTTGAGGATTTATGCCTCAAAACAATGGACCAGGTGTGGCGTTTATTAAAAACATACACATTAACAAACACTGATTCCAACAACAAGGGTATAGCTAACACGGGGACATCCATGACTAAAGAAACATGCAAGATTTCAGTGTAATGGTTTATCGTCTCCCACTCTAGTTGCATATCCTTCCACATGGTCTTAAGCACAACTGACTATTT
Organism: Thymallus thymallus; assembly: GCA_023634145.1. Taxonomy (NCBI): domain Eukaryota; kingdom Metazoa; phylum Chordata; class Actinopteri; order Salmoniformes; family Salmonidae; genus Thymallus; species Thymallus thymallus. The sequence goes on along the minus strand of CM042416.1, from coordinate 32,094,205 downwards.
ATTCCTCGAGGCATCCATCTCCATCCCCTCTTGGAAGTTGTTCTGTGATGCCGAGCAACTCCCCTGTCACTTTTCAACCTCAGCGATATTGTATTTCTAATATGCTCTTTCTGTCTTTGACGTTGATGTTATGCTAGCAGTAACTCTCCCTCTGTGTAATCTTATTGAATTCTGTTTGCTCTAACATACTTGCCAAAGCTGGGTGACATCTTCCATCCACAGCCTTTGTCTGGGCCAGGCTGAGCTAGATAAATCTCTCTCTCTCTCTCTTTGAGGATTAGATCAAGATAGGTACTTTATTGATCCCCCGAGGGGGAAATTTCTTTGTCAAGCAGCTACGAAAAAAACACAGAGCAGGTGCAAAATGCCAGAACAAAAATACACAAAAGATACACGATACATGGTACATGGCGGCAGTATGAAAAAGTGCAAAAAGCTATAGAAACGCATTGCAAAGTATGGGTGAATGTGAAAAAAAAGGATACAAATATTGCAAGTTGATATAGATAAATAAGGAATATTTGCATGGTTAAATATACTATACAGGTTGATGGCAGAGAAATACTTAAATGGCTAAATGTGCGTATGATATAAGTGAGGGTAATAATAGTTTACTTAATATACAGTCTGGTTAAATGAACAGGTAAGTGAATATTTTGCATGGTTAAATTAGCTGTACAGGTAAATATACAGTTAAATGTACAGGTAAGTGAATATTTGCATAGTTAAATTAACTGTAAATGTAAATGTACAGTTAAATGAACAGGTAAGTGAATATTTGCATAGTTAAATTAACTGTACAGGTAAATGTACAGTTAAATGTACAGGTAAGTGAATATTTGCATAGTTAAATTAACTGTAAAGGTAAATGTACAGTTAAATGTATAGGTAAGTGAATATTTTCATGGTTACATTAACTGTACAGGTAAATTAGATTCTTAAATAGCTAAATGTGTGTATGATATAATTTGGGGTAATAATAATAATTCCCTTAAAATACAGTCCTTAGTGCGCAGGGTTTAATTACAGATAAATGCACGTATTGCACATTCGATATACAAAATAATACTAGTATGCATTCCTGAGTGAATGACTACATAAGTTAAGTCCAAGAATTACTTACAATGTTGCACGTGATATGATATAACAACTGTACATGAATATGTACAGTATTGTCAGGCTCTGGCCATAGAGAAGCCTAGTTGCTTCTCTATGTAGCTATGGTCAAAGTCTGACAGTGTCTTTCTTTTCTGTTTCTGTGTGGGTTTTGGGTGGATCCCTAATTAGAGGCAGCTGTACCGCATTGTCTCTAATTAGGGATCTTATATATGTTAGTCTGTCATTCACTCTGGTGTGGGTCGTTGTCGTTATATGTCGCAGTCACGGTGAAAGTAAGTGTGCTCTGTTTACGCCTGTTCATTCGTGTTTTGTTTCGAGAACGTGACGTTTTTGTACATCGTTTGTTTGTTTTGTAGTTCGTCATTTGTTTTGTGGTTATACATAGTATATCATTAAAATGTCAAACTACTATCCCTGCGCTGCGCTTTGGTCATTCCCACACCCACATCGTGACAGAACGACCCACCACCAGACCAAGCAGCGTAACTGGGGAGAGACGGAGAGAGAGGAGGTGCAGCCGCGTTATGTGCGACGCGCGAGACGGGGAAACGCCCGCAAACAACCCCAAGAAAATTTTGGGGAGGGGCTATGGGGGTGGTCTGGCCGCGAAGAAGACGAGCCAGTACCACTCCCCATATGGAGCATGGAGAGGCCGAAGTACCAATGGGGGGCTCAGAGCAAGGAGCAGGAGGTTTATTTAGAGGAGTATTATGGAGGAGTTCTGGAGGAATTGAGGGAGATAGAGATAGAGGTCGAGAGGGAGGTGACGGAGTGGTCCAATCCGGATCCAATCGTCTACTCCACTCCCGTGCCGGAGCAGTCCCCTACACCGGTGCCCAGTCTGGGTCCGGACCTCTACTCTACTCCCCGCATCCGACCTCCAGTGAGTGTGCCCAGCCAGGTGCTTCCAGCAGCCCTGAGCCTCCAGCGAAGGTCAGCAGCCCTGAGCCTCCAGCGAAGGTCAGCAGCCCTGAGCCTCCAGCGAAGGTCAGCAGCCCTGAGCCTCCAGCCACAGCCCAAGGCCTGGAACCTTCAGCTACGGTGCTCAGCCCGGGGTCAGCCATCTGCTCCGCCTTAGTGCCAGAGCAGTCCGCTCCACCGGTACCCATTCCGGGTTCAGCTGTCTGCTCCGCTCCAGTGCCAGAGCAGTCCGCCCTACCGGTGCCCAATCCGGGTCCAGCCGTCTGCTCCGCTCCAGAGCCAGAGCAGTCCGCCCTACCGGCGCCCAATCCGGGTCCAGCCGTCTGCTCCGCTCCAGAGCCAGAGCAGTCCGCTCCACCGGCACCCATTCCGGGTCCAGCCGTCTGCTCCGCCTCAGTGCCAGAGCAGTCCGCTCCACCGGTACCCATTCCAGGTCCAGCCGTCTGCTCCGCCCCAGTGCCAGAGCAGTCCGCCCCACCGGTGCCCAGTCCAGGCCCGGTTGTTTTCCCAGCTCCATGGCCAGAGCCGGTTGCCCCACCGGTGCCCAGTCCAGGCCCGGTTGTTTGCCCCGCTCCATGGCCGGAGCCGTTCGCCCCACCGGTGCCCAGTCCTGGCCCGGTTGTTTTCCCCGCTCCATGGCCGGAGCCGTTTACCCCACCGGTGCCCAGTCCGGGCCCGGTTAATTGCCCAGCTCCATGGCCGGAGCCGTTTGCCCCACCGGTGCCCAGTCCTGGCCCGGTTGTTTTCCCCGCTCCATGGCCGGAGCCGTTTACCCCACCGGTGCCCAGTCCGGGCCCGGTTGTTTTCCCCGCTCCATGGCCGGAGCCGTTTGCCCCACCGGGGCCCAGTCCGGGCCCGGTTGTTTTCCCCGCTCCATGGCCGGAGCCGTTTACCCCACCGGTGCCCAGTCCGGGCCCGGTTAAATGTTCCGCTCCATGGCCGGAGCCATTGGCCCCACCAGTGCCCAGTCCGGGACCGGTTATAAGGAAGGGGCATGGGAGAAAACTGTCCACTTCGCCGGAGCCAGAGCCGCCCCCGATGGACTAGTCTTCCCTCCCTATTAACCCCCCCTTGTATTTGTGTGTTTTTTTTGGGGCGTCCGGGAGTCCGCGCCTTGGGGGGGGGGGGGGGGGTACTGTCAGGCTCTGGCCATAGAGAAGCCTAGTTGCTTCTCTATGTAGCTATGGTCAGAGTCTGACAGTGTCTTTCTTTTCTGTTTCTGTGTGGGTTTTGGGTGGATCCCTAATTAGAGGCAGCTGCACCGCATTGTCTCTAATTAGGGATCTTATGTATGTTAGTCTGTCATTCACTCTGGTGTGGGTCGTTGTCGTTATATGTCGCAGTCACGGTGAAAGTAAGTGTGCTCTGTTTACGCCTGTTCATTCGTGTTTTGTTTCGAGAACGTGACGTTTTTGTACATCGTTTGTTTGTTTTGTAGTTCGTCATTTGTTTTGTGGTTATACATAGTATATCATTAAAATGTCGAACTACTAACCCTGCGCTGCACTTTGGTCATTCCCACACCCACATCGTGACAAGTATATACAGACCTGAATGAATAACATAGTAGCATATAACACAGTAGCACAACCAAATGACCTGGATTGCACTTGAGAATACAATAAAAGTACATTGTGCAAGTGATCAATGCTGTTCGAGATTCTGCTCAGATTATTATAGCAATATTGTGAAGATCTCCACAGACCTGCGACCTTTGCATGCTATCTTGAACATGCACACTTTCTGTGATTACATAAGAAGACATTTACACTGAGTACACCAAACATTCCAAATATTGAGTTACATCTCCCCACCTTTTACCCTCAGAACAGCCTCAATTCATTGAGGCATGGACTCTACATGGTGTCGAAAGCGTTCCACAGGGAAGCTGGCATTTGGGTGGTGGACCATTCTTGATACACACAAGAAGCAGTTGAGCGTGAAAAATACAGCAGCGTTGCAGTTCTTGACACAAACAGGTGCGCCTGGCAACTACTACCATACCCTGTTCAAAGGCACTTAAATTGGCCATTCACCTTCTCAATGACACACATACACAATCTATGTCTCAAGGCTTAGTCTGTCTCCTGCCTTTCACTGATTGAAGTGACATCAATAAGGGTTCATAGATTTCACCTGGATTCACCAGGTCAGTCTGTCATGGAAAGTGTTCTTAATGTTTTGTATACTCAATGTATAGTTACATTAACCTCTAAATGTTAGGGGTAAAATAATATGAATAAATACTGTAACATTAGTTTGTAAGATGTTTTATTTATTGCAAAAAGTGATGTTGTATCTAGATATTATGATATAGTATACCAGATTCATTTAAGGACCAAAACATTTACAGGTGTAAATGTTGTGAAATATACTGTGAAATATAAAATGTATATAGCATAAGCTGGAAGTAAGTGTTGTTATTCATTAGTTTAGAGGAGGGGTGGCAGGGATAGGGGAAAATAATGAAGGAAAATATATTTAAAAATACATATACACTGTGTGTGTATTTATATATATATATTCTTCAAAGTAGCCAAAGTTGACACCTTTGCACACTCTTGGCATTCTCTCAACCAGCTTCATGAGGAATGCTTTTCCGATAGTCTTGAAGGAGTTCCCACAGATGCTGAGCACTTGTTGGCTGCTTTTCCTTCACTCTGCGGTCTGACTCATCCCAAACACTCTCAATTGGGTTGAGGTCGGGTGATTGTGGAGGCCAGGTCATCTGATGCAGCACTCCATCACTCTCCTTGGTCAAATAGCCCTTACACAGCCTGGTGGTGTGTTTTGGGTCATTGTCCAGTTGAAAAACAAATGAAAGTCCCAGTAAGCCCAAACCAGATGGGATGGCGTATCACTGTAGAATGCTGTGGTAGCCATGCTGGTTAAGTGTGCCTTGAATTCTAAATAAATCACAGACAGTGTCACCAGCAAATCACCCCCACACCCCATCACATCTCCTCCTCCATGCTTCACGGTGGGAACCACACATGCAGAAATCATCCGTTCACCTACTCTGCGTCTCACACAAACATGGCGGTTGGAACCAAAAATCTCAAATTTGGATGATGAACTGTCGTTTCACTTTGCTTATTTGAGCTGTTCTTGACATAATATGGACTTGGTCTTTTACCAAATAGGGCTATCTTCTGTATACCACCCCTACCTTGTCACAACACAACTGATTGGCTCAAACGCATTAAGAAGGAAACAAAAATCCACAAGGCACACCTGTTAAGAGAATGCCAAGAGTGTGCAAAGCTGTCATCAAGGCAAAGGGTGGCCACTTTTAATATTTGAATATATTTTGATTTGTTTAACACTTTTTTTTGGTTACTACATGATTCCATATATGTTATTTCATAGTGTTGATGTCTTCACTATCATTCTAAAATGTAAAAAATTGTAAAAATAAAGAAAAACCCTTGAATGAGTAGGTGTGTCCAAACTTTTGACTGGTGCTGTATACAGTATGTATTCACACTTCACAGATCCCAATGTAGGCTATCATCCCGTTATTCATGTCAGACACCTAACATTTAACATGAGAGAGGCCCGGACTGGAGAGTGAGACAGATTTCCATCTGGCTTATCAAAATGCACATGAAGGTTTCCATTTCTCTATTGGCTCACCAGTAAGGGTAAAATACGGGATATATGAGTGTGAACAGTCTTTTATTTTGTGTAAAATGCCCCTATATTCCATAATCATAACATCCATGTACTGTATGTATACATGAGCGTCAACACGGCATAAAATAAAAATCCAATGTAAAAAAAAAAGTGGAGTTGTGTGTGTACGTGCATGTGTTTTTCGCCCTGTGTAGGGAGCTGCTGAGGTTCTCTGTGCACTCTGTGAAGGTGCTGAGTGTGCGTTAGGCTGTGGCTGCGGTGATGTGATGTGGTGTGTGTTGAGTGAGCCACAGGAATCCTCTACAGCCTGAGCTGTGTGTATGTGTGCGCTAATGTGTGTGCGTGTGCCAGCGAGCGAGAGAGTCTGTGGTCAGCATGTCAAGCATTCCTCCATTGATTAGCATTGACACAAGCGTTTCGCTACACCTGCATTAACATCTGCTAAACGTGTATGTGACCAATAACATTTGATTTGATTACCTTCTCCTCTGCTCATCTAATAACAAAGAAATCAGTAACAGCTCCTCCCTCACTCCACTTCCTGTCCTTTCCCTTCTGCCTGCCTGCTGTAACTCAACCTAGGGAACCAGAACTGCCTATTGCTTTGTGAAGATTTCTTGAGTTGAAACTCTGAACTCCAGACCTAAGGTGGCATAATGGCTGGGCTTCGGTCAAAAGTAGTGCACTATATAAGGAATGGGGTGCCATTTGGGATCAGCCAATAACTTCTAACCGTAATCAGTTCCCTGTGCTGTCTGTGATATTACACACAAAAGTCAATGAGTCAGTCAGCTATGGGAGCATATGGAGGACCATGATAACGCCCATACTACACGACGTTCACACAAGCCTTCCCCAGCTGGTAGTGGCTCAGTGCTCAGTGGTTAAAAAAGGGATGTTGTTTCCCATGTCCTGATTCACCACGCAATCCCCATCAAGCAGCGACTAACCAACCGTGAAAGTACACATTTTCAAACGCACAACAATGTGGTATAGATTTGAATCAGGGGAAAGACCATGCTTATCTGGTTCCCTCAATGATTCACATACAGTATAACCACTAAAAACCCTGACAGCATCTCCCATATTGAGAAGCCCAATGTTGAATAAATGTTTACGTAAAATGTGACTGCTGGGTGACAATAAAGTATCGATCGATCGATCTATCTATCTATCTATCTATCTATCTATCTATCTATCTATCTATCTATCTATCTATCTATCTATCTATCTATCTATCTATCTATCTAAATAGTATGAATATCTGTGTGGCTAGTACAGTTTTTTGAGGATGATGATTGCATTGTTGTTGATATTAGTATTATTATTACAGTATGTTAATACTATAATTGTATCTATTCATATGATCGAGTTTGTTTTATTAATACCAATATTAGTATTAGTATTAATATTATTATTACTAATTTGTGAAGATCACAAGGGAATAATGTTAGGATCTTGGTGGTGATTAAAGGTGTTGATGGTTATTGTCATGTCAGTATTGGTATTGATCATATTTATACTCCAACAGCAGTAATGGTGATATTATTATTATTATTATTATTAATATGATCACTATTATTACTATTATTATTATTATTATTATTATTATTATTATTAATATTATTATTAGTATTATTATTAATATTATTACTATTATTATTATTCATATTATTAGTATTATTCATATTATCACTATTATTACTATTATTATTATTATTCATATTATTATTATTAATATTATTATTATCACTATTATTACTATTATTATTATTAATAATATTATTATTATTAATACTATTACTATTATTATTATATATTATCATTATTATTATTATTATTAATACTATTACTATTATTATTATATATTATCATTGTTATTATTACTATTATTATTATATATTATCATTATTATTATTATTATTAATACTATTACTATTATTATTATCCTTATTATTATTATTATTATTATTGTCAATTCTGTTAAATGTTGAGACCACAAGTGCATACGGTAGAATATTGGGAAGATGAGTACTGTTAGATTATTGTTATTTTGACTATATTATTAGTATGATTATTAGTACTATTACTATTGCTTTAATGAGTGATTATTTAATGAGTGATTATTATCAGTATTATAGACCCTGGAAAGGTTAGTCCTCGCTCACCTCAGACCCCTGGTGTGTTCATCAATGGACCCCCTGCAGTTTGCATACCAGCGCAACATCGGGGTGGATGATGCAATCATCTACCTTCTGCAGAGGGCCTACTCTCACCTGGACAACGCAGGTTGCACTGTGAGGGTCATGTTTTTTGACTTCTCCAGTGCCTTCAAAACCATTCAGCCCCTGCTACTGAGTGAGAAGATGAAAGTGGAAGCACCCTTAGTCTCCTGGGTCACGGACTACCTGACCGGTAGGCCACAATTTGTGCGACTACAGAGCTGTGTGTCAGAACGGTGTGTTAGCAACACAGGGGCCCCCCAGGGAACGGTCCTGTCCCCCTTCCTGTTCACCCTCTACACCTCAGACTTCAGATATAACTCTGAAACATGCCACCTACAGAAGTTCTCGGATGACCCTGCTATTGTAGGGTGCATCAGGGGTGGGCAGGAGGAGGAGTACAGGAGCACAATCAGTGACTTTGTGTTGTGGTGTGAGCAGAACCACCTTCAGCTCAACATCAGCAAAACAAAGGAGATGGTTGTGGACTTCAGGAGAAACAAGGCACAACTGACTGCAGTCCCTATACAGGGGATGGATGTGGAAATGGTTGGGTCATACAAGTTCCTGGGAGTCCATATGGACAACAGGCTGGAATGGGCTGGTAACACCGGGGCCCTGTACAAAAAGGGCCAGAGCCGACTCTACTTTCTGAGGAGGCTCAGGTCCTTCAACGTGTGCAGTAAACTACTGCATACCTTCTACCAGTCTGTGGTGGCCAGTGCCATCTTTTATGCAGTGGTGTGCTGGGGAGCAAACATCAAAGCCGGTGATGCTTCTCGGGTAAATAAGCTGATCAGGAAGGCTAGCTCTGTCCTGGGGATGAGCCTTGACACTCTAGAGGAGGTGGCGGAGAGACGGATCCTGGCCAAACTGCTGGCCATGATGGACAACGTCATGATGGTCCTTCCTGCCGGCGGCTATTAGACTATATAATGCCTCACCGGGGTGCCGTGCCGTCGGCAACATAGATCTGGAACTGTTGGAGTGCTAGGACCTAGTTTAACAATTATGCATCCATCCGTGAGTAACTCTGGTCCGTCAGCACTCATTCACTCAGGACCTATCTATTCATACAGGTCTGTATATACATACTCCTGTACAGTTGTTATATCATATCACGTGCAATATTGCTAGTAATTCTTGGACCTAACTTACGTTGGCATTCACTCAGGAATACATATTAGTATCCTGTCAATTGCACCTTTTCTCATTGCTTTTAGTATATTGAATGTGCAATACGTGCAGCTGTCTGTAATTAAACCCTGCGCACTAAGGACTGTATTTTAAGGGAATTACGATTATTACCCCAAATTATATCATACACACATTTAGCTATTAAAGTATCTCTTCCTGTCATTTACCTGTACAGTTTGTGTAACCAACAAGTATTCACTTATCTGTAAATATAACTGTATACTTAACTGTACAGCTCATTTAACCATGCAAAATATTCACTTACCTGTTCATTTAGCCAGTCTGTCTATTAAGTAAACTATTATTACCCTCGCTCATATCATATGCATTTTTAGCTATTGAAGTATTTCTCTGCCATCGACCTGTATAGTATAGTTAACCATCCAACATCCACCAATGTATAGTGTACATATTCAGCCAACCACTCATACTATGCTATGTCTTTTTATAGCTTTATTTTGCACTCCAGATATCTTGTATTTCTATACTTTTTCATACTGCCGCTCTATGTATCATGTACCGTGTATCTGTCTTTTGTGTATTTTCGTTGTGGCATTTTGCACCTGCCCTGTGTTTTGTTGTAGCTGCTTGACAATGAAATTTCCCCCCCGGGGATCAATAAAGTACCTATCTATCTATCTATCTATCTATCTATCTATCTATCTATCTATCTATCTTATGTTCCAGGTTGTGGTGTTTTCTGGGTATCTGTTTTTAGGTATTGTGGTCCTCAGTACCATCTCATTTACTATTCTCTATTTCTCTCTTTCTATGTTCTTTTTATATTTCCCTTATTTATTTATTTTGTATGTGGCTAATTCCAAAAGATGATGCAGCTCTCATGGTCATGCCATAGGCTTATAGGGTTATTTGAGGTATGTTGGAGGTCTACTTAGAGTCAGTTGTAGCTACAGTATGTTTAGCTGTGCATATACACTATTATGGCACAGCTACATGGCTAGATGTCAGGCGTTGATTCTGGTAGTATTGCTAAGTATGAATAAATTCAGGGTGTCTATCAGCTTGATCCTCATGGTACTGTTTGGTAGTAAGTTTACAGGCACGATATCAGCATACAGGTAAGACCCAGGTGCAGAATAACACATGTGTATTATGGAATAACAAATGTTTATTATCACAACAGGGGACAGGCGAAAGACAGGTCAGGGGAAAGCAGAGTTCGGTAATCCAGAGTAGTGGGGCAAAGGTACAAGACGGCAGGCAGGCTCAGGGTCAGGACAGGCAGTACACTGGGGATAATGAGGAAGATGTGCAACACCTGGAGGGGGGTGGAGCCAAGCACACAGACAGGTGAAACAGATCAGGGTGTGACACACACTGTACAATATATTATGGTAAGCATCATTATGGTAAGTGGTAAAATAAGTATACTAGCTATAATTGTAATGGTTTAGCAGATTATACATAAAGACGATCATTCTTTAACTGGCTAAAAGAAAATATAATATCTATTGTTTACAGGAAACTCAATCTACAATTACAGATGAGGTTGTGTGGGAAAATAACTGGGAGGGAGAAATATACTGTATTTCTGTCATGGGCAAAGAAACTCAGAAGGAGTGAGGATATTAATTAACAATAATTTTGATCCGAATGTGCAAACAGATCCACAAGGAAGGTGGATCCTTTTAAATAAGCTATTGGACGATGAACATATCTGTCTCATTCATCAATACGGTCTAAATAATGATGATCCACACTTCTTCAAAACAATGTATAACACTATCGAGCTCACAAGCAACAAATTATCATATCATTTTGATGGGAGATTATAACACAGTTGTAAGTACTTCAATGGACTTTAAAGGATCTCACACTACAAACAATCACCCTCATGCACTTATGGAGATCATGGACACATTAGAATTAGTGAGATATACACTGGGGGCCAAAAGTTTGGAATATTACTCATTCAAGGACTTTTCTTTATTTGCAAAAAAAAAAAGTGAAGACATCAAAACTATGACATAACACATATGGAATCATGTAGTAACCAAAAACGTTTTAAGCAAATCAAAATATATTTTATATTTGAGATTCTTCAAAGTAGCCACCCTTTGCCTTGATGACAGCTTTTCACAATGATGGCATTCTCTCAACCAGCTGGGGACTTGCTTGGGCCAAGAAACACGAGCAATGAACATCATGGTGTGGGGCTGCTTTTCAGCAAATGGTACTGGCAAACTTCACATAATTGAAGGAAGGATGAATGGGCAAATTTACGAGGAGCACCTGGTCGAGGCAAATTTATGGTGAAATGATTGTCTTTCCACTTACATATTATGGCCCCAACAGTGCTCACTGGAACATTCAGAAGCTTAGAAATGCGCCTATAACCAATGCCATCATTATGTTTTGCAACATTTAGGTTGCGAATGTCTTGAGACAGCTCTTTGCTTTTACCCATCATGAGATGTGTCTTGTGTGACACCTTGGCAATGAGACCTTTTTGTAGGCCATCAGTTGGGACTGAACCAGCTGATATTAATTTGCACTGACAGGGGGCTGGATTGCTTTTTAATTACTGATAGTTTTCAGCTGTTGTCTTGGCTTTCCATGCCTTTTTGAACCTACTTTTTCCCTGTGTCATTTCACATTATTACACATAACGTAATTTCTGAATTTATTTGTTTTGGTTTCTTTGTATGTATGGATTACTTGGGTTGTTACCAACATCTGATGAAACATTCATGTCAATAGCACCTTTGGAAATATATTTACTGAGAAAAATGGTGACGTGTTCAATACTTATTTCACCCGCTGTATATATATATATATATATATATATTATTTATATTATATATATTATATATTAACAAATCCTGCAACTTAATTTGTTATTATGTGTATATATGTAATAATGAAGGCAGTTCATATGAAGGATTGCTACCTATAACCAGGATAGGCATTCCACTTTTTTTTTTTGCCAAGCAATTATTATTTTGGCAAACAATTATTGTGATTCATCCTGTGGATTCATCCATTGCCCCATAGCAACAGATGTGGGTTGCATATACACACACTCATGCACACTCCCCACCCTTCCTCCACAAACAACCACAAGCTCAGATGTTCAACAGTTGTTCCATCCACGAGCCCAACTCAAGAGAAGACTTGATGTGCGAATGCATATACCAGTGGAGGCTGCTAAGGGGAGGACGGCTCATAATAAAGGCTGGAACGGAGCGAATGGAACGGCATTAAACACCTGGAAACCATGGAAACCATGTGTTTGAAGTATTTGATACCATTCGACTGACTCCGCTCCACGAGCCCATCCTCCCCAATTAAGGTGCCACCAACCTCCTGTGGCATATACAGTTGAAGCTGTTTGAGAAGGCATGCAAAATTGAGCAAGAATGGGTTGATTTGATTAACCAATGTCAAGTCCTAGCTGATGGAGCTCAGATACACCCCCCTGCCCTGAAACACACACACACGGGTCCCCCGTTGTGACCATTTTCCAAAGCATCTGTGTGCAGTCAGACCTTGATTATTTTGTGCCCCCTCTCCGATTGTCAGATTGTGACCCCCTCCCCATGGGTTACTGCAGCTAGTGTTGCCAGCACTAGGGGCACCCCACCGAAATTCCCACCGGCTAGCTACAAGGTCATCAAGGTTCTCGTTAGCAGCTTTGAGAAATTCCTTGTATATTATGCTCACCCATCTGGGGGCTTTGGCTTTGTTGGACCAACCCTGCCAGGCAGGCTCAGACTCTTGAGGGGGGAGTATTGCTTTAGTGGGTCTCTGACCGCATTTATCTTCTGTATTGGCTGCGTGAAGGTGGAGTTAAGTCAAGGTCAGAATATGGCTTATATGTAGACATACCTCCGACACAACTTAATTTCTTAGATCTCCACCACAAATTAATAGTGTGAGAAGGTGGAGTTAAGTCAAGGTCAGAATATGGCTTATATGTAGACATACCTCCGACAAAACTTAACACTATTAATTTGTGGTGGAGATCTAAGAAATTAAGTTGTGTCGGAGGTATGTCTACATATAAGCCATATTCTGACCTTGACTTAACTCCACCTTCTCACACTATTAATTTGTGGTAGGGTTGGAATCGGGGCCAAAATGAAAACATGTTTTTACAAATTGTAGCTAATTTATTCAAAATCAAGTGCAAAAATATCTAATTTACGTAAGTATTAACACCCTTGAGTCAATACATGTTAGAATACCATTTGACAGCTATTACAGCTGTGAGTCTTTGTGGGTAAGAGCTTTACACACCTGGATTGTACAATATGTATTATTTATTATTCTACTCTGTCAAGATGGTTGTTGATCATCGTTAGACGGACATTTTCATGACGATTTAGGCCACTCAGGAACATTCAATGTCATCTTGTGTCACGAGTGTGTGTGTTGGGAGACCAATGCGCAGCGCAGGGATAGTAGTTTGACATTTCTTTTAATATACTATGTAATAATAATTATAATTACTACGTATAACAAACAGAACGAAATGACGAACTACAGAACTAAACAAACAGACTACCGAACAGACTAACGTCACGTTCACAAAACACACCAATGAACGGACGTAAACAAAACACACTTACATTCACCGTGACTGCGACATACATCGATAACGACCCACACCCGAGTGAAGGACAGACTCAACATATATGGGATCCCTAATTAGAGACAATGCGTAGCAGCTGCCTCTAATTAGGGATCCAACCCAAACCCCACACAGAAACAGAAAAGAACGACACTGTCAGACTCTGACCATAGCTACATAGAGAAGCAAATAGGCTTCTCTATGGCCAGAGCCTGACAGTAACCCCCCCCCCAAGGCGCGGACTCCCAGACGCCCAAAAAAAACAAAAACAAACACACAAAACAGGGGGGGTTAATGGGATGGAAGACTAGTCCCTCGGGGGCGGCTCTGGCTCCGGCGAAGTGGACAGTTTTGTCCCATGCCCCTTCCTTATAACCGGTCCCGGGCTGGGTACCGGTGGGGCAAACGGCTCCGGCCAAGGAGCGGGACATTTGACCGGGCCCGGACTGGGCCCTGGTGGGGTAAACGGCTCTGGCCATGGAGCGGGGAAAACAACCGGGCCCGGACTGGGCCCCGGTGGGGAAAACAACCGGGCCCGGACTGGGCACCGGGGGGGCAAATGGCTCCGGCCATGGAGCGGGGAAAACAAGGCGGTGCAGACGGCTGGACCCGGATTGGGTACCGGTGGAGCGGACTGCTCTGGCAATGAGGCGGAGCAGACTGCTGGACCCGGATTGGGTACCGGTGGAGCGGACTGCTCTGGCACTCAGGCGGAGCAGACGGCTGGACCCGGATTGGGTACCGGTGGAGCGGACTGCTCTGGCACTCAGGCGGAGCAGACGGCTGGACCCGGAATGGGTACCGGTGGAGCGGACTGCTCTGGCACTTAGGCGGAGCAGACGGCTGGACCCGGATTGGGTACCGGTGGAGCGGACTGCTCTGGCACTGAAGCGGAGCAGACGGCTGGACCCGGATTGGGTACCGGTGGAGCGGACTGCTCTGGCACTGAGGCGGAGCAGACGGCTGGACCCGGATTGGGTACCGGTGGAGCGGACTGCTCTGGCACTGAGGCGGAGCAGACGGCTGGACCCGGATTGGGTACCGGTGGAGCGGACTGCTCTGGCACTGAGGCGGAGCAGACGGCTGGACCCGGATTGGGTACCGGTGGAGCGGACTGCTCTGGCACTGAGGCGGAGCAGACGGCTGGACCCGGATTGTGGACCTTCGCTGGAGGCTCAGGGCTGCTGGCCTTCGCTGGAGGCTCAGGGCTACTGGCCTTCGCTGGAGGTGGCGGGCTGCTGACCTTCGCTGGAGGTGGCGGGCTGCTGACCTTCGCTGGAGGTGGCGGGCTGCTGACCTTCGCTGGAGGTGGCGGGCTGCTGACCTTCGCTGGAGGTGGCGGGCTGCTGACCTTCGCTGGAGGTGGCGGGCTGCTGACCTTCGCTGGAGGTGGCGGGCTGCTGACCCTCGCTGGAGGTGGCGGGCTGCTGACCTTCGCTGGAGGTGGCGGGCTGCTGACCTTCGCTGGAGGTGGCGGGCTGCTGACCTTCGCTGGAGGTGGCGGGCTGCTGATCTTCGCTGGAGGTGCTCGTCTGTCCATTTATTCTCAGCACTAGTACCCGTCGGCGCTCAAAGTCCCTCTCCCCCTCTATCTCCCGGAGGAGTGGGTCCTTCTGAGCCTCCAGAAGAAACGCAACCCAGGCTCTCCACCACCTCGTCTGCTCTTCCTCCGGGAATTTATAGAACCCCTCGGGCTTCTCCTGATCCTGATCTGATGGCAGAAGAAGTGGTGGGCGATTCCCCGTCTTCAGCCTCTCCGGGCTCTGGCTGCGCACCGATGGTGTGGTGCTCGCAGCCACAACGGACCTTTGCCTTTCCATCCTCCTCAATTGCGCCAAAACCCTCCCACGGTCCTCAGGACTCACCCTAGGCCACGTCGGATTCTTTTAATATACTATGTAATAATAATAATAATTACTACGTATAACAAACAGAACAAAATGACGAACTACAGAACTAAACAAACAGACTACCGAACAGACTAACGTCACGTTCACAAAACACACCAATGAACGGACGTAAACAAAACACACTTACATTCACCGTGACTGCGACATACATCGATAACGACCCACACCCGAGTGAAGGACAGACTAAACATATATGGGATCCCTAATTAGAGACAATGCGTGGCAGCTGCCTCTAATTAGGGATCCAACCCAAACCCCACACAGAAACAGAAAAGAACGACACTGTCAGACTCTGACCATAGCTAAGGAGATGGTGGTGGACTTCAGGAGAACCAAGGCACAACTGACTGCAGTCCCTATAAAGGGGACGGATGTGGAAATGGTTGAGTCATACAAGTTCCTGGGTGTCCATATGGACAACAGACTGGAATGGGCTGGTAACACCGGGGCCCTGTACAAAAAGGGCCAGAGCCGACTCTACTTTCTGAGGAGGCTCAGGTCCTTCAACGTGTGCAGTAAACTACTGCATACCTTCTACCAGTCTGTGGTGGCCAGTGCCATCTTTTTTGCAGTGGTGTGCTGGGGAGCAAACATCAAAGCCGGTGATGCTTCTCGGGTAAATAAGCTGATCAGGAAGGCTAGCTCTGTCCTGGGGATGAGCCTTGACACTCTAGAGGAGGTGGCGGCAAGACGGATCCTGGCCAAACTGCTGGCCATCATGGACAACGTCACCCACCCTCTGCACGCATATTATTAGTGTCCTGCCAGTTGCACCTTTTCTCATTGCTTTTAGTATATCGAATGTGCAATAAGTGCAGTTGTCTGTAATTAAACCCTGCGCACTAAGGACTGTATTTTAAGGGAATTACTATTATTACCCCAAATGATATCATACACACTTTTAGCTATTAAAGTATCTCTTCCTGTCATTTACCTGTACAGTTTGTGTAAACATGCAAGTATTCACTTATCTGTAAATATAACTGTAGACCTAACTGTACAGCTAATTTAACCATGCAAAATTTTCACTTACCTGTTAATTTACCCAGTCTGTCTATTAAGTAAACTATTATTACCCTCGCTCATATCATACGCATTTTTAGCTACTGAAGTATTTCTCTGCCATCGACCTGTATAGTATAGTTAACCATCCAACATCCACCAATGTATAGTGTACATATTCAGCCAACCACTCATACTATGCAATGTCCTTTTATAGCTTTTTTTTGCACTCCAGATATCTTGTATTTCTATACTTTTTCATACTGCCGCTCTATGTATCATGTACCGTGTATCTGTCTTTTGTGTACTTTCGTTGTGGCATTTTGCACCTGCCCTGTGTTTTGTTGTAGCTGCTTGACAATGAAATTTCCCCCCCGGGGGAGCAATAAAGTACCTATCTATCTATCTATCTATCTATCTATCTATCTAGCTACATAGAGAAGCAAATAGGCTTCTCTATGGCCAGAGCCTGACATATTGGTATGCAACTACAGTGTATATTTGGCCTTGTGTTTTAGGTTATTGTTCTGCTGAAAGGTGAATTTGTCTCCCAGTGTCTGTTGGAAAGCAGACTGAACCAGGTTTTCCTCTAGGATTTTGCCTGTGCCTAGATCTATTCTGTTTCTTTTTATCCTGAAAAACTCCCTAGTCCTTGCTGATGACAAGAATACCCATAACATGATGCAGCCACCCCCATGTTTGAAAATAAGAAGAGTGGTACTGTGTTGTGTTGGATTTGCCCCAAAACATAACGCTTTGCATTCAGGATATAAAGTTAATTTCATTGCCTAATTTTAGTACATTTTACTTTAGTGCCTTGTTGCAAACAGGGTGTATGTTTTGGTATATTTTTATTCTGTACAGGCTTCCTTCTTTTCACTCTTTTCACTTTTGGTTAGTATTGTGGAGTAACTAAAACGTTGTTGAGCCATCCTCAGTTTTCTCCTATCACAGCCATTAAAACTCTGTAACTGTTTTAAAGTCACCATTGACTTCATGGTGAAATCCCTGAGTGGTTTCCTTGCTCTCCGGCAACTGAGTTAGAAAGGACGCCAATTTAAAACATTTTATCAATTAGTCAACATTTCTAAAAACATAATTCCACTTTGACATTATGTGGTACTGTTTGTAGGCCAGACCAGCGACACAAAATCTAAATTTAATACATTTTAAATTCAGGCTTTAACACAACAAAGTGTGCAAAAAGTCAAAGGCTGTGAATACTTTTTAAAGGCTCTGTATCGACTTTTCTTAAACAAGCCATAGAAATCTGGATGCAATTCCAGTTTCATTTCCCAGAAAAGATAGAACAAATATTAGGGTTAAACTCAAATATACTGATTGATAGTGCATGCTATTCTCAAATGTACTGATTGATAGCGGATGCTATTCTCAAATATACTGATTGATAGCGCATGCTATTCTCAAATATACTGATTGATAGCGCATGCTATTCTCAAATATACTGATTGATAGCGCATGCTATTCTCAAATATACTGATTGATAGCGCATGCTATTCTCAAATATACAGATTGATAGCGCATGCTATTCTCAAATGTACTGATTGATAGCGCATGCTATTCTCAAATGTACTGATTGATAGCGCATGCTATTCTCAAATATACTGATTGATAGCGCATGCTATTCTCAAATATACTGATTGATAGCGCATGCTATTCTCAAATATACTGATTGATAGCGCATGCTATTCTCAAATATACTGATTGATAGCGCATGCTATTCTCAAATATACTGATTGATAGCGCATGCTATTCTCAAATATACTGATTGATAGCACATGCTATTCTCAAATATACTGATTGATAGCGCATGCTATTCTCAAATGTACTGATTGATAGCGCATGCTATTCTCAAATATACTGATTGATAGCGCATGCTATTCTCAAATATACTGATTGATAGCGCATGCTATTCTCAAATATACAGATTGATAGCGCATGCTATTCTCAAATATACTGATTGATAGCGCATGCTATTCTCAAATGTACTGATTGATAGCGCATGCTATTCTCAAATATACTGATTGATAGCGCATGCTATTCTCAAATGTACTGATTGATAGCGCATGCTATTCTCAAATATACAGATTGATAGCGCATGCTATTCTCAAATATACTGATTGATAGCGCATGCTATTCTCAAATATACTGATTGATAGCGCATGCTATTCTCAGATATACTGATTGATAGCGCATGCTATTCTCAAATATACAGATTGATAGCGCATGCTATTCTCTTGTGAAATGAAGGAAATTGTGGCTTCCACAAAAATCTACCAAGAAAATAAATATTAAAAAAATAAAAAAAATTCTCTCTGGTTTTCATAATTTTCCTTCATTTCGAAAGAGGCTGAATGTATCTCACCGCTGACAGCATCCGAGCGAGCGAAACAGCACCCCTCTGTCTCTGTATGTGTTTGGATTTGGCTTCACACCAATCACACCACATGAAGCCAAATGTAATTGACAGAAAACTTCAATTGTTGCATCTTGTTGTGTTGTTGTCCTCTTGTGGCTAGCTAGCTAAAATAGTAACTTTCCTAAATTAACCATGAATGGAGATAGGGATTTGGACTTGTGCTTCTGGCTTGAGAGGAAGGAAGTTCAATATGTAGCTAGATGTAGTAGGCTAATGTTAACTAGCTGGCTCATCGTTGCCCATGAAAGGAAGTTAGGCTAATGAGCATGCCTTTTTGTTACATGCAATATGCTTTGTGGAGGCCTGTCTTCTTACTGTCTAGGCCTTAGGTGACAAGGCAAACAACGCAATTATCACAGCACATTGTAATATGGCTTTTTTCCCTGGCTTGGCTTCCCCAGTGATTCTCTGTGTGCAATGATAGTGTTTAACATGATTTTTGAACGAGTACCTCATCTCTGTTAATTATTATTATCTGTAAGGTCCCTCAGTCGAGCAGTGAATTTCAAACACAGATTCAAGCACAAAGACCAGGGGGGGTTAAAATAAAAAAGCAGACATTCAATATCCCTTTAATAGTGAAGTTATTAATTAGACTTTGGATGGTGTATCAATGCACCCAGTCATTACAAAGATACAGGCTTCCTTCCTAACTCAGTTGACGGAGAGGAAGGAAACTGCTCAGGGATTTCACCATGAGGCCAATGGTGACTTTTAATGGGTGTGAGAGGAGAAAACTGAGGATGGATCAACAACATTGTAGTTACTCCACAATACTAACCTAATTGACAAAGGGAAAAGAAGGCAGTATGTACAGAATAAAAATATTCCAAAACATGCATCCTGTTTGCAACAAGGTACTAAAGTAATACTGCAAAATAATTAGCAAAGCAATTAACTTTTTGTCCTGAATACAAAGTGTTATGTTTGGGGCAAATCCAATACAACACATTACTGTCAGGCTCTGGCCATAGAGAAGCCTATTGCTTCTCTATGTAGCCATGGTCAGGGTCTGACAGGTCTACGTGTTTCTGTTCTATGTGGTGTTTTGTGTTGGATCAATAATTAGAGGCAGCTGCATTGCATTGTCTCTAATTAGGGATCCTACATATGTTTGTATGTTCCACACCCTAGGTTTAGTTCGTCATTGAGTGTATACTTTATTAAAGTGAGATGTCGAACTATTCCTGCGCTGCGCCTTGGTCTGTTAAAACACCCAGACGTGACAATTACTGAGTGCCACTCTCCATATTTGCAAGCATAGTGGTGGCTGCATTATGTTATGGATATGCTTGTAATCATTAAAGACAGGGGAGTTTTTCAGGATAAAAAAAGAAACCGAATGGAGCCAAGCACAGGCAAAATACTAGAGGAAAACCTGGTTCAGTCTGCTTTCCACCAAACACATGAATTCACCTTTTAGCAGGACAATGTCATGACGCCCGCCTCCTGGCAGTGGATAGGTAAGGCAAAGATGTGAACACCCCCCCCCCCCCTCTCTCCTGTTAGGAGGGAAGGGGGGCATGGGGGCAGTTAAATGACTTTAGGACAGGTCATGAATGGCAGACTCTCTCCCCCTGGACATGCAGAAAGAGAGGAGAGAGGAGCCTTTGTTAACACAGAGATCCTGCCCGCCAAAACTCCAACATTCCTAAAATGAATGATTTAACAATATTTAAAAATGTTTAGAATGTGGGAAAGGGTCGGTGGAGAATCCAAGAATGACCCTGTCAATTTTGTTTGATTTTGTGACATCATGAAAGACAGTAGGACAACATAACTGTATATCCGAAAGTCTACATTCCTGTTATTAGCTTTGCATCTGAATGTTGTATAGGATGAATGATTAAGTATGGGAATGCTTTTGAAAAGATAGCAATGTGATGTTAGTCTTCTAAATGAGAGAATTGTTTTTCATGGTAACTCAGTCAGTGGCCAAGCCCAACACAGACACTGGGTGAGAACGATGGAACGCCCCCTTTTGTATTCCAGTATTAAAACCACGGTGACGAAAGTCACACCAGACCAGAGAACTTGGAGATGCGTATCCCCACGTTGAAATTATGAATTTCTAGACCAGCCAGAGTACAGTGCGAGCCACATGGCTGGAAATGGTATAATCTCTGAACTATTGATCACTACATAAAATAAGTTATTAAATCCTAGTTGTCTGCAGCTGAGAACGTACGTGGCTTAGGACGAGGAAGCCTCTCTTCTAACAAGATCAACTCTAAGAACTACAGGGTACTTCAAAGTATCCGCTCTAATCAACACTACGACCAGAAAGACTCTACAAAGGACAATGGCGATCTCTACTGGGCAAACCAGAGTCTTACATCATCGACCCATCTATCGAAGCCCAGCTCAATAGTAAATAAATAATTGCATTTAAAGTGCATAAGATTTTGTATTCACGTAGCTTCTCAAGGTCCGATAGAGACCCATTCCTGCGTCTCCTTCTCCAACTCTTTCTTTCCCAGCCCCCTTTCTTTGTGTAACCAGCTGGCATTGATTTCTTAAACTGATTTCCACACAGTCTACTGACAGACCTCTCCGTGACCTTGATTTGATGATAGTCAAATCTAGAATGATCCTTACTTAGGGCAACAAACATGTATGTGTCATCATCCAAACAACAGCTGTATTTGTCCCCCTAAAAATATATCATATTTACTCACTATCTTTGCCTTCTCAGAGTTGACATAAGCCTCTAAAGTTTTTCTAAAAGAGTTTGTATTCTTACAAAGTTCCCTGTGTGGATATTGGCAGGGGGTAATAATCTAATTCTTCCCTCCAGCACAAATCTCCAGTCTTTCTTGGGTCAATCAGTTCCCATCATTCCCAGCTGTATTTGGTAACTCTGTGTCTGCCAGGTTCTGATTCGAGTGTCTGTGACTCAGTCCCCAGGAAGGTGGAATGTTTTTACTGTTCACACATTTCTCTCCTTCGCTGACCTCAGATAACTCATCTCTGTTCTCCTCACAGAAATCGTGTTCCTTTGGATCCTTCAGTACCATGATCAGCATGTTACGTCTGACAGATCTGTGGATCGGGAGAGGATCAAGTCATCTGTGTCTACAAGGGTGTTTGAAAAGTAAAGCCAGTGGCAGGAGAATACAAGCCTCATGCCACAAGCCTAGACTGGCAATGTTCCGCAGCGGTGGAAATATGTGACCAAGAGACAAAAGCGTAGAAGCAGATTGAGAACAGAGAAATACTTAAGGGAAACAGGGGATACTAGTCAGTTATACAACTGAATGCATTCAACTGAAATGTGTTTTCCGCATTTAACCCAACCCCTCTGAATCAGAGAGGTACGGTGGGGGGGGGGGGGCTGCCTTACTACGTCATCGGCGCCTGGGGAATACATGTGTAGGGTGATGTGGTATAGGGTTAAAACGGGATAAAAAATGTGAAATGTTTAACATTGTTTTTGGAAGATTTAACTACACATTTTTTAAATGTCAAATTTGCCAGTTTTCTGAAGGAAGTAATTTTTCTCTCTTGGAAAAAATATTTATACTGAACAACAATATAAACGCAACAAGCAACCATTTTAAATACCTTACTGAGTTACAGTTCATATAAGAACATCTGTCAATTGAAATACATTCATTAGGCCCTAATATATGGATTTCACATGACAGATATGCATCTGTTGGTCACATATACACTACTGTTCAAAAAGTTTGGGGTCACTTAGAAATATCATTGTTTTTTAAAGAAAAGCTAATTTATTAACCATTAAAATAACATCAAATTGATCAGAAATACAGTGTAGACATTGTTAATGTTGTAAATGACCATTGTAGCTGAAAACAGCAGATTTTTTATGGAATATTTACATAGGCGTACAGAGACTCATTAGAGATTGGCGCCGCCCTGTGGTCACCTGTTAAGAAGCTCCCATTGTTTGTGCGTTAAATTTAGTTTTAGTATGTTTTTCGTAAGTTTTTTTTTGCAACAGTTGAACTATAATAGTTCAGAATTATGGAGTGCTACTGTTTTGTGAAGGTTTTAGCGTTCCTTTTTAATCACTGAGGCACTTTTTATTTTTCTCAGGGCCGAATTTACACAGAAGTTCTCAATTATTTACAACCGAGCACAGCTCCTGGATTTAGCACACTCAGCTCTGCTGCACTCCAGGGAAAAGTTCGATATTCCAGACGAGTTGAAAAGGCAAGGGTGTGGACGCAGGGCGGGATTGAAGTGTAAAGCAAAGCTTAGGAAATACAAGCCGGCTATACCGTCTATCATTATGGGCAACGTGAGATCGCTACATAACAAGATGGACGAGCTTCAGGGTCTGGTCCATGGACAAAGAGACTATCAGAAAGCTAGCCTATTGTGCTTTACTGAGACATGGCTGAATGATAACATCCCCATAGAGAACGTAACTATCTGCGGTTTCCGGACCATCAGAGTGGAGAGGGATAGCGTTTCTTCCGGTAAGGGTAAGGGAGAGGGGCTGGCTTTATTAGTTAACAACAGATGGTGTAATCCGAAACATATTACTCTTAAGGAACAGTTTTGTAGCCCGGACATTGAGCTGTTAGCCGTTAGCTAACAACCTACAGCTCAACATCAGCAAAACAAAGGAGATGGTGGTGGACTTCAGGAGAACCAAGGCCCAACTGACTGCAGTCCCTATACAAGGATGGATGTGGAAATAGTTGGGTCATACAAGTTCCTGGGAGTTCATTTAGACAACAGGCTGGAATGGGCTGGTAAAACTGGGGCTCTGTACAAAAAGGGCCAGAGCCGACTCTACTTTCTGGGAAGGCTCAGGTCCTTCAACGTGTGCAGTAAACTACTACATACCTTCTACCAGTCTGTGGTGCCATCTTTTTTGCAGTGGTGTGCTGGTGCGCCAACATAAAAGCCGGTGATGCTTCTCGGGTAAATAAGCTGATCAGGAAGGCTAGCTCCGTTCTGGGGATGAGCCTTGACACTCTAGAGGAGGTGGTGGAGAGGCGGATCCTGGCCAAACTGCTGGCCATCATGGACAACGTCACCCACCCTCTGCATGCCATGGTTATGACGCAGAGGAGCACCTTCAGTCACAGACTGGTCCCACCACGGTGTGCCAGAGAGCGCTACAGGAGGTCCTTCTTTTTTTTGCACTCCATACTTCTTGTATTTTTATACTTTTTCATATTGCCGCTCTATGTATCATGTATCGTGTATATGTCTTTTGTGTATTTTCGTTCTGGCATTTTGCACCTGCCCTGTGTTTTTTCGTAGCTGCTTGACAAAGAAATTTCCCCTCGGGATCAATAAAGTATCTATCTATCTATCTATCTATCTATCTATCTATCTATCTATCTATCTATCTATCTATCTATCTATCTATCTATCTATAAGCAACCATCACTCCTGTGTTCCAATGGCACGTTGTGTTAGCTAATCCAAGTTTATAATTTTAATGATGTAATGATCATGCTGTTTATCGGCTTCTTGATATGCCACACCTGTCAGGTGGATGGATTATCTTGGCAAAGGAGAAATGCTCACTAACAGGGATTGAAACAAAGTTGTGCACAACATTTGAGAGGAATACGCTTTTTGTGTATATGGTAAATAGCTGGGATATTTTATTTTAGGTCATGAAACTTGGGACCAACACTTTACATGTTGCGTTTATATGTTTGTTCAGCATATAAATCATACTCAGATGACTTTGGGTTTAAATTTAAACACAGATGGACATCAAAGCTTGGAAGGAGATGACATAGTTTTCCTCCTCCATTTCGTTGTCAACATCTCACAACATCCGACTGCTTCACTTGACGTCTAACCTCCACTTGGCCACCCTTTAAAACATATGCTGCTACACTGATGCTCTCGCTACACAATACACACGTTGCAAGGCTTGTTCTGAACATACACTGTATAAACTCCAGACTGCTAGAAGGATCAACATTGACTAAACATACAGCTCCGATCAAGAGCCTAGAACACAAGGTCTTCATCAACTCCTGCCTTAGACAAATCTTGCTCAGATCTCTAATATAGACATGCGGAAGAAGACTGCCTCGAGCACCATAAAAGAGTGGAAGTGGAGATGGGTTGGTCACACGGAATCCACACGGAAAGCAAAGAAGAGGACGTCCGACAATGACCTGGTGCAGATGTAGACTCAGAATTTAAGAAGATCCGCTTGTCGTGGCCTGAGCCAAAGAAAGCGTCCCAAGACCGGCAACTTTAGAACACTTCAGTACAGGCCTTATGTTCCTCCAGGAATGAAGAGGATTAAGTAAGTAAGTAAGTAAGTAATGTCAAAATGACCGGTTGCATCACCGCCTGGTATGGCAACTGTTCGGCATCTGACCGTAAGGCGCTACAGAGGGTAGTGTGTATGGCCCAGTACATCAGTTTCCTGCCATTCAAGACTTATATACTAGGCGGTGTCAGAGGAAGGCCCAAAAAATTGTCCAAGACTCCAAAAATTGTCCAAGACTTCAACAGTCATAGACTGTTCTCTCTGCTACCGCAAGCAGAGCTTATACCCCCCAAGCCATAAGACTGCTGAACAATTAATCAAATGGCCATCCGGACTATATACTTTAAATAGTCTGACTTTACTGTATGGTCAACACCTGTTGTACTCGGCGCATGTGACAAATAAAGTTTAATTTGATTTGAAGTAAGTAAACACAGCTAGTCTGAAAACAAACTGTACACACAATACACACACCAGCCAAGACGACTCTCTACACAGGGATGCCCTAAAATGTACAATGTACAGTTGAAGTCGGAAGTTTACATACACCTTAGCCAAATACATTTAAACGCAGTTTTTCACAATTCCTGACATTTAATCCTAAATTCCCTGTTTTAGGTAAGTTAGGATCACCCCTTTATTTTAAGAATGTGAAATGTCAGAATAATAGTAGAGAGAATTATTTATTTTAGCTTTTATTTCTTTCATCACATTCCCAGTGGGTCAGAAGTTTACATACACTCAATTAGTATTTGGTAGCATTGCCTTTAAATTGTTTAATTTGGGTCAAATGTTTCGGGTAGCCTTCCACAAGCTTCCCACAATAAGTTGGGTGAATTTTGGCCCATTCCTCCTGACAGAACTGGTATAACTGAGTCAGATTTGTAGGCCTCCTTGCTCGCACACGCTTTTTCAGTTCTGCCCACAAATGTTCTATAGGATTGAGGTCAGGGCTTTGTGATGGCCACTCCAATACCTTGACTTTGTTGTCCTTAAGCCATTTTGCCACAACTTTAGAAGTGTGCTTGGGGTCATTGTCTATTTGGAAGACCCATTTGCGACCAAGCTTTAACATCCTGACTGTCTTGAGATGTTGCTTCAATATATCCATATAATTTTCCTTCCTCTTGATACCATCTATTTTGTGAAGTGCACCAGTCTCTCCTGCAGCAAAGCACCCCCACAACATGATGCTGCCACCCCTGTGCTTCACGGTTGGGATGGTGTTCTTCGGCTTGCAAGCCTCCCCCTTTTACCTCCAAACATAACGATGGTCATTATGGCCAAACAGTTCTATTTTTGTTTCATCAGACCAGAGGACATTTCTCCTAAAGGTACAATCTTTGTCCTCATGTGCAGTTGCAAACTATAATCTGGCTTTTTTATGGCGGTTTTGGAGCAGTGGCTTCTTCCTTGCTGAGCGGCCTTTCAGGTAATGTCGATATAGGACTCGTATTACTGTGGACATAGCTAATTTTGTACCTGTTTCCTCCAGCATCTTCATTGATTTGCACCTTTCGCACCAAAGTACGTTAATCTCTAGGAGACAGAACGCGTCTCCTTCCTGAGCAGTATGACACCTGCATGGTCCCATATACTTGCGTACTATTGTTTGTACAGATGAACGTGGTAGCTTCAGGCGTTTGGAAATGGCTCCCAAGGATGAACCAGACTTGTGGAGGTCTACAATTTTTGGGCTGATTTCTTTGGGATTTTACCATGATGTCGAGCAAAGGTCTATGGTGTGAGGTCTAGTTCTTATACTAGACCGCAGAGAGTATTGCTGCTCAGTCTGACTTTATTATGACCAGTTTCCCAAAACTGGAAGATGAAAACAGTTTGTTTACTCACTAAAAGCATGAGTTTGTGTTTAAAACGGTCAACCCAGTGCTGGTGCTTCTGGCTAAACCTTTTTCAAACCCTATGTTGCCTTCTCAGACAGTCCTGCACAGATGGTAGGCATTTCAATTATATCACAATGTTTGCTCCAAAATTATATCACACACACACACACACACACACACACACACACACACACACACTCTCTCTCTCTCTCCTCACTACCTCAGAGTGACTGGTGGAAACCTCACATTTATTGTTTGCCATGGGGCTTAAGTGGGCAAGTGTGGAGCACGACATGCAAGGGTCTCTCAATTAGAGTTGGAAATGATTTAATTGCCACACAAATTAGTGCCACCTACGTCACGAGACTGAGCTGCCCTCTGTCTCAAACAGGATGTCATCGGTAGAAAAACAATCACCCCGTCAAATGGTCAGCCAAGCCAAATCACCTCCGCATACAGTGTTTTTGAGTCCCCCTAGCAACCATTCTTTAGCCCCGTCAGCCGGCATCACAGGACGACACGCAATCCGTTCTAGAAAGGAAGAACTTGGCAGTGGTGGAAAAAGTACTCAATTGTCATACTTGAGCAAAAGTAAAGATACCTTAGCTGAAGTCACCCAGTAAAATACTACTTGAGTAAAAGTCTAAAAGTATTTGGTTTTAAGTATACTTAAGTATCAAAAGTAAATGTAATTGCTAAAATATACTTAAGTATCAAAAGTAAATGTAATTGCTAAAATATACTTAAGTATCAAAAGTAAAAGTATAAATTAATTCAAAGTCCTTATATTAAGCAAACCAGACGGAACAATTTAAAAAATATGTTTTTATTTACTGATGGCCAGGGGCCAACACTTAGACATCATTTATAAACAAAGCATGTGTGTTTATTGAGTCTGCCAGATCAAAGGCAGCAGGGATGAGCTCTTGATGATAAGCGCACGAATTGGACAATTTTCCTGTCGCATTTAAAATGTAACGAGTACTTTTGGGTGTCAGGGAAAATGCATGGAGTAAAAAGTATTTTTTTTAGGAATGTAGTGAAGTAAAAGTACAGATACCTAAAAAAAAAATACTTAAGTATTACATTAAAGTATTTTTACTCAAGTACTTTGCGCCACTGGAACACAGAGAACGGCCGAGAGAGAAAGACAGACAGACCATTACATGTGTAATGTATGTACTATTAGTGTGTGTGTATTCAGTTGGGGTTTGATGATATCAGTTGTATGCTGTGTTGTTCCCACTGAATCTCTTCTGTGGCTCTTTAAGCTCTGCCATCAGTGTCCTAATGGGCTGTGTGTGTGTGTGTGTGCGTGCGTGTGTCAGATTTCAGGTAAATGTTTGATGAAGTAATGGAAGTTTAAATAATCAGTATGAGGACACACAGTAAGTCCAGTCAACAAACGGAGAATGTGTGTGTGTGTTTGTGTGTGTGTGTGTGTGTGTGTGTGTGTGTGTGTGCGTGCGTGCGTGTCTCTATGTCTGTGTCTGGAGGGTTAGTGGGTTTTCTCCTGGATGCTCCAATGCTCATTTCACTGAATTGAAATGTATTTGCAATACCTTCAACCCCAAGAGGTTTCAGTCTTGGATGAACACCATTAACCTATTGGTCTTTCCTTAGGGGATGTAACGCCGTGTATACTGGAGACTGGCATGTGGGTTAACGCTGGAGTTTAAATGGTTGACAGCAAGAAAATATCGTAGTGTTCCAATGTCTTAGTGTTATATCATAGTCATTTAATAGGATATCTATGTCCACCACATTCCTTGCCTGATCCCAAGCTGAAGAAAACAGCTAAATGTCTTGGAAGAGGATGCGGTGTGAACACCTGAGAGCTTTGACCAATCAGAACAGGAAAGGACTGCCGTCTGTCCGTTTCCTCGCGGTTCAGATGTAGTCTGTCTGAATGCAGCAACAGGGACGGGTAAGGGAAAGGATATCTAGTCTCTACTGAATGCATTCAACTGAAATGTGTCTTCCGCATTTAACCCAACCTCTGAATCCAAGAGGTGTGGGGGGCTGCCTTAACCAATGTCATCGGTGCCCGGGGAGCACCGATGACTGCCTTGCTCAAGGGCGGAATGGAAGATTTTTTCACCTTGCTGGCTCAGGGATTCGAACCATAGACCTTTCGGTTACTGGCCCAACGCTCTTAACATCTTAGTAAGGCCGAGAAATGGGGAATCAATCAACATCGCAAAGATGCCAATGGAACATGATGTGATCATCACTTTGTACACTCTTAGAAATAAAGGTGCTAACTAAAACCATTTTGGGTTCTTCGGCTTGTCCTCATAGGAGAACCCTTTTTGGTTCCTGGTAGAATCTTTCCTAAAGGTTCCACCTCAAACCCTTTCAGAGGGTTCTGCCAAGAACCCAACATAAAGGGTTCTACCCAGAACCTTTTCACCTTCTATGGGTGAAAGAGATTCTAGAATAAGTAGAACCTGTTGTCTTAATGTTAAATGCATTTAGTGCATATCTAGCTAGATTGGCTGGAGTTGAGCCAATGGAATGGCATTCCCACTAACCTGTATCCTGTAAAAACTGCATTTTACTGTGTATAATCTCAACTAAAAGCTACAACGTTCAGTAGTTTTCCATAAGAATTACACAAGTAACCTACATTGTTTGGCTGCTGAGGGTGTCATAGAGTGTTTGGATCAGAACCGATTTTATCTTGGTTCTCCGAGGGGCCAAAAGCTCTGTGTCCTTTGCCTCAAGTGCATCCTGTAATGCTTTGGGGAAAGCTAACGGACCTAGTGAAGCAGGCCTGGCTGTTTGCTCATCATGAAGCCTTTGTATTTTGTGAAAATGCAAGAATGTGTTAGACTGAGCTTTGTGAAATAATACTGAACCGACTGGGACAAGACTGAAACAAAGGTATTCCTACAAAATTACCAGAATTGCAGTATCATCACAGCATATACTTTACCTGTTCTCATTTGTTGTTGTTGACGATGATGACTTCAAGTGCTTGTTTTTTTAATGACAGGATTAATCTCTCTGCCATCCTCTAAGTAAGAATTTTGAGGGTTGCTCCATCAATGTCATTCTCTTCAAAACATATATTTCATATATTGATATGTAGGCTATAACTCACACTGTATCAGTCTTCTCTGACACCATGTTCTATTGTGGTATACAGTGATGAACAGGTTATCGTTATTATGGGTATATACAGTACATCTAATGGATGGAAATCTGCTTCATCCCCAGGATTGAAGGCAACCCACTTCCTTGTGTCTTGGACACTGTAAGCATGAAGGTGCTCCTGAAAATGTATAGATGTATACACACGTCCACAAATCAGCCACTGGCCCTGGTACTTAACAAGATGGAGGACTTTTACAAAAATTGGGATTTCCTCTCCATGGACTACATCAAGGACAAAAAACTGTGGTACTGCTAGTCTTTCAGACTGTTTCATTTGGGATGTCCTCAGAGGTGATCACTTTTTTCAGTTCTTGCAGTCTGGAAAAAGGCACTTCAGTACATGCAACAGGTGCTGGATCAGTGGAGCATCTGATATCTTTTTGCTAATGTCAGAAAAACATTCTGGAAGTTGCATACAACAGACGATAGCCGCTTGAAATACAAATGTTTGGCCTCCAGCCGCATGTACTTATGTACTCTGAGAGGCCAAAATTCACTAATAAGTTGTGGATGGTGTACAAGATAGTGAGTTTTGGGGGTAAATTTGCCAGGGAGAAGGATCTGTAGCTCTGCCAGAAATTCAGAGATCACTGAGGACAGGTAACCAAGCCAACTGAACTTGATTTGTGGGGCTAAGATAATATCACAAATGTTCCATAGAAGCAGGTACAGATGCCAGTGAGTGCTGTCTTCAGGAACAAAGGTGCCAATCAGAAGATGAAGAAGGCGGAAGTCCATTTTTCTACTGCTTTCCCTGGAAGAGATGCATCATGGGGAAAGGATTGTTTTAGAGACGCAGGCTTATGCTTCTTGTCATTCTGGCCAAAGCAAAATGCTTCCAATTGAGCATTGAACTGGTGGAGGGTTACAGTTCTCACCATGAAACTGGTGCAATACCAACTTAATTATGTGTGGAATGGTGCCTTCCAGAACGTCATGCATGACATTTGGGGGAAACTTCTCAGAAACCACAAAGTGAGGTATTACGTCAAAAGGGAAGGGTCCCGTCACACCATACAGGCTGGTCCAAATAATGCTTGTGAACAGCAGGTGTACGCAATACACAGGGATATTCGTCTGTGTGGGTTGCTATGTCCTCATGGTGGCATAGACAGTGCCTGCAAAGTATTCCATTGCTAAAGCAAGTGGAGAATCCAGCCAGAGAGCAGAAAGATTGTCTGATAGAATAGATACAAGCGCCCCTTTGATTATGCGCTGTTCGCTGTCAACATTGATGGTCACCCCGTCAACTTGAAGTTTTAACAAGTCAGATATCAGTGGTCTGAGAACAGGTTCATATCCATATTTCAGCACAAACTTATGTCTTACAATGATAGCAACATGGATGTTCTGTGGTTGTGATCTATACTTTGGGGTAGATTTACAATAACAAAATTAAATCTCAATATTTTGTGTTTCAACTTCTTAGATCCCAAACAGTTCAAAACCTCAAATCCATCAATGTACAATTGTATTTGGAATTTGTTTTCTGAGAAACTGAAGACATTTAGATTCTTAAAAATAGATCCATTATGAAAGTCGTTTAGAATGCCTCCTGTAGACACCCCCAGTATCCCCTAATGGAAGGATTCCTTCTTGCCATGTGAATCATGTCCAAGCAGATACTCAGTTGGCGCTACAAGGCCAAACTAATTGATGCAGTACTGGTAGAACATAAATTCACTATTAATGTGATCTTGATATAGCTCACTGAAATTATGAAAAAAGTTCCCCAATATTTTTTAGCAACACTTGTTTGGACCACTTCTGCTAGTTTCTCAAAATAAAGAGGGAGTTGGCTCTTCTTCGTAATCAACGTCTTCAACGTCTCTCTGAACTTCAGTGTTTTCCTGTTGCATTGTGGTGCTGTGCTTCCCAGGGTTTAGGTGTTTTCGGAGTGATGATATTTTTCATCCATTTTGGCCACAATTCAACAACAAAATTGGTTTCACTTTGATGATACAATTCAAGGTGCTTTAGATATTTCTTCTGTGTTCTGGTTTTAATAGGACAACGCGAACATTGATAATGCATTACACCATCTCACCAGAAAAAGCGTTTGTTTAATCACCCAAACCCTCTTGTTCATGTCACTGGCACACCTCATCGTTTGTCCTGGCTGTATAGTTAATGTCTACCAAAAAAGCAAGAAACAAATGCTAGCATTAATATAGTCCACCTTTCACCATAAAGTCCTTAGCTAGACTCAAACTTGCTGAAATAAGATATTAGATTTAGCTTACCTGGATTCTCTGACGTTTCTGATCTTCTGTCACTTCAATCCAGCTTCTAGTATCAATTCATACACAGATAGACAGGTGATCACACATTGAGCCCCTGTTCGAGAGGTAAGCCGAAAGTAGCCGACTGTAGACACAAGTCAGCGAGGTCCTTAAGCTCCGACAGCAAGTCGAACAACTTCTGCTGTTTGTAGGATTGGCGATGAAGTGGATGTTATCGAAATTCCACTTTTCCTACAGTAAGCTGAGCAGGATCATCATCATGGTCCAAGGAGGTATTCTGCTATTCATTAGAGTTGAAAAATATAGGCATATTTCAATAGGTTAGTAATACACCCAAAACAGTAAACATGCCATATTCAATTCAATTTATCCCATGTGAAAGTGTCTCTTACAAATAATTGGTAGAATAGAATCCCATGCGACACATTCAACCAGTTTCCCAGACATGGATGAAACCTAGTCTTAGACTAAAATAAAAATTCAACAAAGATCTCCATTGAAAAAAAGTTTTCAGACTAGCACTAGCCTTAATCCACATGAATTTGTCTTAGAAATTTCAAAGCCATACCAAGCTGACAGTAATGTAGCTCAATATGTAAGGCTGCAGATCCTGGTACACTTGGTTTGATGACCGGATCAAACCCCAGGTAAGGTTATGTATGAAAAATAACTTAGTATTGTACTGTTATGCTGTAAATTACATTTAACATATCAGTGTAAAAGTATAAATTAATGTAATAATAATGGAAAGGAAAACTACTTGCAGGTCATGTGATGTGATCCATAGAGCAACCAGCTCCCAGCCCCCACACACCAAACCCCAGCCTTTCCCCTGGGAGAGCAGGGTTCAATTCCTGGCTCCAACAGCCCTCTATCCCTGAGCCCTCCCACCATCCATAATAAATGGAAAATAGACAAGGAGACAAATGCCCCTCAACTCAACCCTTGTCTCTATGGTCTCTCCACAGCCTTAAACACCTACACACAATGTATCTCACCTTGGAGGGACTAATCAATTCACATATTTGGTGGGCACCCTGGTGGCTCAATGGTGGAGTGCATACCACAAGGGTGAGTTCACTCGCTGACTTGTGTCTACAGTCGGCCTGGGTTCAATTCTAGCCTGGGCCCTTTCCTGCATGTTGTCCCCTCTCTCTCCGCACCTTTCCTGTCTATGTCTCTATCCCATTAAAGCATGAAAATGCCCCCAAATGGCTCAGTGGTCTAAGACACTGCATCTACAGACACCCTGGTTTGAATCCAGACTGTATCACAACCGGCTGTGATTGGGAGTCCCATAGGGCGGCGCACAATTGGCCCAGCGTTGTCTGAGTTTCGCCGGTGTAGGCCGTCATTGTAAATAAGAATTTGTTCTTAACTGACTTGCCTAGTTAAAAAAAATAAAAAATGAAATGACTCACGAGGCCACTGATGGCATGTCTTCAGTGCTTTTGCATTAGAATCTGTTGCAACACATAAGTAAATAAATGCAGTATTTTATTGACTTTCTTAGTCAATTCAACTTTTCTATGCATTTTGAAACACTCACCAAAACTTCAGAGTGTTCGTTATGTGAATAATGACACTGTAATAATAAGGTTGGTAAACACCAGATAGAGTTGAAAGGGACCACAGTGGATCCTTTGCGCCTTACAGTGGAGGGACACACTGAACGGTGACCAGCCCGCCCACCGGGTGGTTTCATGTAAATATAGTGCTAATGATAGAGCATAGATGCTATTATACCCTCCCAACCAGAGGTAATCTCTGCTGCCTGCCACGCCCTAGGGTGGGGCCACCTCACCACTGCGGTTACAGGCCCGGATTTTGCCCTAACCAAAATGACAGACATTATCTTTGCATTTTCTCCGGAGTTTCGCAGTCGGGGAGGTCTGAGAATTCTTGGCGAAGCGAACATGAGGTTGTCAGAGA
Organism: Thymallus thymallus; assembly: GCA_023634145.1. NCBI lineage: Eukaryota > Metazoa > Chordata > Actinopteri > Salmoniformes > Salmonidae > Thymallus > Thymallus thymallus. Next base: position 32,059,763 of record CM042416.1, on the reverse strand, counting down.
CCGGGTGATTAGTGGCATTGTCTTAATGGTTCAACGTTTGTTACTTTCTCAGTTTATCTGGTTGCCTTTGAAGGCCAAAGCCACAGCTTCCTGATGTGACCCGCAATAACTATGATAGGTGGTGTTAAACGGTTGCGGAAGAGGTCAAGGCATCCATCTTACTTTGTAATGCTTGTGAGAGACATCGTCAACAGAGAACAAATATATTTATCTCGGCAAAGCCCTGCTTAGAATCACTACAAGGCACTGTAATACCTCAACTAATGTCCTTCAGAGTTCAACCTGCTTTTGTTGAATGTCTTCTAGAATTCTTCACAACATCACAGCAGGCAAAGGAAGCAACACATTTAAAACAATTGCGCTCAACAACACGTCACTCCAATGTGTGGCCTACATCACTGCAGTCAAAATTACATCCAAAGAACACAGAAAAAGCCAAAAGTGCACGTTGACTAGCGGTCACATTCGTCTCAGAACAAAGTCCAACTCTGATTGGGACCACGAGACACTTCCCCGGTGTCCAGATCTCCTCAGCCCAGCTGTCCAGGGTATCATCAGGACAAGGCAGATCCAGCTCTGTCCGGTTCATATGGCGCTGGCCACGAGGAAATAATTACTGTACGCTCAGTGCTTGTTAGTGATGCTTTGATGTACGATCTACCTTCCTCCTCCAAAGCGTGCCGATGGTTTGAGTTTTACACTTGCAGAGCAAAGGAATCCTTGGAGATGAGGCATCGCATTGTATACTTGGCTGCAGGCCACTCCTTTCATGCACTTAGTCACTGTGTGTAGAGGTTTTCATCGTGGAAAAGTGTTTGAGAAGATCAATCCGAACACATACTTTTCCGCCCCGAAAACGTCAATCTTACATCATCTCAGGATGTTTCACTCATTCTATCCCTAATCTTTCCAAAGGCTCATACTTTACGTGTATGGGGAAGCTGGCGAAGCTGGTGCGTGTATGGGGAAGCTGGCGAAGCTGGTGCGTGTATGGGGAAGCTGGCCCTGTTATTGGGGCCATATGTTTCATACTGTACGTTAAAGGGATAGTCTGGGATTTTGGCAATGATGCCCTTCACTACTTCCCCAGAGTCGTGGATACCATTTTTACGCAATTTTCCTTGACCACATAACCTGACCAGGAAGTTAGAGGTAGATTTGTAAGCCAATGCTAACTGGCGTTAGCACAATGACTGGAAGTCTACTGTTCCCATAGAATCACTCGTTAGCAAGTTCATTCAAACTACATGCAGAGACATAAAACATGGTATCCACGAGTTCATCGGACTCTGGGGAAGCAGATAGAGGGCCTCATTGCCGAAATCCCAAACTATCCCTTTAAACCTATCCAGGGCCGTGTAGAAGAAATCAGTTGACTTCCATAGAAGGGCACAGTTTTTTTGTCACATTTTCTTTATGGGTTTTTATAGTAGACATGAAATGTAACTAAAAATTGGGGCACTTTGTTCACAACGTTCAGCAAACGGCTCGCCCACACGACACCATACACGTGGCTTGTGGTTGTGAGGCCGGTTGGACCTCAAACAACATTGGAGGCAGCTTATGGTAGAGAAATTAATATTAAATTGCACATTTTAGAGTGGCCTTTTATTGTCCCCAGCAAAAGGTGCACCTGTGTAATAATCATGCCGTTTAATCAGCTTCTTGGTCAAGTGGATGGATTATCTTGGCAAAGGAGAAATGCTCACTAACAGGGATGTAAACAAATTTCATTTGAGAGAAATAAGCTTTTTGTGCATCTGGAACATTTCTGGGATCTTTTATTTCAGGTCATGAAAATGGGACCAACACTTTAAATGTTGCGTTTATATTTTTGTTCAGTGTAGTTTCATGAATGAGGCCTCAGCTCTCTTTCAGATCGTATTACTCTGTGCGTGAGACAGAGGAGCACTGGAGGCCCAAAGTGAAATATGCTGCAAGGTGAGGTGCTGTTGCAACATGCACACTGATATCAGGAAAGATCTAGAACGGATAAATACTCAAGACTGCATGGGAGTTAACTGTGCACTAGTCTCTCTTTCTCCTTGTGTGTGTGTTGAAGTGTCTGACTCGGACTTTCCCAGTTAAATAAAAAGGTCCAAAAATATATAGAATAAATAAATATATATAATAAATAGTGCCGTTACAGATTCTCAGGGTACTTTCTTAATAAAAGCGCTCTCCTCAAAAAGCTGAGGGATAGGACTGGAGAAAATGTAACCACTCTCAAATTAGATAGATAGGTACTTTATTGATCCCCGAGGGGAAATGTCTTTCTTTCTCAAATTCATAGGCAGAGCTATGGATGCAAGGACTGACCATAGTGTACATGATATCAAAATTATAGTAACCACGTTTACATTGACTGGGTTTACAAACATTGGAGTAAAACACGTTTATATCGTGCGTTTTGATGGGTTACGACTGTTGAACTCATGAGATAATAATAAGTTATATTCTTCAAGAATCAATGGGTAACATGTCATTCATATAAGTAATAAAAAAAAAAAAATGTAGGTAACTACTTGAGATTGCCTCTTTAAAAGAACTGTCAAACATAATGAGGCCGATTTACCACTGCAAGGTCAATTACTTTATTTTCATGAGAAAAAAAAAAAACACCGGTCCATTATTTCTAGTACAAAACTAAGATTAGAAAGGCAGTCATTCAAAGAATAAAATCAAAACGGGGAGAAACAAACTATTCTAACAGTTCCTACAGAATAACACTGGAACTCACATTAGTGTTTGTGAAACGGTGGATCTGATTGACCATGGAAGTTAGAATGTGTTCAGTAATAAGAGAGTCGACCAAGAGGACACCCTGTCCCCCATTTACAGGAAAGGTTCACTAAACCAGAAGTAACAGCCTGTGCTTGCACACGGAGGCCCAAGAACGCCGCCTGGACGGGATGGACCGACGAAGTGGACTTTTCTGGATGATGTCCATTGGTGAGAACAATGGCGAGAGAGAGAGCTCTGGGTCTAGGTCCTCCGAGGGGTGGCTATGGGAGGAATAAGGACAAGAGAAAGGTTCAGTACGTCAGTCCACATATCTTACTTGACATAGCAGAGGGGGGGAGGAGGGGGAGGGAGAGAGAGAAAGAGAAAGAGAGAAAGAGAGAGAGAGAGAGAGAGAGAGAAAGAGAGAGAAAGAGAGAGAAAGAGAGAAAGAGAGAGAGAGAGAGAGAGAGAGAGAGAGAGAGAGAGAGAGAGAGAAAGGGAAAGGCGGGGGTTGACTCTTGCAGAATTCAATTTACCATCCCTTTATTGCCTTCTTCCCAGGCTCATTTATACAACATGGCGCTCAAAACGACACAGGCAATTAAAAAAGGGATTCAACACAGCGATCGAGGCAAATGACCACAGTTAATTACTCATCAATTCTGCCAGAAATAAAGACAACCATTTGCAAACTATAAATTAAAACAGCGTGGAGCTTCACAAGTTCAATTAGAGACATGAACCATAATCACTACATCTAGATGGGTTGTCAGTCAGCCATAGTGAGATGTTCGAGGACAAGTGCAAGCAGCACAGAGATCAGGATTGCGTTCGGAAACAAATGTATCATGCAGAACAGGCGTGTTCCTCGGTCATGTCAAATAGGGAGTCGCGTCAGCTCTACAAAATAAATTTCTATTGGCAACATGCAGAACATTGCAGACCTGATATTAGGCTTCTGATTTAATCTCCATTGGTTGGAGGCGAACAAACGGTCTTGATTTCCGATTGGTTCAAAAAGTTGCAGTTAAAAACTACAAACCCCAGAGGAGAGACATTAATTTCCAACAAGGTACTCACTTGGGGACCAGTAATGGGATATCAGTAGCTGATCAACTTCTTGACGGCTTCAAAACACTTCCACTTGTCTGGGATGTAGAAGGGTTCGAAGATGTGGGGGAAGGGAGTGTCGTAGCCGCAGACTCTAGCGATGGGCGCCTCTAGGTTGAGGAAGCACTCCTCCTGTGGACACACAGAGACAACAGGTACGTGGTCAGTCTCACTCTGCATCTCAGCAGTCACATCACATCCCTCTTGACGTGTTTGGGTATTCACAACCATACGTGGTCATTAGGTCATACCGTTGGAAAAACCTGGCAAGAGAAAATCCGAACGTACTTCTAGTCAGACAAGTTAAAATAGTACCTCCCCGTTTTACAAGGTTTCCATCCTTCTTGTGCCTAAACATGACTCAGGAAATGAAACAGTTTATCTGACTTTGCGGTACACACATAGGGCCAGCAATTTTCCTTGACCACATAACCTGACCAGGAAAAACTCCAGGAATCAGTTTCACTGTCATGGCTGTAGCCACAGGGACACAAGAAATGCTTCACTGGAACATTGCCAACAGCTTCAGTGATGTCACCACCAGCGCCCTTAAAAGCTGGAGACAAACGGCTTATTTAAAATCAAAGCTCAGAGCTGGCCAATCACAGCTTGGAAAACAAGCCATCACTCATGTCTCTATTGGCTTTTGACCTCCTCCCACTGCATCTGTATGTGACGGGAGGGACCAAGAGCCATCACGGAGCCAAATTAACCATAAGGTCGCAGAAACTAGCATTCGCACACACACATAGACAGCCCACCCAATCAAAGCTACACTGAGTAGGGAGTGTTGGTCATTCAGCTTTTTCAGATTCTACAGACCCCTAGCTAAACTAAGGCTCCGTGGACATTGAGTTGTATTTGTATGTTTCTGCAGTAGTATGTTTTTCATCTAAATCAAAAACATCTGTCAGGGTTCAGGAGAGCGTCAGGCTCCATGAGAAAGCTTTTTGTGCGTCGCCTTATTTCAAAAGGCTGTAAAAACACAACACAGAGCCTGCAGATGCGTGTCGGCTCCACGTCCCCCAGTACCATGCCAGGCCCGCCGGGTCTAATTCACAGCTATAGCTTTAGCATTGCCAGCAGCGGCATGTCTCAGGATACTTTGATTTGTTGAAAGGGAATTAGCAGACAGACAAAATGGTCCTCTGGGTCATAAGGTTTTACTATACCACGAGACAGGAATACATTTGCAGAATATTCACTGTGGTACAAAAGAGGTCATAAATCAGTGTTTTATTTTATTTACATGTTTACAGAACGCAGGGAAAGTGATGTGCTCGTGTGAATGGCTCACGATCCATTGTAGTGTATATGGGGGGGGGGGGGGGTGTACTCAGCCCACTACAGGCAGCCCCGCTCCGTCTCGCTAATTAGTGGTGATTAGTCTTAATGAATGCCCGCAGTTAGTGCCAGCCAGCATCCCTGTCCCATTGAACCCCACCCTGCCTGCCCCTCCTTGGCCAAGTGGGCCAAACAGTTTCTGCTGAGAATTCCTTCTGTCTAGGGCTGAGCTGGGAGACTGGGCATGATACATTGTATGTATAACACCATAAGTTCACATTCTATACTCAAATATCTCTATTCACCCATTGCACCTAGTTGAGGCAAGGACATGAATCAATTTAGCCTCTAAAAAGGTCAAAATCTTATAAGCCCAAAATTAAGTTCACAGTCTAAAAGAACGTAGATGCAGAACGCTCAGAAAGGACGCTCAAAATGTCTGCTAGTGGCATGTTCGCCACTAAGGAAAATAAAAACATTTGAGCTGCAATGACATTCTATTCTTTGGCCAGGTTTCCTTGCCATGTTGCTCAGTGGAGAGCCTTTCCTGGTCATGGGGGCTAGGAATGCAACAGTGTAACAGGCAGATACTTGTGCGGAGCTGGAGGGGGCCTCCAGTGGACTTCAGTGACAGATTGACATCACACTTAATCATGAAGATTAAGCTTAAAACAAATAAGATGAGTCTGGTCAGGTCTGCATTTTTGTAGAGTTACATCAGAAGTGTGATAAATCCTGTCAGACTTTTTGAAGAGAACGAAAACAGCATAGGCCATATAGTCCATCTCTTCCAATGTATTGTCATGATAGGGAACGGTCTGTGTGTCTAGAGTGCAGAGCATTAAAGGGAGAATGCCTCATGAGACTGGCTATCCTAAGTTGAACGCACCAATTTAAAAAGTCGCTCTGGATAAGAGCGTCTGCTAAAAGACTACAATGTAAATGTAATGAGACCGTCTACGATCCACAGAGAGACAGTATTAAAGGCTTTTTCCTGTCAGATTCCAAACTGTAATCTTCTCTAAATACATTCACTTACTTACTGGAAGCAGGAGGAAAGAACAGTCTGGTAGCTTGTCACCACAGCTAAATGGTGAAGTGCCACAGAACTCCGATTTCACTCAAATCGCTGTTTATCTTCGGAGAAAACACATCATTATATGCAATCTGACTTAAATGTCTGCATATAAATATGACAAAATGGCAGAAAAAAAACAAAAAGGACTGCATCTCGAGGAGGCAAGATTAAAACATTCAAAAATACCAACCGGCGGGGGTTTAGATTTGCAGTTGCACGTTTTGCCTCCTGTCACACGGAAACAGAGTTTGTCAGCGACAGCCACAGATTGGGGAATACAGTCACTCCTGGGTGACATGGTAATTCCAGCATTATTAAAATGGGACTGCCAACGACGGCAAAGCACACACTGCCCTCTGGGTACACACTATTGAAATCCAGATTGAATCAACATAAATGTTCTACGTATTGTGACGTGGAATCAAAGTGGAAAATACATTGATTTGAAAAAAAAAAAAGTGTTCAACCAGTACTGTTTTTGATCTAATTTAAACCAGCGTTGTAAACAAATCGAATTAGGGTAAAAAACGTTCACTTTAATACATTGACTGAACCTGACTAACATGTTATATCAATCTAATTTCAACATAAGCATCAGAACTATGCATGTTGAAATTGCATTGACAGTTCCATTTAGAAACATTATGTTGTGGTTGGTTGAAATTATGTTGAATTTCATATTTTTAGGACTGACCCCATTTGGTCGATGGGTTGTTGGTCAACCAAGATTTTTTTAGTTGAGCAGTCACAAATACATTGCCTTCGGAAAGTATTCAGACCCCTTGACTTTCCCCATATTTTGTTACGTTACTGCCTTATTCTAAAATTTATTAAAGAAAAATTCTACACAATCTACACACAATACCCCATAATGACAAAGCGAAAACAGGTTTAGAAATTTTTGCACATTTATTAAAAATCAAAATAGAAATAACTTATTTACATAAGTATTCAGACCCTTTGCTATGAGACTCGAAATTGAGCTCAGGTGCATCCTGTTTCCATTGATCATCCTTGAGATGTTTCTACAACTTGATTGGTAAATTCAATTGATTGGACATGATTTGGAAAGGCACACACCTGTCTATATACAGTTGAAGTCAGAAGTTTACATACACCTTAGCCAAATACATTTAAACTCAGTTTTTCACAATTCCTGACATTTAATCCTAGTAAAAATTCCCTGTCTTAGGTCAGTTAGGATCACCACTTTATTTTAAGAATGTGAAATGTCAGAATAATAGTAGAGAGAATGATTTATTTCAGCTTTTATTTCTTTCATCACATTCCCAGAGTGTCAAATTTTGGCCCATTCCTCCTGACAGAACTGGTATAACTGAGCCAGATTTGTAGGCCTCCTTGCTTGCACACGTTTTTTCAGTTCTGCCCACAAATGTTCAATAGGTTTGAGGTCAGGGCTTTGTGATGGCCACTCCAACACCTTGACTTTGTTGTCCTTAAGCCATTTTGCCACAACTTTAGAAGTGTGCTTGGGGTCATTGTCCATTTGGAAGACCCATTTGCGACAAAGCTTTCACTTCCTGACTGATGTCTTGAGATGTTGCTTCAATATATCCACATAATTTTCCTTCCTCATGATGCCATCTATTTTGTGAAGTGCACCAGTCCCTCCTGCAGCAAAGCACCCCCACAACATGATGCTGCCACCCCGTGCTTCACGGTTGGGATGGTGTTCTTCAGCTTGCAAGCCTCCCCCTTTTTCCTCCAAACATAACAATGGTCATTATGGCCAAACAGTTCTATTTTTGTTTCATCAGACCAGAGGACATTTCTCCAAAAAGTACGATCTTTGTCTCATGTGCAGTTGCAAACCGTAGTCTGTACGTTCATCTCTAGGAGACAGAATGGTCTTCTTCCTAAGTGGTATTACGGCTTCATGGTCCCGTGGTGTTTATACTTGCGTACTATTATTTGTACAGATGAACATGGTACCTTCAGGTATTTGGAAATTGCTCCCAAGGATGAACCAGACTTGTGGAGGTCTACACATTTTTTTCGGAGGTCTTGGCTGATTTCTTTTGATTTACCCACGATGTCGAGCAAAGAGGCACTGAGTTTGAAAGTAGGACTTGAAATACATCCACAGGTACACTCAAATGATGTCAATTAGCCTATCAGAAGCTTCTAAAGCCATGACATCATTTTCTGGAATTTTCCAAGCTGTTTAAAGGCAAATCAACTTAGTGTATGTAAACGTCTGACCCACTGGAATTGTGATAATGAATAATAAGTTCAATAATCTGTCTGTAAACAATTGTTGAAACAATTACTTGTGTCATGCACAAAGTAGACGTCCTAACCGACTTGCCAAAACTATAGTTTGTTAACATGAGTGGTTGAAAAACGAGTTTTAATGACTTCAACCTAAGTGTATGTAAACTTCTGAATTCAACTGTAAGGTCCCACAGTTGACAGTGCATGTCAAGAGTCGCTCTGACATGCACCAAGCCATGAGGTCGAAGGAATTGTCCGTAGAGCTCCGAGAGATATATATTTAATCAATTGGTAAATAAGGCTGTAACATAAAATGTGGAAAAAGTCAAGGGTTCTGAATAATTTCCGAATGTATATATATTTATGGCACACGCCCGTCTAAACGGACTAATCCATTGCAGAGGCCGCGGGGACGCCACACCGGTAGTAAGCCTACATTTACAGTTCATTCACATAATTCCTGATGTACAATGTCTGTTTCGTTAGGGTAATTTCTGTTAACGCATTCAAAATATTATTATGACAGCCTTGCCATTCTCACTGTAGGAGTGGACACATTGTTTGCAGAACCTGGGCTACACTTGGTTCATTCCATTCCATTTACGAGTTGTCAATTTATTCATTCTATTTTTCATTGTGCTCAAGACAATCTTGAGGAAGGAAACACAGCTGATTACATATAGAAGCAGGCCTAGGCTACCTGGCCTGCAAGCAAACGTAGGCCTATAAAATGTGCCCATCTGGGGATTGGATAGTATTTATGATTCACTGTGGAGCTTCTCATAGTCATTTTTTCCTCGTCTCAAACAGCAAGTAAACAAGTCCTGTTTTTACACCCATTGAGAATGACAATAGCTCCTCAACGTAGCCTATTTGAAAAAGCTTTCCAGCTCTCTTGCACAAATAGCCTACAGCTGTGTCTGTCAGGAGCTCAGAGGCACGGGAAAACTGAGGGCAAAGAATATTTTATATAATGTTGTAAGTTTGCTAGCACTAGCTTCGGGCTGGGATCAAGTTGATGGTTGATTCAATGTTTCAAGTTCCTTGCAGACAAGCCAATATGATTCATAGGATCTTTATTTTTTTTAAATCAGGATACTGTCTGTCTGCTGCAATGTTTTCACTTGTTGGCTATTTTTACATACTGGCAATGGCAATAGAAAGTTACTTTTAGATTTCTATCTTGTTCATTTAGAATTTAGATTAACCACATGCCATTGATTTTAAGATATGAAGTGAATTTAAACTCTTACACGAAAATGTGCATATGAAAATCCTGACTGGCATGCAGATCTGGGGTCAGGAACAAGTTATTTTCTTCTCGTTAGGTTATATTCATCTCTGGCTCCCTTTTAATTTGTGCGTCTTCATTTACAAGACAATATACAAAAGGTAAAAGCGTATTATTAACATCATGAATTTGGCATCCTATTTATAGGGCTAATTGTACATGACCAAATAGTATGTGGACACCTGCTCGTCTAACATCTCATTCCAAAAATCATGGGCATTAACATGGAGTCGGTCCCCCCTTTGCTGCTATAACAGCCTCCACTCTTCTGGGAAGGCTTTTAACTAGATGTTGGAACTTTGTTGCAGGGACTTGCTTCCATTCAGCCACAAGAGCATTAGGGATGTTGGGCGATTAGGCCTGGCTTGCAGACGGCGTTCCAATTAACCCCAAAAGGTGCTCTTCCACACCGATAGACAAACCATTTCTGTATGGACCTCGCTTTGTGCACGGGGGTATTGTCATGCTGAAACAGGAAAGGGTCTTCCCCAAACTGTTGCCACAAAGTTGGAAGCACAGAATCATCTAGAATGTCATTGTATGCTGTAGCGTTAAGATTTCCCTTCACTGGAACTACCGAACCATGAAAAAAAGGCCCAGACCATTATTCCTCCTCCACCAAACTTTACAGTTGGCACTATGCATTCGAGCAGGTAGAGTTTTCCTGGCATCCAGCAAACCCAGATTAGTCCGTTGGACTGCCAGATGGTGAAGCGTAATTCATCCCTCCAGAAAACGTGTTTTCATGAAGTCCCCGACGAACAGTTTTTGCGCTGACGTTGCTTCCAGGGGCAGTTTGGAATTCGGTAATGAGTGTTGCAACCGAGGACAAGGGTCTGAATACTTAAATAAATAAAATATTTCAGTTTTGTATTTTTTTATAAATTTGCAAACATTTCTAAAAACCTGTTTTTGCTTCTTCATTATGGGGTATTGTGTGTAGATTGGTGTGGGGGGGGGCGACGACAATATAATCCATTTTACAATAAGGCTGTAACGTAACAAAATGTGGAAAAAAATACTTTACGAATGCACTGTATGGAGCAGCACATGAGAAAGTATCAATGAAATCTCACACCTGGGGAACTTCTCTCCCCCATCACTGTTTAATATGTACTTTATCAGTACTTTTATCAGTCTTACATAGGCTCTCCAATGACTGATTATCAACAAACATAGGCCATTTCAACTGCTCTGAAGTTGACAACATCCAAAGATGTATTTTTTATCAGAGTTCTTATTTTAATGGGTTTCCAAATAATACATGGTGTGGTCATTTTTTGTTTGCTTAAATGGTTCCCATATGAACAATGGTTTCATAGGGGTTCAAAGACAGCTGCAGTTAGTGGGTTCATTAACACTGGAAGCTTTTAGAGACTGATTGGAGGAGTTAATTACAGACTTCCTGTGTACTAGTACTCTGCCCCATCAGCTTGGAACACCCTTCAAAATCGTTTGATATGGAAAGAACTTCTCTCTTGGCATTTTTAAATCCTTGATGAAGGACCTTGCTTAGGCCAAGAAACACGAGCAATGGACATTAGACCGGTGGAAATCAGTCCTTGGTCTAATTAGTCCAAATGAGTTCCAACCGCTGTCTTTGTAAGATGCAGAGTAGGTGAATGGATGATCGCCGCATGTGTGGTTCCCACCGTGAAGCATGGAGGAGGTGGTGTGATGGTGCTTTGCTGGTGAGACAGACTGTGATTTATTTAGAATTCACGGCACACTTAACCAGCATGGCTACCACAGCATTCTGCAGTGATACGTCATCCAATCTGGTTTGCGCTTAGTGGGACTATCTTTTGTTTTTCAACAGGAAAATGACCCAACACACCTCCAGGCTGTGTAAGGGCTATTTGACCAAGAAGGAGAGTGATGGAGTACTGCATCAGATGACCTGGCCTCCACAATTGAGATGGTTTGGGATGAGTTGGACCGCAGAATGAAGCAAAAGCAGCCAACAACTGCTCAGCATATGTGGGAACTCCTTCAAGAATGTTCAAAAAGCATTCCAGGTGAAGCTGGTTGAGAGAATGCCAAGAGTGTGCTAAGCTGTCATCAAGGCAAAGGGTGGCTACTATGAAGAATCTCAAATATAAAGATTTGTTTTAACACTTTTTTGGTCACTACATGATTCCATATGTGTCATTTCATAGGTTGGAGGCCTTCACTATTATTCTACAATGTAGAAAATAGTACAAAATAAAGAAAAACCATTGAATGAGTAGGTGTGTCCAAACCTTTGACTGGTACTGTATATTACTTACTCAGTAACTTCCTGGAAGGAACAATTAATTACACATTCTCTGATCATCCTGTTGAAGGTCAAATTTTGGGAGATTCCTTGCAATTTACATTAAAATAATACCCATACTGGCCAAAGAGTGTTTCATGCTAGGCTGTGGCCATTCAACACATCAACTGGCAAAAAAAAAAGAGAACATGGAACGATGTCATTACTCTACCACAGCCTGTAGGCTATCCAATTTTACTTTCCTCAGTGTGTGTAGCCTAACAGGCCTATTCCATAAACACATCCCTTTGAAGGGGGTTGGTGTATCCAGCCATGGCGCAGGAAAACAGCGCCTGAGGAACCGAACCAGCTTTCGTTAAACAGCTTGACAGGCAAACAAGGGCTCTGGTTCTGATTCCGAAGGCATTTGTAAAAGAAAGCCTTCATCTTCGACCAGTTTGGGCCGGAATGGAAGTGTATCTCAAGTAACGCTTCATCTCGAAGTGTGGTTCCATCTATAGTGTGAAAACAGAGACTTAAAGTCAGTGTTGCTTGTAAGCACAGCCTCTACTGCATGGTCCAATCCCAGGGGTCTAGCATATAAATACTATATGTAGCACAGCAAGGCCCATGTGCTAATTGTCACAAAGCTGTATGCACAGTAGTATGAGGCTGCTAAACCTCACCATGGCACTCTTTGTATCCCTGAGGTCCATCGTGAGTCAGCAGAGAAGCTCTGATAGGAGTAAAAGGTAAGCCAATGACAACACCTTATTCCAAGGCAAACGATGACACCAGCATCATCTGTGAGGTGCAGCCAATCCACCGAATGGAAACTTTCAAAACACTTAACTCTGCTGTTCCAAAAGTAAATCTAACCCATAATTGGACCGTGCTCACACTGCCCTGAGGCCCTCCTGTACAGACATAATACGCTGACAGAAGACTCCTGGAGTCACTTTAAAACATGGAAAGGGTAGAGAGTTTCGCACACGCCTCAAAGCCAGATAACAAAAAAGCTGAACATTGGGATAAGCCTAGTGGACAGCCTGATTTAAATGATTTATTCTTCAACAATCCAAATCAAACAACATGCTCCTGGGTAAATCAAGGTATACTCTCAGCCCTGTCCGTTCTATTTGCATGTTGTTTAATGTATATTTCACATGAAGGAGTCCTGGACTCTGACAGCTGAGCATGAGCTTTGTCAATTGTAATAGTAACCCATATAAGACCATAAGCACTTTTGTATTCCCGCCCTGTGCCCCTGAATGGGATATTGCTTTTGACTGGTGGTGAGGTGTGCTGCAGGTCTCCCTCTCTGCTTTTGACTGGTGGTGAGGTGTGCTGCAGGTCTCCCTCTCTGCTTTTGACTGGTGGTGAGGTGTGCTGCAGGTCTCCCTCTCTGCTTTTGACTGGTGGTGAGGTGTGCTGCAGGTCTCCCTCTCTGCTTTTGACTGGTGGTGAGGTGTGCTGCAGGTCTCCCTCTCTGCTTTTGACTGCTGGTGAGGTGTGGCGAAGGTCTCCCTCTCTGCTTTTGACTCTGGTGGTGAGGTGTGGCGAAGGTCTCCCTCTCTGCTTTTGACTCTGGTGGTGAGGTGTGGTGAAGGTCTCCCTCTCTGCTTTTGACTCTGGTGGTGAGGTGTGGTGCAGGTCTCCCTCTCTGCTTTTGACTCTGGTGGTGAGGTGTGGTGCAGGTCTCCCTCTCTGGTCGTTCCCTTGAGAGCATTTGATACGTTGTTGTTGTTATTGTAGTTCCCAGAGGCCTGACCCAGGTCCGACAGCTCAGCACCTTCCTACTAAAAGCCCTATTTTTAGCACCTTTTCTGTTTCATCGCATTATCAGCGCGGAACCCACGCCACATCCCAGTTATTACCGGGTGAGTCACCACAGTCCGGCAAGTCACAGTACTGATCTCCACCCTTGGGCCATCTGGACAGGGGGCAAGTGGGCCCTCAGAGCTAGAACTGTCACGTTGCCAAGGGAACTTGGCCACGAGAGTGTGTGTGTGTGTGTGTGTGTGTGTGTGTGTGTGTGTGTGTGTGTGTGTGTGTGTGTGTGTGTGGCATGCGGCCGCAAAACCTGGATACACTTAGACATTAGGTTGTGTTTGTGATCATTTATTCTGTCAGTAGTGGTTGAGGATTCATTTAGTGAAAGATGAAAGCAGTCTCAACAATCCCTCATACACAAAGCTCAAAGTGAATGGCTCTAAAACAATAGAAAACTATGTATTTAAAGCTATAAACAGCTATATTCACCATATGCTTTCTCATATTCAACAACGGAGCACGGCAGTCCGTTTAAAACCTTTGTTATTGACTAAAAATACTGCTGGTTACATCGGGACACAAACATGACTCAGACCATTAAATCCTACCAATAAGCAGGTCTGGGGATAACAACAACATCAGTGACAGCCAGGGAGATGAGAAGGACCAATACCAAGGCCCTCATCTCAGCGCTACACCAGAGCTGATGCATACACACAAGGCATCCGCTTGAGGTAATGCCTACATTGTATAGCATGCCATTTACCTGTCGTGAAGGAAAGGCCAGAGCAGAGTCTTCATTAGACGGAGAGCGAGAGAGAGAGAAAGCGAGAGAGAGAGAAAGAGAGCGAGAAAGTGAAAGAGAGCGAGAAAGTGAGAGAGAGCGAGAAAGTGAGAGAGAGCGAGAAAGTGAGAGAGAGCGAGAGAGAGAAAGCGAGAGAGCGAGAGAGAAAGAGAGAGAAAGTGAGAGAGCGAGAGAGTGAAAGAGAGAGAGCGAGAGAGAAAGAGAGAGAAAGTGAGAGAGCGAGAGAGAGAAAGTGAGAGAGAAAGAGAGAGAAAGAGAGAGAAAGAGAGAGAAAGAGAGAGAGCGGAGAGAGAGAGCGGAGAGAGAGAGCGGAGAGAGAGAGCGGAGAGAGAGAGCGGTGAGAGCACGAGCGAAAGAGAGAGAGTGAAAGAAAAAGAAAGAAGGAAAGAGAAAGAAAGAAAAAGAAAGAGAAGGAAAGAGAAAGATTGAAAGAGCAAAGGAAGAGAGAAAGAAAAAAACTGAAGTCTAGCGAGTAAAGTCTAGCGAGTACAGTAAAGTCTAGCGAGTACAGTAAAGTCTAGCGAGTACAGTAAAGTCTAGCGAGTACAGTAAAGTCTAGCGAGTACAGTAAAGTCTAGCGAGGCGAGTAAAGTCTAGCTAGGCGAGTAAAGTCTAGCGAGCTTCTGCATGACATATCTGTCAGTGCCTCTTAAACTCAGATTTATTGCCTGACACTTTTGGATTGCATACGTAGATACCCTATTGTCTATCTGAAGGCCCCCTCGGAATCCAATAGAACCCTCTGCAAGCACGACCACACACAAACACACTTACTTGCACTGTGGAGCTGATCTCGGCAGCAAAGCCTCCGGTGATTGGAGCCTCGTGACTGAGAAGCAGGCGTCCGGTCTTGACCACCGACTGAAAAACACAACACACACAGTCTGACTGATTAATACAGTGTGACACATCACCCATAGACAAAATCTATTGTTACTGTACACAATGTCTCTCCCCACCCAGCTGGGACTGGAGAGACAAGCAACGAGACAAGCATCGTATTCTATGGTACCATGACAAACTTACAATGAGGTAGAGGGTGAACATGATTTGAGAATGCAAATACAGTTTGTAGCATGTTCTAACATAGGGGTTACCAACCTTTTTCCCCCGAGGGACCCCCATTTCACATTTGATACATTTTGGTGCAGGCAGCATATGAGAAACAATTTATCAAAACAATGAATAGCCCCCAGGAGAAAATAAATACTCTAACTCGCACACACACACACACACACACACACACAAGTAAATCCTATTCGAACAGCATTTGTGTGGCGTGTGCGTATTAGGGATGGGCACAATTACTCTAATATCCTAAATGAAGTTAGTATTCGAATACTTATGAAAGGATTTTTTAAAAAAACGTTCGTAAAATGTAATATGAAATTAAGTGTTCCATGTGTCATGTATTATGACAGTTGTGACGTTAAGTTATTTAATAAATAATAAACCGGAAAAATGGCAAGCAAGCGAGGTGTGGAGGTATTTCGATCATGTTGACAACCAAACAAACGTTAAATGTAAAACATGCATTGTCAAGCTAGTGTACCATAAGTCTACCACTTCAGTGCAAAACCACATGAGGGTGAAGCATAAAGAAACAACTTTGTCACAGGACAAACAAACGCAGCATCGCATCACCTCATTTTCTACCTTGAAGCGAAGCTGTGACCCGGTAAGAAGCAGCACATCACACAGTTGATCACCACGACGATAACAGAAGACATGCTACCTCTGATCTTTGTTAGCGGATTTAATCTGTCGTTGTGCGCCGTAGCCTCTAGAAGATCCCAGTTCCAAGGATTGATCTCTGCAAATTAATAGGTTATAATTCTAATTGTGTATCTTTCGTTTTTATAAAGGATAGCCTACATAATGTGTTTAATGTAAGTCTTTAACTCAAATCGTAGGCTAGGCGTTATTGCACTCCGTTTAAGAGCCTACTTCTGAAGTTCAAGTTCAATGTCTTTTCGTCATGTTCAATAAATGTGTCTTGCATTTGTGTTTATATAACTCTTATTTATTCTAATAGCTTAACAGTCACAATTCTTGTCACTGAATGCGTTGCGTCATGTCAGGCTAATTACATCATGGAACGGCAGCAGCATTAAAAAATATTTGAATATTCAAAAAAAGATTGTATATTATTCGAATAGTG
This sequence comes from Thymallus thymallus, assembly GCA_023634145.1. Lineage (NCBI taxonomy): Eukaryota > Metazoa > Chordata > Actinopteri > Salmoniformes > Salmonidae > Thymallus > Thymallus thymallus. The sequence goes on along the minus strand of CM042416.1, from coordinate 32,043,066 downwards.
GAATCATTTCAAAGGCCCATCCCTAGTGCGTATGAGAGCAGTAGTTTCCATAAGCGCTGGCCTTCGGCTAAATAGGCTTACACATTGTTAGCCGGCTACTTTTTCCACTTCATTGATTAACTAGGCATCTTTTAATTTAAAAGTTTAAAATTCACTAGTCAGAAAAGTCTGTAAAGCCTTCACCCAATAGAATGAATGATATGCATCTTCTACTGAACTATGATTAGGATAGGTGCCTGTCAGTCAAAGCGAGCAATGACAGGGACACTGCTGGTTTGTCAGTCTGCTGTCTGTCCCGCCTCTCGGTACCCGTGTTATTTTTGTGCGCTCTGGTTGGCTGCAGTTGAAATTATTTTCACTGCAGTGTAGATTTGGCCTTGAGTTTTAGGTTATTGTCCTGCGGAAAGGTGAATTCATCTCCCAGTGTCTGGTGGAAAGCAGACTGAACTATTTTGTTTTCTGTGTTTTATGGAATTTGCCAAACATAATTTATATTCAGGACAAAAAGTAATTTGCTTTGCCTCATTTTTTGCAGCATTACTTAGTGTCTTGTTGCAAACAGGATGCACGTTTTATTCTGTACAGGCTTCCTTCTTTTCACTGTCAATTAGGTTAGTATTGTGGAGTAACTACAATGTTGTTGATCCATCCTCAGTTCTCCTATCACAGCCATTATACTAACTGCTTTAAAGTCAGCATTGTCCTCATGGTGAATTCCCTGAGCAGTTTCCTTCCTCTCCAGCAACTGAGTTAGGAAGGCAAGTCTTAACTGACTTGCCTAGTTAAATAAAGGTTAAATAAATATTTTATTTGCGAAGCATTGAAATTCACTGCTTGACTAAGGGACCTTACAGATAATTGTACGTATGCTGTACAGAGATGAGGAAGTCCTTAATTTTTTTTTTACTCCGAACCGTATTCCAGGGTCTAGCTGAAAATCTTTGCCAGTTTGTGCGCGTGTTTAGGCTACCTGCTCCTCCCCTACAAGCATGATTCAGAAGATTGGGAGAGAGATGTGTAATTAGCTAGATGAGTAGGGATGACCTTTTTCAACGTTAGTTAAGGATACTATAGGCCTAGTTATCACGTTTCACGTTGGATATTTTAGCTACAAAAAGGTAAGACGTGTTTTTAATTTTGGGGCCGCTCCGCACACACAAGCTTCTTAGCTAGCTAGCTCAAAGGACATTCAAAGTTCTTCCATAGAAGCCACTCCTCCTATGTAGAATTCTGTGGAACCAATTCAAATAATGCATGTCATAAAATGGCCAGCGCTTCAAGCGTCCTCCTCAACCCTCTCCCGCTCCTTCCCTACCCGCACTTTGCGCCATAATATACACTTGTCTATCCGTCACGCATGTAAACAACTAGCTTGCCTGCTCTATTCGCACAAACTGGTTAAGTAATTTAATGAGCTAAATGTAAAACAAATATTTGACAGGTTAAAAAAGGAACGATATAAACCAGTACTTTTTCGGGAGTGCGTAACGGTTGGAAAACGATTGGAAAACAATTTTGGGTTCCAACCCCTGGACAATATGACATTTTTGGGTTGCATTTTTCCTCTGGGACCAGAACAAGGGTTATACTGACATCTTCTATACCTCAGTAACGTAATTACATTATTTGACTTCACATGATAGCAGTTACAGTATGTTTACATAGCCAGGCTTTTTTTTGGTATGGCTGTTGGAGAGCAGTAGGTGGTGTTCTTCTGAAATGCTGCTGGGGTTTGATTTAGTCTGGAAGACAACTAGCTGGATGACATGCTGAGAGAGCAAGATGATTATGGAGATAACATCTCCCAGGCTGCTCATCTGGTTTTACCGTAACCCTACATTACAGCAGCACGAGGAGGATGAAGAGGACGAAGTGGGGGAAGAAGAGGTGGAGGAGGAAGATGCAACAGACCACAGCGTATAACCAACACTAACGTATAGTCTGATCTCATCCAAACGTCCCCAGTCTCTCCTTAACTCACTCTCTGCTCCATCGTCTCCAAGTCTCCTAATCACGTCGTCCTCCATAGACTATTACTATTCTCTTGATTAGGAGACAAATACCGGTATAGCAAATTATATACTTGACGGAGGTACAGTCAGCAACTCCATCAGTCCAGTCTGTAAAAACCTGCTAGTGTTGTGTGCTAGTAATGGACTGGTTCAGCTGAAGTGTTTCTATTGGCTCGTGCAGCCCTGAGCTATGGCTGTGAGTGGAGCAAAATTCCTTCTCCGGTTTAGAATGAGAATATTGTTTCCACAGAGATAATGGACTATACAGACAAAGCTGTGATTCCCTCATTCCCCTACTGCAGGCATGTGACTGCAACTAGAACAGACAGGAGGCCAATGACCTGGCACTGCCACCTTCTAAACCACTTGGCAAGTGAACTCCCAATGTATCAAAACATATTACAGCTTATATACAGTGTTATTTTTCGTTTGGTGTGGGGACCCCTGACCTCACTCAAAACATACCCTAGAAATACGCAACACATGGACATAAAAAAAAAAAGAGCCAAAAACATAGCTTAATTTGTTTACGCCAAAAGGACCACAGATACAGTATCGGAACCAAAAGTATTCTGGGCGTGTCTGGTATTAAAGAGATCTGTTGAGTGTTTGTTTACGTTGAGGACCCTGGTTTGGCTGCGACACACTGACTCAGTCAGTCAGCACATACTAATATAGGGATCTCAACATGAACGTCTCCAGAGTCAACCTATGGGACGATGCCTGCTTTGACAGACATGGCATTTCTAAGTATGGTACTCTGATAGGGATAGGACTTTCCAATCAGGAACAGATTTTTTTTGTACCATCCCTTTAAAATAATAATAGTCATTAGATTTGTATCCTTGTCTAATGAGCTTGAGTAACCGGCTACCAGGTGAAAAAGTGAAATACCTTAAAATACCTTTTTTTCCCCACATGCAAAGCACAGCTCCACAAGCTATATCCTTTTGGTATAAATATCTGGAAATTGGGAGAACAAACAAGTTAAGAGGTTAAAGCAATGAGCCAATCAGGCACGGGGTGAGGGAGGGCAGCAATATCCTGGCGTGACATGTTAAGAAATAGGACACACACACACACACACGGGAGCTGTACACCATACTCCAACACAAGCACATTCTTCAGATTTTTCAAACACAAAAGGAGGCAGCGCTGTTATTTCAATAACGTGAGATAGAATTTTCAACCCCCCCCCCCCGCTGTGACAATAATAGACAGTGGAAATTGTAGCTATTCTCTTCTGGACCGTACCGCAGGGGTATTACTGAATGTAGAGCAGGGGTATTACTGAATGTAGAGCAGGGGTATTACTGAATGTAGAGCAGGGGTGCCCAAAATGTTGGACTATGTGGGATAAATTGGAATATGAGAGCCGGGTGAGGCTTGGGCAAAGATTATGTGAGATTAAACTCTTAATAATAGTCACAAAAATGAAATTAAATGAAAAATACTATCAAATTCAAACTGAGGATTATTCCAGCTCCCAAATCTCCTGCCTCAAATGTTAGATCATACCCTGCTCATGTCCATCTGATCTCTACTTTTCTCTCAACCTCTAATACGTCTGTCTGTCTGCCGTCCGTTCGTCCGCCCCAGCCTTCTAGACGACAGACAATAAGGCTACCGACAGACAGTCGTCTGGGTCTTCCGCCTGTCCGTCAGCGTCTTTCCTCAGTGTGTGTGTGTGTCTGTCGTCTGTCTACAAACAAAGGCAAACACACACAATCTCTGACATTAGTGTACTCATTTACATAAACACAGTAATTGTGACCGGACCTTCAACCCTGAGTCTTCCTCTTCAGAGGAGCCAGTGGCCCTTAGAAGCACACCACCGTTTTACTCATCAAAACCAGTCTTTCATGTTGGTGAACTTGGACCCAATGTCGTAATGTCAATTTGCCATATGGACAGTGGTGGAGCCACAGCAGAGGGCCCAAGTATGATCAGAAGGCTTTATCCACATGAGAACTATACACTTGGCGCAATGGGAGCATACAAACAAATCTCACTGTACACTCCAGCCAGAGAAAGACAGGCATGCATACTGGCAGGAGGATTTTATTACTAAGTTTTTACTACTTGGACGGTGGCCTGATGAGTCAATGTGTGTCTGTGTGTGTGTGTGTGTGTGAGATGGCGAAGGAGAGGGAAATGAGGAGAGGAAAAGTAGATTTTGTGTGTGTGATGCGTGTAATCAAGACTCAAGTAGAGCTTTCAAAAACCTCAGACAATGAGTACGGAGCTGGAAGCCGCACGATAAATCTCTCCACCTCCTCCAAGAAAGAGTGAAGAGCGAGAAGAGGAAGACTAGAAGGGGGAAAGGAATGGAAATCTGAGAGAAGCAATGAAAGGCAGAAGTGGAATGGAGGAGTGTAGCAGGTCGGCAGAGTTGGGTAATTTATGAGAACCCAGAGTCAGGAGAGAGAGAGTCAGAGTGGTGTATGATGGGACAGAGGTTAACGTCCTCTCTTGAAAATATGGAAGACTTAAAAGAGTTCATGTCCACTCTGGGTCTATCGCGTTGCAGTGCCGGCCTGGGAGGAGGAAGGTCCTGGTGGTCGGGTGGCGACAGTGGTGGCTGCACTTTACAGCTCATTGTGCTACAGGGCTGTCATTAACCCTGGCCCGCTCGCCGGAGAGGGAATGTCATGGTTACAGGCGTTCCCATACACACCCAACATAATGAGCAGTGCTCAGCTTTGCTTTACTCTGCCTCGGAGTCCCAGGCCATGCAGCCGACGCGCCGGTCCCAAACACCCAACCACCAGCCCAGCCAGCTAACCCAGTAGCACAGCCTTCAGGCTAGACCCACTGGGTCCACTCATATAGATACGGTTGTAGGCTAAAATCCCTCTCATACAGAAGTTTGCCAGGAAATCAGTTGTTGCAGTTGAACCTCGACTGGTTGACAGTTCTATTAATCTCCCGAGACCCGAACTCCACACGCTACACCTTTTCAGATGGCAGTTCAACGGATTTTCCTGGCTGATATTGATGTCTGTGGGAAAGCAGTATGAAAGACAAACTCAAAGTTGAAGCACAAACTCATCATGGACTCTCACTCTGTAGGACTGTGTGCAGTGAGAGAAGCAAAAAAACACTGCGGTTGAGTGGAACAGAAGAAATCAATGTGTTTCTTATTGCCAAAAGTCCAACACATTAAGTTTTATATTAGGAGAAAAATTGAATAAAATGTACATGTGATATCTAGCCCATACTTCCTACGACTAAGTTGGTACAACTCTTTCCAAGAAAAAACAAATAAATAGCAGGGTTGACAAAAAAAATATCCTGCACACACACTACACACAAAAAAACATCAGAGGGAGAGGAGCCAGAGCACCGGCAGGAAGAAGTGCCCAGCGTTTTCCCCCAACCCTCCTCTTCCACAGGGCACTCCGTCAAAACAGATGAAGATGGTGAACCCTGCCGCCAGCGAAGAGTTGTGGCCTTGTTGGGCTTCGAGTCGCCCCGCCCACCCTGTAAATGGCCTCCGCCGGGTCCTAACTCACACCGCCTGATCTCAATGACAAATGGTAGTCGTGGCACAGCTGGACTTCTTACTCAGTCCTTTTAAGGGGCGCTGCACGATTAGCGAGAGGGGTGAGTGCCTGGTGGATGGGAGGCCTGTGTGTGGGAGGAAAAAAGAAATGCATACACACAGACACACACAAGAACAGTCTCAGCACTGGGCCCTTGGCCAAACCTGTCTACAGAGAGAGGAGCCAGGAGTCCAGGGGAGACCTCAGACAGAAATAACTCCTGAGATCCCATAAAGGCCCATTAAACCCAATTCAAGTCAATTACACTACCTTTCTGCCCTTAAACCATACCGCCATCAACAACTCGGAGCACAGACCACAAGACCTGACGAACAGCTCCGTTAGGGCATGAGAAGTGGCTCTAAAAACAACAAACTATACCGTTTAAGGTCCTGGAAAAGGAGTTTCCCTGAGTACCAGCTCTTCTAGACGACTGTATGATTACAGTCTCTGTAGCCCATGTGAGTAAGACCTTTAAAAAACAGGTTAAAATTACAGACGGATTACCAGGACGTGTGCTCAGAGCATGCGCTGACCACCTGGCAAGTGTCTCCACTGACATTTTTCAACCTCTCTGACCCAGTCTGTAATACCTACGTATCTCAAGCAATGTAGTCTGTGAGCCTAAGAACGCCAAGGTAAACTGTCTAAATGATTACACTAAGACTTTTCTGTAATTTCAACAGTAAAACACACTAAGATGCACAGTATAATACCATGAAAAAGTTAGAGGTTAAATAAAATAAAAAATAAATATGTTTTACAGCATTCATGCTGTAGATTGCACTGAATTATGGGTAACATGCAGAAAGAAACGTATTCACTGTAATTCAGAAGCCTCCAGTAAAAATGACTAACATACTGTATTTCTTTACAGTAATAGTTTATGCCTACTGTAGATTCAAATTACCCGTTTCAGGCACCAACCTCATGCTGTCAGGTGAGACAGACTATTTTTGTAAATATCTTCTTCCACGTCTGTGAAGTGGAAGAATATTTTCAGCAGCTGCTGGGTAGGTACCTTGCCTTGTTTATAAGTATATTTATTGTTAGCCAACATTGAATTACTGCATGTTTCCTTAACTTAGCTAGCTAGATAGCTGGCTAACATTTGCTAGCTCAAATTGACAAAAAGCCATTTCGGTCGCTCTAAATTGCTCGTAGATATCTAGCTGTGCGACCTAGAAAAACATCACCCAGAGAATATTGTGATTATAGGCTGTATCGCAGCCTCTGAGTGCGTAGAGAATACACTAAGTGCAGATTTGTGACAGTTACGTTTCCACCATTACTACAGAGAAAATGGCTTGCTTCTAGCAGTTCATTTAACACATAAACCACGTTGTGGGCTGTACTTGCGAGCAGCTAAAGCTGATGCAAATGACCAGTGCATCATATTGTATCGAGGTGCCGGCCGACCTAAGGTGCAGTGCCACTAGTCAGCTGTAGCCTAACACAGTGTCGGTGGAAATTAGTAACGTGTCACATTTTTTCCCCTCCCAGAATTATACAGTATTTCAAGTAGGATAGCAGCCTATGCAAAAAATAACTAATATTGGTAGCCATATAGATGTCACAGTGATATATATAGAGCGAAAAATGGCAAAACCATGTTCCATAATGTTACAGTATTAGCTAGATCTGTTCACTTTACCAGTACTATGCAAACATTTGGTGGCACAGCTAAAAAGGAAAATGTTGAGTCTGGTAAAATAATCTGTGATATTGTGTATGCCACGGGTGCCCAGACATTAGTTACATAGGAACTACTTTTAACTACTTTTAACCCCCTCAACATTTCCCTTCTTAGCAAGAGCTACGTTTTAATGACAGATTAGACACACACATTTTGAATTCGTTGTGCTAAAAAATTATTCCTCCCACTCACTGTGAAACTGTCTTTTTACCCACAGCACTGATGCTCTGTCTCACATTCTATTCTTTATTTTTCTATGCTTGTCCTAGGGGTGAGAAGAGCTGACAAATCAGAATTGAGGAGGTTTGTTACGGAGCCCCATGAGGAACAGCTGATGGTGTGCTGACTTCTCTCCCGGCCCAAACTGTACTGTTGTGTGTTTCACCTCCTCTGGACCAACTTAGCCAAAACGGAGTTGCCCCTGATCATAGACTCCAATCAGAGGGTGATACGTGCAGCCGAACGCAGCATTGGGTGCACACTGCCTTCCCTCCAGGACACCTACAACACCAGGTGTAGCAGGAAGGCCAAGGAGATCATCAGGGGCCTGTTCTCCCAGTTTCCATCACTCAGACGCAGTACAGGAGCATCATGGCGAAAAATGAAAGACTGGCCAATATGGTAAAATAAAATAAAATATAAATCTAAATGACTTGTCTGTCTGTAGCCATGAAGTGCTTTGAAAGGCTGGTCATGGCTCACATCAACATCGTCCTGGAAACCCTAGACCCTTGACCCACTCCAATTCTCATACCGCCCCAACAGATCCACAGACGACGCAATCTCTACTGCACTCCACACTGCCCTTTCCCACCTGGACAAAAGGAACACCTATGTGAGAATACTGTTCATTGACTACAGCTCAGCCTTCAACACCATAGTACGCTCAAAGCTCATTACTAAGCGAAGGACCCCGCGACTAAACGCCACTCTCTGCAAATGGATCCTGGACTTCCTGCTACGCTGATCCTCAACACCAGGGCCCCTTAGGGGTGCATGCTCAGAACCCTGTACTCCCTGTTCACCCATGACTGTGTTGCAACGCACGACTCCAACACCATCATTAAGTTTGCTGACGACACAACAGTGGTAGGCCTGATCACCGACAACGATGAGACAGCGTATAGGGAGGAGGTCAGAGACCTGGCAGTGTGGAGCCAGGACAACAACCTCTCCCTCAATGTGAGCAAGACAAAGGAGATGATTGTGGACTACAGGAAAAGGAGGGTCGAACAGGCCCCCATTAACATCGACGGGGCTGTAGTGGATTGGGTCGAGAGTTTCAAGTTCCTTGGTGTCCACATCACCAATAAACGTCATGTTCCAAAAACACCAAAACAGTCGTGAGGAGGGCATGACAATACCAGGTCTACAGCAGCACCATTGAGAGCATCGCCGCTTGGTACGGCAACTGCTCGGCGTCCGATCGCAAGGCGCTACAGAGAGTAGCGCGTACGGCCCAGTACAACACTGGACCTCTATACCATCCAGGACCTCTATATCCAGCCTGTCAGAAGAAGGCCCTAAATATTTTCCAAAACTCCAGCCACCAAAGTCATAGACTTCATTCTGCTACCACACGGCAGAGCGCCAAGTCTGTGACCAAAAGGCACCTGAACAGCTTTTACCTCCAAGCCATAAGACTGCTGAACAGTTAATCAAATGGTTACTCTGACAATTCACATTGACAACCTTTAATATTAACTTCTTTATCTCAATAGTTTTGCACTGACTCCCTGGTACTGGCTCTATGCACACTCACTGGACTCCACCCACACACACACACACACTACACTGACACCCCAACACACACACGCTGCTGCTACTCTGTTTATTATACAGTTGAAGTCTGAAGTTTTTTTATACACATTTCAACTCAGTTTTTCACAATTCCTGACATATAATCCTTGCAAAAATTCCCTGTTTTAGGTCAGTTAGGATCACCACTTTATTTTAATAATAAGAAATGTCAGAATAATAGTAGAGAGAATTATTTATTTTAGCTTTTATTTCTTTCATCACATTCCCAGTGGGTCAGAAGTTTACATACACTCAATTAGTATTTGGTAGCATTGCCTTTAAATTGTTTAACTTGGGTCAAACTTTTAGGTAGCCTTCCAGAAGCTTCCCACAATAAGTTGGGTGAATTTTGGCCCATTCCTCCTGACAGAACTGGTATAACTGAGCCAGATTTGTAGGCCTCCTTGCTAGCACACGCTTTTTCAGTTCTGCCCACAAATGTTCTATAGGATTGAGGTCAGGGTTTTGTGATGGCCACTCCAATACCTTGACTTTGTTGTCCTTAAGCCATTTTGCCACAACTTTGGAAGTATGCTTGGGGTCATTGTCCATTTGGAAGACCCATTTGCGACCAAGATTTAACTTCCTGACTGATGTCTTGAGATGTTGCTCCAATATATCCACATAATTTTCCTTCCTCACGATGCCATCTATTTTGTGAAGTGCACCAGTCCCTCCTGCGTCACGGTTGGGATGGTGTTCTTCGGCTTGCAAGCCTCCCCCTTTTTCCTCCAAACATAACGATGGTCATTATGGCCAAACAGTTGTATTTTTGTTTCATTGTCCAAAAAGTACGATCTTTGAACCCATGTGCAGTTGCAAACTGTAGTCTGGCTTTTTTATGGCGGTTTTGGAGCAGTGGCTTCTTCCTTGCTGAGTGGCCTTTTAGGTTATGTCGATATAGGACTCGTTTTACTGTGGATATAGATACTTTTGTACCTGTTTCCTCCAACATCCTCACAAGGTCCTTTGCTGTTGTTCTGGGAATGATTAGCACTTTTTGCACCAAAGTACATTCATCGCTAGGATACAGTACGCATCTCCTTCCTGAGCAGTATGACGGCTACATGGTCATATGGTGTTTATACTTGTGTACTATTATTTGTACAGATAAATGTGGTACCTTCAGGCGTTTGGAAATTGCTCCCAAGGATACACCAGAATTGTGGGGGTCTACTTTCTTTTTCGGAGGTCTTGGCTGATTTCTTTTGATTTTCCCATGATGTCGAGCAAAGAGGCACTGAGTTTGAAGGTAGGCCTTGAAATACATCCACAGGTACACCTCCAATTGACTCAAATTATGTCAATTAGCCTAACAGAAGCTTCTAAAGCCATGACATAATTTTCTTGAATTTTCCAAGCTGTTTAAAGGCAGTCAACTTAGTGTATGTAAACTTCTGTCCCACTGGAATTGTGATATAGTGAATTATAAGTGAAATAATCTGTCTGTAGACAATTGTTGGAAGAATTACTTGTTACAAAGTAGATGTCCTAACCGACTTGCCAAAACTATAGTTAACATGAAATCTGTGGAGTGGTTGAAAAATGAGTTAATGACTCCGACTGTATATCCTTATTGCCTAGTCACTTTTAACCCACATACTGTATTACCTCAACTAACTCGTACCCCTGCACATTGACTCAGTACTGACACTCCTTGTATACAGCCTTGTTATACCTTTTATTGTGTTACCATTTCCTTTTTTATTTAGCAAATATGTGTCTTACTTTTTAACTCTGCATTGTTGGGAATGGGCTCGTAAGTAAGCATTTCACTGTTAAGTCTACACCTGTTGTTTACCAAGCATTTCACTGTTAAGTCTACACCTGTTGTTTTCGACGCATGTGACCAATACAATTTGATTTGTGTATAAGATCCCATAATTATGTTGCCTATAAGGCTGGTAATGGTGTTTTACTACACTAAAGCTTATAATGTACTCTGTCAGGGCCGTATCATGAAAAGGTCCTGATGTGTCCTGACAACTTCGATATCAGAGCTGAGAATGCCATGCAAAGTGTGAGCTGTGGGCTCAGTATTGCTGCTACAACTTTAACTGTGACACTCCCACTTTGCCTCAAGTGTGATGAGGCAGTGAAGAGATACTGTTGTCAGGGATGGCGTTCTGAGTCTTCTGTGAGTTCCCTCCACTATGAGTGAGAGTCTGCTCCCTCAACATCTACTGAGGCAGCTGCCAAATGCAAAGAGCTAGGAAAGCAGCTGAAGGGTCTGTACGTGACCCCGAAGGCCAGTTCATAGTTTAAGGTGAAGCTACGCAGAGAGCTCACCTCATATGACACGAGTTAACTTAGCGTGGGCCAGAAGGTCCCCTGTTAAACAACACAGAGCATTCCCTCCCTCCCTCCCTCCCTCCGAGGCCGTGCTGGATCCTCATGACTAACAGCCCAATCTCTTTCTCGCCATCGGTCCATGGTGCCAAGCTGACCTCAATGATTTCAATCTGTCCAAACCCCCCCATCCAAAAGTCTCCGACCGCTGAGTGAAAAACTGACGACCCTGCAGCCCATTAAATGTTAAGTGGATTTTGCTTTCACAGGTTCAATCTCAAGAGAACACCATCAGCCCCTGCTGTGTTGGTCGTGCCAACATATGAAAACAAAACCAGTGAAAACAATGGGGATGGGTGGCTCATTATTGACTAGGCCTATTCTCAATCACTGTGTGAGTATCTGTAAGAAGCCAATAGGTGTGCATCACTCACTGGTATACAGTAGGGTTGCCTCATGGCACCCACACCGACTGCATGTCAAGCCTGGCCGTGAGCTTCCTCAGAGTGACCAGTTAGACCACTTTAGAGTCCATGTGCACCACATCCCTGAATACCTCCAGGAAAAAGCACCTACAAAGAAAGGATAAAGAGCCCCTTGTTCCTCTCCCCATTTTTTTTATGCATCTGTGTGGATCTAGCAAATGCTATTTTGGCCTCCGCTAGCTAGTGACATAGAGAGGAATTCTATAAATCTCCAGTACCGAGAAGAATGTGGAACACTGGCTGTAGCCTGGAAAGTGAATGGGAAAGCTGACAGAGAGACAATGGATGGTTAGAGGGATGGGGGCGGGTGGGAATAGAGGAAAAGGTGATGAGAGTCTGAATGAAGAGATGGAGATCAAGAGACACCATACTAATCTCACAAACAGTGTTGAGGAGAGAAGGCCATACATTTTAAACAGAAGCAGTAAAAGTATAAAATCAACAAATGGCCTTAATATAACACTATGGATAAAACTTTATTCACCTGAACAAGTCCCTGTAGTCTGAAAAGCTCCTCACCAGTCCACCACAGGCATATGCCTCTGGCAGTGTCAGGTTACGCCATACTGAAACTAGGCGGCAAGCGGGGGGGGGGGTATGCTGGAGCCACCACCGAAAAACAACCATGAGTCATTTTCCACTGATATAACCGCCGAAACATCACCACAGTGAGGACATATGACTAAGTTATGACACACTGGCCAATAAGCACGCAACCCCACTGGGCCAGACCAGAGTACTGTGTTAATATTGCAATTACAGACATCGGCTACAACAATAAATATGTAGGAGCCGGCCACAAAACCACTGGGCTCTTTCTTCGTGTGCCATTTTCTCTAGCGATTGTTTCCAGTGCCTTTCGGCCAACGACGGACCAAAGACATTATAGAATAAGTGCAACCCAGTAAGCAGATACAGGCTCTAACCTTGGGCCTGCCAGGGGAGAGCGTCAGCTAATCATTATCTCCCAGTCTCATCACCTCGCGCTGCACCAGCTATACAAAGGCTGCTGCTCTGTGCTTTCACTACACTATCCAGGTACCATTGTGGCTAAAGGGCTACGATGTGCTCTTATCCAGAGGGACTTACAGGAGCAGTTAGGGTTAAGTGCCTTGCTTAAGGGCACAGATACATTTTACCTAGTTGGCTTGGGGATTCGAACCAGCAACCTTTCGGTTACTGGCCCAACTCTCTTAACCGCTAGGCTACCTGCCGCCCCCCCAATTCCTTTATTTTGACACCAGAGCTCAAAACGCCTGCCACGTATACACATACAGCCCCCTCGTGGAGGTCACCCTTGCGAACTCAATAGTAGCAATAATGTTCAGAGGGGATCCTCTAGCCGTCAGATTGGCCCTCTTAGGAACCAAACCTCCGGCTTTGCATGCCAAACCTGACCGTGCTCCTGGGACCACAGGTCTCTAAGCAATGGGAAGATGTCCCAGGTCCCTGCCTAAAAGACAAATGTTCTCAGCGAACCAAGGTTGCTTGGGCCAACGGGGAGCCAAAAGAATCAATAACAAGCCCTCCAGGCCTGAACCAGTTCCACGGGGGGAAATGCATAAAGGAGGGTCCGAGGCTACTGGTAAACCAGTGTGCCGTACCCAACAAGGCGCTTGGGTCTTTTAGAGAGAAACAGACAAAGCGTGCTTCCTCGCGATGTGTCAAGATCTACGTTGGCCCTGCCGAACATCCCACATATCTGGAAGACCACCCAGGGAGAGAGAGGGCCCCCCGTTGGATAGAAGACCTGTGCCAGATTTGAGGCAACCGGAGACATGCATCGCCCGGAGCGAGAGCATATGTGCACTGCTCCACAGCAATGGGGAGCACCAAGGTTCGGGGGAGGGGGTTTTGTTTCTCGTGATCACCCTGCGGGGTACAACTGAACCCATGGGGGTCCACTGACAAGAACAAGGGTCCCACCGCTGGGCCAGGGCCTGTAGGCCTGACGTGGACACCCGAATTGGTTTAAGCTGTGAGATGAGTCTAGGTGAGCGGCTAGCACTCAGCACAGGAAAGGCCGCAACAGACCTAGGGGAAGGGCTTCTATCACAGAAGCCATCATCCCCAGTAGGCGTAGGCACTGGCAAAAACACACTGCGTGACACAGCTGAAATTGGTCTAATCGGAGCCAGAAACTCACCCGAAAACGGAATGCGCCGAGAGATTGTTTTCTGGTTTCCTATCAAGCCTAGAGACTGAATATCAGACACCAACATGTATGTGTGTAACACTGCTTGCCCCCAGCCAGTCGACGGCTTGTGAGTATTCTGAATTCATAGACCGAGGTGCTTGCTGGACACCTACAGTGCCTTCAGAAAGTATTCATACCCCTTGACTTATTTCACATTTATTAAACATTTCTCACCCATCTACACACAATACCCCAAAATGACAAAGTGAAAACACGTTCTCAGAAAGTTTTGCAAATTTATTGAAAATGAAATACAGAAATATATAATTTACATAAGTATTCAGACCCCTTAGTCAGGGAGGTCACAATTGTAAGTCTCTAAAAACTTTCCAGACGTGGATTGAGCAACAGCCAATTATTATTTTCAAAATTCTTCAAGCTGGTTGTAGATCATTGCTAGACAACCATTTTCAGGTCTTGCCATAGATTTTCAAGTAAATTTAAGTCAAAACTAACTTTCACCGTCTTCGTGGTAAGCATCTACAGAGTAGATTTGGCCTTGTGGTTAGCTGCATTTGGGTTTCTTTTTTCTTCTGAACAACTCCAGTCCTTAACGATCACAAGCATACCCATAACATGATTCAGCCAGCACTATCCTTAAACATATGGAGAGTGGTATTCAGTAATGTGCTTTATTGGATTTGCCCCAAACATAGCACTTTGTATTCAGCACAAAAATTGCCAGTTTTATTTGCTATATTACTTTAGTGCCTTGTTGCCTTTTTTCTGTACAAGCTTACTTCTTTTCACTCTGTCATTTAGGTTAGTGTTGTGGAGTAACTACAACGTTGTTGATCCATCCTCAGTTTTCTCCAATCACAGACATAAACTCTGTAACTGTTTTAAAAAGTCACCATTGGCCTCATGGTGAAATCCCTGAGCAGTTTCCTTCCTCTCCGGAAACTGAGTTAGGAAGGAAGCCTGTATCTTTGTAGTGACTAGGTGTGTTGATACACCATCCAAAGTGTAATTAATAACTTCACCATGCTCAAAGGGATATTCAAAGTCTACTTTTTATTTTAACCCATCTACCAATAAGTGCCCTTCTTTGAAAGGCATTGGAAAGCCTCCCTGGTATTTGTGGTTGAATCTGTGTTTGAAATTCACTGCTCGACTGAGGGACCTTGCAGATAATTTGATATGTGGGGTATAGAGACGAGGTAGTCATTCAAAAATGATGTTAAACACACCGGTCACTACTTTCTGAAGGCACTGTAAATACAGTATATAACGGGGCGTAAAGTCTCAACCCCTTTTCGGAACCAGGAAATACCGGCTGTACCAACCATCCGGGATCCAACATGTTACAGCTAAATGCTTGTGTTTTTAGCTCCAACAGTTCAGTAATATTATACACACAATCCAAAAAGTTTAAATAAATAAAAGAGCGGTCATTTTAACCCACTTAACCCCAAATGTCCCAAAGTTTTCACCATCATTGTAAAGCCCCGGATATTTAGATGCTTTGAGAAAGTAATTTCTGAAGATTATTATTTATTTAATGTGATGAGTGATAAATGAAACTGCATCCCTCATTTGAGATTAAACCCTGTGAACTGAACACTTGGAATAGTTTCACCATATTAAAACATGTTCAAATATATGTTTTTCTAAAGAAACATTGAACATCTAATAGTCAAATCAGTGTAAAAGCAGGTGAGCTGGTTGTACTTTTTTTGGCAATAATCTGGTGTTTTGCAGTAGAAAACAGCGTGTAGAGCATAACAACCCTCTAACCTATATACAGTGGGGAGAACAAGTATTTGATACACTGCCGATTTTGCAGGTTTTCCTACTTACAAAGCATGTAGAGGTCTGTAATTTTATCATAGGTACACTTCAACTGTGAGAGACTGAATCTAAAACAAAAATCCAGAAAATCACATTGTATGATTTTTAAATAATTAATTTGCATTTTATTGCATGACATAAGTATTTGATCAACTACCAACCAGTAAGAATTCCAGCTCTCACAGACCTGTTAGTTTTTCTTTAAGAAGCTCTCCTGTTCTCCACTAATTACCTGTATTAACTGCACCTGTTTGAACTCGTTACCTGTATAAAAGACCTGTCCACACACTCAATCAAACAGACTCCAACCTCTCCACAATGGCCAAGGCCAGAGAGCTGTGTAAGGACATCAGGGATAAAATTGTAGACCTGCACAAGGCTGGGATGGGCTACAGGACAATAGGCAAGCAGCTTGGTGAGAAGGCAACAACTGTTGGCGCAATTATTAGAAAA
This sequence comes from Thymallus thymallus, assembly GCA_023634145.1. Taxonomy (NCBI): domain Eukaryota; kingdom Metazoa; phylum Chordata; class Actinopteri; order Salmoniformes; family Salmonidae; genus Thymallus; species Thymallus thymallus. The sequence goes on along the minus strand of CM042416.1, from coordinate 32,026,798 downwards.
TGGAAGAAGTTCAAGATGACGGTCAATCTCCCTCAGTCTGGGGCACCATGCAAGATCTCACCTTGTGGGGCTTCAATGATCATGAGGAAGGTGAGGGATCAGCCCAGAACTACACGGCAGGACCTGGTCAATGACCTGAAGAGAGCTGGGACCACAGTCTCAAAGAAAACCATTAGTAACACACTACGCCGTCATGGATTAAAATCCTGCAGCGCATGCAAGGTCCCCCTGCTCAAGCCAGCGCATGTCCAGGCCCGTCTGAAGTTTGCCAATGACCATCTGGATGATCCAGAGGAGGAATGGGAGAAGGTCATGTGGTCTGATGAGACCAAAATAGAGCTTTTTGGTCTAAACTCCACTCGCCGTGTTTGGAGGAAAAAGGATGAGTACAACCCCAAGAACACCATCCCAACCGTGAAGCATGGAGGTGGAAACATCATTCTTTGGGGATGCTTTTCTGCAAAGGGGACAGGACGACTTCACCGTATTGAAGGGAGGATGGATGGGGCCATGTATCGCGAGATCTTGGCCAACAACCTCCTTCCCTCAGTAAGAGCATTGAAGATGGGTTGTGGCTGGGTCTTCCAGCATGACAACGACCTGAAACACACAGCCAGGGCAACTAAGGAGTGGCTCCGTAAGAAGCATCTCAAGGTCCTGGAGTGGCTTAGCCAGTCTCCAGACCTGAACCCAATAGAAAATCTTTGGAGGGAGCTGAAAGTCCGTATTGCCCAGAAGGATCTGTATGGAGGAGTGGGCCAAAATCCCTGCTGCAGTGTGTGTAAACCTGGTCAAGAACTACAGGAAACGTATGATCTCTGTAATTGCAAATAAAGGTTTCTGTACCAAATATTAAGTTCTGCTTTTCTGATGTATCAAATACTTATGTCATGCAATAAAATGCAAATTAATTACTTAAAAATCATACAATGTGATTTTCTGGATTTTTGTTTTAGATTCCGTCACTCACAGTTGAAGAGTACCTATGATAAAAATTACAGACTTCTACATGCTTTGTAAGTGGGAAAACCTGCAAAATCGGCATTGTATCAAATACTTGTTCTCTCCACAGTAGATAGATAGGTGGCCTATGCATGTTTTAACATGTCACGTTTTTGTAAAGCTTGCATTCAATTGCCCCTTCCTGTTGCAAACAACATGCTTTCATTCCCTGTCACAAGGGGAGTTAGTGAGGGAATATTTTTTTTGATCCCCTACTGATGTTGTTCGTTTGCCCACTGACAAAGTAATGATCAGTCCATAATTTTAATGGTAGGTTTATTTGAACAGTGAGAGACAGAACAACAAACAACTCCAGAAAAACATATGTCAAAAATGTTAAAGTGATTTGCAAATCAGAAGGAGTTCTGGCTCCCAGGTGTCTTTTATACAGGTAACGAGCTGAGATTAGGAGCACTCCCTTTAAGAGTGTGCTCCTAATATCAGCTTGTTACCTGTATAAAAGACACCTGTCCACAGAAGCAATCAATCAAATTCCAAACTCTCCACCATGGCTAAGACCAAAGAGCTGTCCAAGGATGTCGGGGACAAGATTGTAGACCTACACAAGGCTGGAATAGGCTACAAGACCATCGCCAAGCAGCTTGGTTGTGAAGGTGACAACAGTTGTTGCGATTATTCGCAAATGGAAGAAACACAAAAGCACTGTCAATCTCCCTCGGTCCGGGGCTCCATGCAAGATCTCAACTCGTGGAGTTGCAATGATCATGAGAACGGTGAGGAATCAGCCCAGAACTACACAGGAGGATCTTGTCAATGATCTCAGGGCAGCTGGGACCATAGTCACCAGGAAAACAATTGGTAACACACTACGCTGTGAAGGACTGAAATCCTGCAGCGCCCGCAAGGTCCCCCTGCTTAAGAAAGCACATGTACAAGCCCATCTGAAGTTTGCCAATGAACATCTGAATGATTCAGAGGAGGACTGGGTGAAAGTGTTGTGGTCAGATGAGACCAAAATCGGGCTCTTTGGCATCAACTCAACTCGCTGTGTTTGGAGGAGGAGGAATGCTGCCTATGACCCCCAAGAACACCATCCCCAACGTCAAACATGGAGGTGGAAACATTATGCTTTGGGGGTGTTTTTCTGCTAAGGGGACGGGACAACTTCACCACATCAAAGGGACGATGGATGGGGCCATGTACCGTCAAACCTTGGGTGAGAACCTCCTTGCCTCAGCCAGGGCATTGAAATTGGGTCGTGGATGGGTATTCCAGCATGACAATGACCCAAAACACACGGCCAAGGCAACAAAGGAGTGGCTCAAGAAGAAGCACATTAAGGTCCTGGAGAGGCCTAGCCAGTCTCCAGACCTTAATCCCATAGAAAATCTGTGGAGGGAGCTGAAGGTTCGAGTTGCCAAACGTCAGCCTCGACGTTTGGCAACAAACTCCCTCCCGAGATGTGTGCAAAACTGGTGGCCAACTAAAAGAAACGTCTGACCTCTGATTGCCAATAAGGATTTTCCCACCAAGTACTAAGTAATGTTTTGCTGAGGGGTCAAATACTTATTTCACTCATTAAAATGCAAATCAATTTATAACATTTTTGACATGCGTTCTTCTGGATTTTTTTGTTGATATTCTGTCTCTCACTGTTCAAATAAACCTACCATTCATATTATAGACTGATCATTTCTTTGTCAGTGGGAAAACGAACAAAATCAGCAGGGGATCAAATAATTTTTTCCTTCAATGTATGGGTGATTTAAGATTAAAATAGTCAACTCTAACGGTCAACCCTGTTACTTTAATTGGCACTTTTCATAATTTGAGCTCTTGAGATGGGAAAACATGATTTATTATGAAGTGGAACGTGCTCTTTACAACAAAATATTAACATAAACGTTTTACAGCATTGCACTACCCAAAATGCAAGCTTTTCGTGGAACTACCCATAAATAACATTAATAAAATATTTTTAGAAATCATTGAACTTCATTTACTGGAAGGCAGAGTGTTCTGTTGGAGCAGGAATGTCATAAATATACTTTAATTGAAAAGCGATGTCTCCGACACAATACTGGGGCAATGTTCTGTGTTTGTTTGAAGTAATTTCAAAGCATATGTCAACTAATGAGAGATGGATTCCTGCCAGTGAGTGGAGAGATGCTTAGACATGACAGCCTCATGTAGTGCTCAACAACTTAACTCTGCTGTGACCCAGTCTCCGTCTTGGACATAAACACATTGACATAAAGTCCATGTCACGTTCATAAGGTGAACAGAATCACAGTAGAAAGATTATTGGATCCCATCCCTGAGGCCCCAGTGGAAGAGGGCAAGCAGTCACACAGCCTGCTTAAAATGAAATGGTACTCACATTCTAAATTTGAAAAGGCTTTAATGATCAGTTCTACATATTTGTTTGGCATTTAAGGAGTTCAAATCATTGCTCCAGTACTGGTCTGTACAAGCCAATACTCTTATTAAATGTGTACCTTTATCATTACTCAAAACATTATAAGCACAGCCCAATATCAACATAACAAATTGAGGTTACTAAAACATCTGGTTCTACGGGTCCAGTGTCCTCAAGCCTTCTCTTTGAACTTCTCTTGTAGAAAGGAGTAGCCTGCTAAGCTGAGGGAAATTCTGCCCATTGATGTTCTGATCAATTTGAAATGAAAATAATAACACACACACACACACACACACACACACACACACACACACACACACACACACACACACACACACAAAAAAAGAATGTGGACACCCCCTCAAATTACTCAATATTGCTATTTCAGCCACACATGTTGCTGACGGGTGTATAAAATCGAGCACACAGCCATGCAAACAAACATTGGCAGTAGAAAGGCCTTACTGAAGAGCTCAGGGACTTTCAACGTGGCACCAACATGGGATGCCATATTTCCAACAGGTCAGAAGTGGAAACATCTAGGAGCAACAACAGTTCAACCGTGAAGTGGTAGGCCACACAAGCTCACATAAACGGGACCGGCGAGTGCTGTAGCACGTAAAAATTGTCTATCCTTGGTTGCAACACTCACTACCGAGTTCCAAACTGCCTCTGGAAGCAAGGTCAGCACAATAAATGTTTGTTGGGAGCTTCATGAAATGGGTTTCCATGGCCGAGCAGCTGCACACAAGACTAAGATCACCATGTGCAATGCCAAGCGTCCACTGGAATGTTCGCCGCCATTGGACTCTGGAGCAGTGGAAACACGTTCTCTGGAGTGATGAGTCACACTTTACCATCTGGCAGTCCAACAGACAAATCTGGGTTTGGCGGATGCCAGGAGAACGCTACCTGCCCGAATGCATAGTGCCAACTGTAAAGTTTGGTGGAGGAGGAATAATGGTCTGGGGCAGTTTTTATTGGTTCAGGCTAGGCCCCTTAGTTCCAGTGAAGGAATATGGTGGGCAGACACAGGGCCCTGAAGGAAATCGCCCCACAAATGAATGGCTTGCATTGTCTCATCCATCAGTGTGCCAGACTAAACGGTGAGCTAAAAAAAAAAGACGTGATGGTTAAAGTAATGCGCATAATAAACTTTGTCAGTTGGACATGAAGTACCCAACTCAGTCTTTTCCGAATGCTTGTGACAGAATCATAGGAGGCCACCCAGGAAGATCGCCTGCTTCACAACGACGTGCGCTGGCTGAGTAAAGAAAAAGCTCTAGAACAATTCTGTGAGCTGTATGACCAGGATGTGGGTTTTCTCAGAAAAAGCTAAATGAGGGCAGCAGCTGACCACCTTCGTATTTTGGAAATTGAGGAATTCCTCTAAGGTTGCTTTTTTGGCTGAGATATTCTGTCACTTTAAACAGGTTTAATCTGCAGTGACAAGGAAGAGGAAAAACAGTCTGGACATGGTGGAAAAACTTGAGCCCTTTAATAGGAAGCTTGAGTTGTTAGATTTGGACTTGTCATCTGGAAGGCTACTGCACTTCAGCACACTGAAGAGACGACAGGCAGAGGGACCAGGCCGTAGCATTGTCACAGAGGTGATGGAAGATTTCATCAAGCAGCTGAGGGACAACTTCTCCACCAGATTTGAAGACAACAGCCTGCTCAAGGAAATCACTGCGTTTGTACGTGATCCTCTCACAGTCCGCCCAGGTGGAGTATTATCCTCCCTTGCTAAGACGACGACACCCTCGCTGGATGAGGCTGCAATCCAAATTGAATTCCAGACGTCGATGCGCTCAGGAGTGCACATAAAATGCAAGAAACTTGCATTTTATGTGCTAACAATGTTTGGATCGAATTACATCTATTCCTCTATGTACGCAATCACGACTCACGACAGGAACCGGCTTTCACACAATCGAGGACTGCCTGCGCATCAAAATCACCACAAGGTCGTGTCCGAGGGAAAATGTAACTTTCACATTAAGTAAGTAACTTAGTATTTAATAAATAGTCATGTAGTCAGCTACCGCCACCGCTACCACCGCCACCACGCTATTTTAGGCCTCATGCTGACAGTATTTTGTTTGTTTAGTCGATACAGGAGAAGGTTATCCTGAGACTCCCGATACAGATATTGCCTTTTTTTCTTTAAATTGTTTTATGTAAGATGCTACCTTTTTGGCCAGTTGCAATTCTAAGTAGGCCTAATAAAATATTAGACCATTTCTTGTATTTTTGTGTAAGGTGCTGTTAGCCACATAGCCTAACACAGCCAGTTAAGTTACTCTATATGGGCCTAAAGCCCTCTTGTTGTTTGTAAAGTCAAATTAAAAATATGATTATTCTTGAAATGAATTCCTTGACTGGTGTAGTATTTCTCCATCTGTTGCTAGGCGCCACTTGCATAACAAGTTAGCTATATTACTTTCAGCAAAAGGCACTGTTCACCTATTGAACCAAAAGGCACTGTTCACCTATTGAACCAAAAGGCACTGTTCACCTATTGAACCAAAAGGCACTGTTCACCTATTGAACCAAAAGGCACTGTTCACCTATTGAACCAAAAGGCACTGTTCACCTATTGAACCAAAAGGCACTGTTCACCTATTGAACCAAAGGGCACTGTTCACCTATTGAACCAAAAGGCACTGTTCACCTATTGAACCAAAAGGCACTGTTCACCTATTGATTGCTCTGCGGTTGCAGCTTTAAGTTTCAGCAACACAATAATTTGGGGGGGGGGGGGGGGGGGGGGGAGATACATTTGCTGGTGGGCCAGATCTGGGCCGCCAGTTGGGGAACCCTGCGCTACAGCATACAATGGACATTCTAGACGATTCTGTGCTTCCAAATTTGTGGCAACAGTTTGGGGAAGGCCCTTTCCTGTTTCATCATGTCAATTCCCCCCGTGCACAAAGCAAGGTCCATACAGAAATGGTTTGTCAAGATCAGTGTGGAAGAACTTGACTGGCCTGCATAGAGCCCTGAACTCAACCCCATCGAACACCTTTGAGATTAATTGGAACGCAGACTGCGAGCCAGGCCTAATCGCCCAACATCAGTGCCCAACCTCACTAATGTTCTTGTGTCTGAATGGAAGCAAGTCCCTGCAGAAACGTTCCAACATCAAGTGGAAAGCCTTCCCAGAAGAGTGGAGGCTGTTATAGCAGCAAAGGGGGGACCGACTCCATGTTAATGCCAATGATTTTGGAATGAGATGTTTGACGAGCAGGTGTCCACATACTTTTGGTCATGTAGTGTATATTTGTTTAATTGTGGGGTCTTTACTGAAAGATTGACTTATTAAGCAGAAATCACGAGGTCATGGTTTGGAAGTTTGAAACGAACCACAGCGGCGCTGTGGCTTTTTCTTTACCTCACCATCATAACATGGTTTCCATCTCAGGTAGAACGCTTCAGGTTCCTCGGTGTCCAAATCACTAAAGACTTAAAATGGTCCAAAACACACAGTCGTGAAGAAGGCGCGACAGGAGGTTGAAACGGTTTCAAATCCTGAAAAGGTTCTACAGCTGTACCGTTGAGAGCATCTTGACTGGCTGCATCACTGCTTGGTATGGCAATAGCACAACCCTCGATCACATGGCGCTACAGAGGGTTGTGCGGACAGCCCAGTACACTCACTGGCACCGAGCTCTCTGCCATCTAGGACCTCTATATAAGGCGGTGTGAAAAGGAGGCCCGGAAAATCGTAAGAGACTCCAACCACCCAAGCCATAGACTATTTTCTGCTGCCGCACAGCAAGATGTACCGGTGCATCAAGTCTGACACCAACAGGCTCCTGAACAGCTTCTATCCCCAAGCAATAAGACCGGTATATAGCTACACAGACTACCAGAGTTCACCTTGCATCTTTATTGACCTTTTATTTTCATCTTTGCACTGTCTCTATACACACACACACACACACACACACACACAGGGCCCCACACACACACACACACAGGGCCCCACACACACACACACACAGGGCCCCACACACACACACACAGGGCCCCACACACACACACACACAGGGCCCCACACACACACACACACAGGGCCCCACACACACACACACTGTTTATCTTTTATCCTGTTGCCTAGTAACCTTACCCCTATACATATCTACCTCCATCACTCCAGTATCCCTGAACATGTAAATATGGCTGACTTGTTAAATATTTCCTGTATATAGTATGGTTACTTAGTGTATTTCATATTTCCTTTTCTAATTTATCATGTTTTTCTAGTAATACATTGATTATTGTATTGTATTGTTTTCAAGAAAGGCATTTCAATGTACTTGTGCATGTGACGTTAAAACTTGATCCACGTAAACAGTCAATGTAAAAATGTATTAAAAAAGTCGACCACAAAACTACAGTACCACTACACCCCCAGCCATATACTGATTAAAGCCTGTTACTTGTGAAAAAAACTCCATCAATCATAAAAGTGTTTGCATTTTGCATTGCTTCCATCCCGGTTCATGATAAACAAACAAAGTCTGAACACTCCGGTCCACTGCCGGTCCAGTATATTTGCTAGCTTTGAGTAGGACAGCACTTAGTGGGCGAGGCACTTAGTGAGAGAGGTGAGCCAGGGTGCTAAGTGGTTAGTCTTATCTAGAGCGAGTGAACAGGCTTCAGACCTCCCGATACGGTCAGCAGCACCGCTTCTCAGAAACACAGTGCTGGAGAACAGGCCACGCTGCAGAGATGGCATATGTGCCCCCCCCCCCCATCGTTCTCATACCTTAATCTGTTTCTCCGTCACTGGCTCTGACGATAGACATCTTCATTTAGCAGAGAGATCGGCGTGTGCACACAAACAAATGGAGTCCTAAGATGACTCTTACTTCTCACGGGTTCAGCCAAATGGGTTGCGTCACCTCGAGGGACGAGGCCCAGCACTTTGAGTCAGTCTAACTGAAGGGAACACACAATTCTATTAAAGAGGAACTGTTTTTCCAGGAAGTATACACATTAAATCAACACAGGAGCTTGATGACCTTTTCACACTATCGTAGCAAAAAGGGTAGGCCCCTACTCGTGTCACCAGAAGGCCCATCTCCACTGTGCATTATGAAAATCATTACTTAATTTGAGCCTGATCCTGCCGGAACAGGAACCGGCAACCCTCCGTTTGGGACCTATTTGGCCGGATCCGATACCTGTCGTGGTATGAAAAATAATTGTTACTTTTTGCAATGTAAAACTTATAACAAAACCAATCAAAAGTTAATTTGAGTTGCCTCTTCGTTAAACAAGAGCGAGATATAGGCTTTTGGCACGAACGCACAGGTCATCACCGGCGAGTGAGCTGCACATCATTGGGTGATTCATGTTAAGGACTATAATTTCCTCCTCATATTGTAGCCTACAACATGTGTCTCCACACGCCTATGCTATTGATGGATTCAAGATCGTTTTAATTGACCTCAGAGTGGCAGTTTGTCAGTGTCGAAGTAGCCTGTCATTTCGATCATTTGTACAGTATTAAAAAAAAAAAAAAGTCTCCAGATATTACATTAGTTTATTAAAAGGCCACATTTTTCCGTGACCCAAGACTACTAGAATGTTCCCCATGTGTAAATGCTTCTACTCTACTGCTGTGATTTATGTATTTATTGATATTTTCTTGGTCAAGATTTAGCCAAAAAGCGTACACAGTTTGTAATGTCTTTCATTCACTGCTACAAATAAAACAATTGACAGATGGAGTGACAGTGATGATAATCCACTATGGATAATACACAGGCCTTTAAGTACCCATGCATCCCTGGGGCTTTTAAATAAATGTTCCACTCCCAGTGAACTTTAAATAAACTAATGAAACAGGGCACGGCCAGCCAGCACCTGCCCACACATCTCTGTTACCATGGCAAGTGTTAGGCTTCAGTGTCGAGTGCCGACTGCCGGGAACACCAGCCCCTCGGTTAACCAAGTTCAGCAAACATGCTATGCCCACACCACTCACTCAGAGCAGAGCAGAACCTATCCCTTTCAAATAGGACACACCATCAGCAATCTACATCTGTGGCAGCATTGCTCTGATGTAGCAGAAGGGTGAGGTAGAGGAGTTTCCTCCATGCTGCTGAAAGTCAGAGTCTTCACTCTACTTTATTTTTTTGCTCTGTCACAGTGGGAGTTCTGGCTTTTCTTTGGCAAAGTCGTACATATTTCTGGAGAGGAGGAAGGAGAAGTGAGCACACACACACACACACACACTTCCAGGGACACCATACGATGTGGAAAGTGTGCAGAGGCTGGGGCTGGGTAAATGGGAACGGTATGTTTAATGGGCGCAGATAGGACTTGCAGATTCACAAAGCAGCATGGACAAACGCCAAAGCGAAGAAAATATTGTGTGTGATGAAAATAGCGATGTTGAGAGAGGGAGAGTAAGCAAGAGAGGTCAAGAGAGGTCAAATAAGTAAAGTTAAAGGGGATACCGATGACCAAGAGAGAGTTAACAGACCGTGACAGAGTGTGAGGAGAGATGGGAGATATGTAAAATAGCGTTTCCCAGCCGTGACCCAGGAGATATCCTACCTTCTTATAAATGTCAGCTCCATTGCATTCTGCTCTCAGATCAATCCCAGGTGAAATAAGCTAATCTTGACAGTTCATAGTGGAACAACTTATTACGTTTGTGCTTTGCTGACCTTAAAATGAGCCTGACAAGAAGTCTTTTAAAAAAAGTCTTTAAACCCACTGACTTAAGGCAATGAGAACACACAGAAATTAAACAGTACGTGAAATCTGCCGTCCGGATACTAAAGAACAGGGCATGAACCCTCCAGAGGCCTGCAGCACGGACTAGGGCACAAAGCACCTTTCCAAGTCTCACAGTAAAATCAAACAAATACAATAATTTACAGTGAATTTTCTCAAATGCATTTTATAGGGGGACACGCGCATGGAGCTTGGAACCTCAAAGCATGAGCCTGAGCCACATCTTGATCACGTTAGTCATTGTCTTTGCTTTGGAAAGGTCCAGTCTGGAAGCAGTCAAAATAGCTATTTTCAATGGAGAGAGCTGACGCTATTGGTGGGAAGTAATAAAGAGGTTCATTGTAGAGAGAGGGCCTGAGCTCCTCAAGGTCTTCCAGGTCCCAGGCCTTTTGGCTGACGGGTCTGGTGTGTGCGGCATGGGAAATGTCATCTCCAATCACCGCTAACTGCACTCCCTCAACAAGAGGTTTCACACTGACCAGGACTGGAAAATGTCTCTGAATCACTGATTAGGCACTAATACAAATCTGGACTAGTATTGAATACGGACAAGGAGCCGTACAATGCGGTAAAAATGTCTGATCAAAATTGAATTGTACAAGAGCCAGCTCAAGAGCACTTAAGATGTAAGCCACTCAAAACAACAAGAGACTGAAGGCCCGTCAAAGAGGATGATATGGGTTTTTATATAAAATTACCACACAGGCTTTTGACCCAGGAGCAAGAGAGAGGGAGACTTTCCACATTATATCATCTGAGCCTGTGGGTCTGGCAAGGCCAAACCAGCCATTTTGTTTATCCCTTAAATGAACGACTATTACATTTACTGGACTGCCGCAGACAGCGGGACAAAATACAGTTTTTCCCTCCATTTCAACAGCAATTTCTGACCATTCCCTTTGTCAACAAGAGACTTGACTGTGTTTAGATCCCTGTGTCGCCGCCGGGGTGGTTGGCTCCGGATGGAGGGAACCGGGAACCCAGAGCTATCGTGTTAATGACCCCATGCACTGAGACACACACGGACACTCATTTACAAAAACACCCACCAGGCTCAAATAGACAAGAACTGATTGAACTGACTCATATGGACATCATGGTCAATCTGGGCATGGATGTCCGCTGTTGAAAGACGCAGAGGAGAGACGCAGGAGCTGACTGACTCAGATTTATATGAAATCCTAATTGAACTCCAGTGTTTGGATGTGCGTCCATGGACCAACTAGCTGAGCGTGTGTGTACACACACACACACACACACACACACTCCGTCTGCCCAGAAGCCTATCAACCCATTTAATGCAAGACGATGTGAGCGCACAAAAGGTTTTCCTGGTAACGCTGGAGAACAAGGGAACAACCATTGAATTAAAAAGCGGACTCTGAATTCTTTCTGACATGTACCTGAGGCCAAGAACAGCACTGACTATCGAAATAAATGGATCAAAAAAATAATACCATTTACTAGCCACTGATGACACCAATTGTGCCATTCATTTATTTGTTCCTTACCTCAGCATATAGACTGGCACGTAATGAATCCTGGGAATTCACAATGGAGTCTGAGAAAGGCAACTCAGATGGAACTGGATAAAGATTGAGGTCACAATGCTCTGAGTTATTCTTCTGAGCAATCCTTTGATGAAATGTCAAAATCGCCCCTTTATTAGCAAAAGATCTAAGGCTCTGAGACCAGAGAGGGCTGTGTGACTTGGGTACATTTTGGCCACATTCGTCCTCCGTAAATAAAACAAATAGCTGGTGAGTCGGTTTGTGTGCGATGAAAAAGAGGTTTGTGACAATTGTGCCCCAACAAACATGTAGGGCGGGCTGACCCTGAAACACAAGACACAAGACAAAAACAGGACTCGCTTCAATAAAACGCTAAAACGTAAATTGCATGTCGAAATTTCCGCCATAGATGCCTTGAGTGAGTGTCTGAAAAAAGGTTCAGCATCAGTTCTAGCGACACAGCCAGGGCAGGAAGGAAGGGAGCGCCCAGGGGCACTAGGGTTTGACCTCCCTCTCCACCCCAACCTTTGAATATAGGGACTACTTTAGGATTGGAAGTGGAGGATTCTGGGTAGGCGGAGGGGTGACAAAGTACACTTTCTAGAAGAGTAAGCACACATCTGTTTCATACTAGAGATTAAGCAGGGCCTAGATTGCACTTTTTAGGTAGGATGAATGACCATTTTGTTTCATAGACATATTCCTGGACAGCAGTTCGTTTGATTTTAAAAAATAAAAAAAGGTTCCACTCAGACTCGATAGTTCTGGCCTGGTGTCTGAAATCCCAGTTACGTCAACGCTAATGATATTACATTTATAGTTCTGTTACTCTTGGATTTATTCAATATGGGTTTTAGTGAAACCAACCATAAAAGCGAAATATTTTCCCTGTCGTCAGGCAGCTAAGCCACCTAAATTGCTGTGCAATGCGAGCAGCATCAATCTAGTGCTTCAAATGCAGATATAGAAAGGTACACTGGTTTCAAAAGGCGACCTTCATGTGCTACGCATTGTAGCGCCTAACGGGACCTACACTGGTCAAAACCTGTAATTCAACCGCCCAGCAGCAGGCACTTCCTAATGAAGACAGGAGTATTTCACAAAACCATTCCATTATGGCACTCAGTGGATGAATACTTGTGTCTAGTCTTCACACCAAGAGAGACACACACACACACACACACACACACCTTATCATTGCAGAGGTAGACCATTGGCCACAGGTGGGAAAATAAAGTATACACTCAGCCAGGGCAAACCATTTGCAATGATGATGCTGAACTGTGGGGCATTTGACTTTCTGTGCTTTATGACAAAACAGGCAATGCTTAGACAAATAAATAAATAAATAAAATAAACAGTACTTCAGCATAGCCATTTCTGGGTAAGCAAACCACATTTCTCCGTCCACTAACACACCTTTCATACATAAAAGGAGACGATATTTTATTTAATGTCAGGGTTATTTCCATTAGCTGGCCCCACTGTCTGAAAACGTAGAAAAGGGAGTTGTCTGCTTTTACTTTGAGAGGTATTGGTAGTCTTACGTAAGCTTTTTTTTATTTTTTTACAGAAACCGCATTTGTTCCTAATTTGACATCTGGACCATGAAGTTCTTTACGCTTAAGATTTATTAAAAGATGTTAAAATATTTTGGTTTTCGTTGCAAATCAGATACAAAGAACATGGTGATTATTTAGCCTGTTATTTCATCCTCTCCAGTTAATTGCATGATTAGAAAGGTTCTCTACTCAAACACAACCACCAAATAATGCCACATGGGTCACATAGGGCAACACACTGACGCTACACAACAACTCATTCCCAGGCAGTGGTTGGCTTTGAATTTTAGGCTATAAGGCTGAGTGAGGACGTAACACCTTCAAGAGAACACAATAATAAGTCGTGAGAGGAGGGGGCTACAAAATGGAAAAGGCCTTAAAGGGTGTGAGGATGGATAATCCACAACACGTTTAGGTGAAGGAGAGAAGAAAAGAGGAAAACGGTGGAGAGGAAGACAAGTGTTGTTGGCAAGGTGGAGACGGCCATAAACAGTGTATAAAACACACTATTCAATTTCATAGCGCCGGTTTAAAATGGAGCCGGCCGTTGCTGAAAATCACGTTTATTTGAGAAAATTGTCCCTGAACAAACATCCCATAATAGAGTGTTGCTCACTTCTGTGCCAAGACAATAATAAAACGGCAAGACAATAATAACATACGCCATTGATTCCAATTGGGCTTCCTATTAAATTACAGGCCTGCGACCACAATTTTTAGCTTGTGCCTTAACTGTCAGTTATAAGATTTCCTTGGCAGCGGCGGGCCTCGCAGAGTTTACCGACTGTGTCATGTGCTGCACCAGAGGGACTTTAAAATTGCATGATACAACAGGCAATATAAAAATCCATCCGGTACCTTTGCCAGAGAGCGCCGTGTCCCCAGCGGCTTGCCATGTTCACAACAAAACAGTATGTGGCACGTTTGAAGTGGGACGTTTAAAATGCGTGGCATTGGCACATCTCGGGACAACATACAGTGCCTTTAGAAAGTATTCATAACACTTGACTAATTCCACATTTTGTTGTGTTACACCCTGAATTAAACATTTCTCACCCATCTACACACAATACCCCAAAATGACAAAGTGAAAACATGTTTTTAGAAAGTTTTGCAAATTTATTGTAAATGAAATACAGAAAGATTCACACCCCTGAGTCAATACTTGTAGAAACACCTTTGGCAGAGATTACAGCTGTATGTCTTTCTGGGTAAGTCTCAGAGCTTTTCACACCTGGATCGTGCAACATTTGCCCATTATTGGTTGTTGATCATTGCTAGCCAGCCATTTTTCAGGTCTTGCCATAGATTTAGGTCAACACCAACTCGGCCATTCAGGAACATTCACTGTCTTCTTGGTAAAGAACCCCAGTGTAGATTTGGCCTTTTGTTCTGGGTAATTGTCCTGCTGAAAAGTGAATTAATCTCCCAGTGTCTGGTGGAAAGCAGACTGAACCAGGTTTTCCTCCATGATTTTGCCTGTGCTTAACTCAGTTTATTTTTTTGCCAGAAAAACTCCCCAGGCCTTAACGATTACAAGCATAACATCATGCAGCCACCACTATGCTTGAAAATATGGAGAGTGGTACTCAGTGATGTGTTGTATTGGATTTGCCCCAAACATAACACTTTGTATTCAGGACAAAGTGAATTGCGTTGTCACATTTTTTGCATCATTACTTGTTGCAAACAGGATACATGTTCTGGAATATTTGCATTCTGTACAGGCGTTCTTTTCACTCTGTCATTTAGGTTAGTATTGTGGAATAACTACAATGTTGTTGATCCATCTTCAGTTTTCTCCTATAACAGCCATTAAACTAACTGTTTTAAAGTCACCATTGGCCTCATGGTGAAATCCCTGAGTGGTTTCCTTCCTCTCCAGCAACTGAGTTAGGAAGGACGCCTGTATCTTTGCAGTGACTGGGTGTATTGATACACCATCCAAAGTGTAATTAATAACTTCACCCTGTTCAAAGGGATATTCAAAGACAGCTTTTTTGTTTTACCCATCTACCAACAGGCGCCCTTCTTTGCAAGGCATTGGAAATCCTCCCTGGTCTTTGTGGTTGAGTCTGTGTTTGAAATTCACTGCTCGACTGAGGGACCTTACAGATAATTTGATGTGTGGGGTACAGAGATGAGGTAGTCATTTAAAAATCACTTTAAACACTATTGTTGCACACAGTGTGAGTCCATGCAACTTATCATGGGACTACTTAAGCAAATCTTTACTTAGGCTTGCCATAACAAAGGGATTGAATACTTATCGACTGAAGATATTTCAACTTTTCATTGTTTATTGTGTGTAGGCCAGTGACAAAATAAATCTAAATGTAATCTGTTTTAAATTCAGGCTGTAACAACAAAATGTGGAAAAGGTCAAGGGGCGTGAATACTTTCTGAAGGCATTGTATGTGTGGACAAAATACACAGGCTTCGCTCAGATCCTCCCAGTGTCAACTCCTGTGGCCTTGAACCGTAACTTTAATCGCAATACATCTTCAGAATACTTTGAAAGGCCAACAAAACAGTTTCTCTCTTTGACATTACATAATAACATGAGTGAGGGCTACAGTTACTTTAATAGTGCTGGAAAGTAGAAATACAGCCCTAATTAAATCCTACCAGCTGTGGGAGAATGAAGTTGGAATTACAAAATGGCAGAAACTGCCCTGTAGAGAAAAATAACATGGTTTCTGTGCCACATTGAAGGGCAATTTAAAAGCTAAATTAGACAGTCTCCTGCAAGGAACATCAACTATACTGAACAAAAATGTGAAAATGCAACAATTTCAAAGATTTTACTGAGTTACAGTTCGAATACGGAAATCAGTCAATTGAAATCAGGCCCTAATCTATGGATTTCACATGACTGGGCAGGTGTGCAGCTATAGGTGGGCCTGGGAGGGCATATGCCAACCCACCCACTCTGGAGCCATGCCCAGCCAATTAGCTTGAGTTTTACCCCACAAAAGGGCTTTATTACAGACAGAAATACTGTGTGTTCTCCGCTTTTTGAAAACAACTAACCGTAATCCATTACCAGTTAAAATATTGTAATCGGATTACAGACTTTTGGAAAAACTAGATGATTACTTCTGGAATAAAATGTTAAATTCAGAAATGTCACACCTTTGTTTCCTCAATGACATTCAAATCAGCATATCTTTATTTTTTTTTGTTTAAGTCTGACCACCAATCAGAGGCCACTATGATGACACACCAAATGCGTTTGATGGATCGCGGGAAAAGAGCAGGAATGGGATATATTTGTCTACAGTCAAAGCTATGTCTTCCAATAGGGAGACCGCTGTTGGCATCCAAAGATTATCCAATTTGAATAAAGGCTAAGGCCGACATCAGTGATGTAGCCTACGGGCTACATATTATTAACGTCTACGTAGCGCATTGATGTGAATCACACTGCTGCTCTCTCATTAAGCCATTTGCGCCTTACGGATTGTGGTCGTTGTGGATAGTTGTTCACAAATGTGTGACTCAATAACAGTTGAATATAATTAGTTTAAGCTGCCTATAAATCATTATTTTTGCAACCAGTGGACAGCCTGTGAAAAACACGCTCTTGCAACAGAGGCATAGTGCGGATCACAGCCTATGGAATAAAAGTTGAAAAGATTTGTCATGGGCCCTCAGATCCGCAAAACTTTGTACAGCTGCACCATTGAGATCATCTTGACTGGCTTCATTACCGCTTGGTATGGCAACTGCTTGGCATCTGACCGCAAGTCGCTACAGAGAGTAGTGTGTATGACCCAGTGCATCACTGGGGCCAAGCTCCCAGCCATCCAGGATCTCTATACCAGGCGGTGTCGGAGGAAGGCCCTAAAATACTCCAGCCACTCAAGACAGACTGTTCTCTCTGCTACCGCACGGCAAGCGGTACCGATGCACCAAGTCTGGAACCAACAGGACCCTGAACGTCTTCTACCCCAAGCCATAAGACTAATAAAAAGTTAAACCAAATAGCTGCACAGAATATCTGCATTGACCCTTGTCATGACTGTCCTGTGAGGATCAGAATGGGTCAGATCAGCTTGGCAATGGATGACAGTAACCAGACCTTCTCTCACCCACTCTCACCCCTCTCCATTTTCTGTGTCACAAGCCGCCATATGTACATATTTACCTCGTACCCCTGCACATCGAATCGGTACCCCGTTTATATAGCCACGTTATTCTTACTCATTCCTTGTTTTATAATTGTTTCTATATTTTTCCACTGCATTGTTTGGAAGGGCCTGTAAGTAAGCATTTCACTGTTAGTCTACACAGGTTGTTTAAAAAACATGTGACAAATACAATTTTATTTTGATTTGACATTTGAGGAAGTTCCTCCCTTCTAAACTCCTCCGTGGTATTGTGCTCCATACAGTCAAAAAACAAACGTAAAAGGAATAAGTCAGGATTTTGTCAGTGATGCCCTTTATCTACTTCCAGAACTAGTGGATACCTTTTTTATGTCTCTGTGTCCATTATGAAGGAAGTTAGAGGTGGTTTTGCGAGCCAATGCTAATTAGCGTTAGCACAATGACTGGATGTCTATGTCTAGCAGAGGCCGAACAGACACATGCTCAAACTCAGGCACTCCTGATAAACTTAAACAGCTGCAAACGATTGAGATATCAAAGTGTCACCAACAAAAACGTAAAACAGGCCTATAGCAAATGGCATTGATTTTTCATATGCAAATAGCACTTACGGTAGTACTCAAAGCAACGAGCCCAATCAGTCCTCCATGACGACAGAAGCATTAATATAATTCATTTTTTGGGTTATGCACAAGTAAAACAACTTGACAGAGCTACATTTCCAAGCTCAAGGGGTATTACATTAACTGGAATGACTGGAAATCTGAAACACTTTTCTTTCTTTTTTTAAGATAAAGCCTAATCGTATTGTTATATGAATTACAAAGCAATGGGTTAGAAGAAACCTACATAACCAACCTATAAAGTAAAATGTAACATCCATATATGGCCAGCTATGTAAACGCTAACATTGATTTATTCTGCAATAGACGTTGTTCAATTGGTAATTCATTTTTGTATTCCTTGAGGGGAAAACAATCTAAAAAGTTACTGAAAGTAATCAGATTACATTACTGAGTTGGTTAATCCAAAAGTGAAGTTACTGATTACAATTGGACAGGTAACTAGTAACGGATTACATTTAGAAAGTAACCTACCCAACCCTGAGTGTGTGTGTGTGTGTGTGCACAAATTATATCGCCTAGCATACCTTGCAAACGGTCTCAGTGTCCCAAGGCAAGATGGTCTGTAGATCTATGAGTTCGCAGGACACACCCAGTTTCTCCTGAGCCATGTTGGCCACTTCCCTCAGCACATGGATCTGCAAGGCAGGAGACAGAGATCAAGACAGAGTATTCCATTCTAACCCACAATGGATATTAGAACACTTTACAATAACATCAAGAACCCCTTTTAGAATCTGCAGAAAACCACTAAACAGCACCTCTTATTAACTTTCAAGTCAGTTCGGACTAATGGAGAAACTTGCTTAGATAGACTATGTTTATTGGCAGATTAGAAAGCCGTCTGTTTCCAAATAACGACTACGCTGTATGTGAATCATCGGCAATCTACCAGCAGGACATACTGGCTCCATTATTATCCCCCAGCTGTGCATCAGGGCTTTGGGCTGATCGATTCATGTGTGGGTCTTGAGTGATAGTCATGAGTCATAAATCAGACAGCCAATGGGCTTCTAGTCTACAACAGGCATATTAAAAAGAGAAATATTCTGGTGTTTGTCAACCTTACTAGAGATGACTACTAATATACTGAATATTGCTGAAGCAATGATATAGCCTAGTACTTCTGTCAAGATATGAACCGGTTTAAAGTGTGCAAATAAAATGCCAACAGTCCTCTGAAACTTTACAATATAGCAGTAGGGATTTTCAGCACTGGCAAAATTAACCCGTTTTGCTCATTAGCAGGCCTTCACGGCAGGTTCCAGACGCGGATCCGACCCCTCCACCCGCTGGGAGTTGTTCTCTTTTCGCTCATCCATGGAGGGCTGATGGATTACCGGAATAATGGGGTGACATTTTAAAAAGAAGCCCCCGATTTCGACTACTTGGGTGGATTTTTCATCATCTTGGAAAAATTACGGCTTTTTGACGGAGTTGATCTCAGTGTCATTCCCAGCCCTCAGGCTTAGATCCCCTCTGCTCTTGAGCTGTACCTACACTAGTCTCTTTCTCTGGGTGGGTTAAGCCCGTTAAGTGGGATAGCGACAACACTAACAGTGATATAGACCATAATCCTCTCCGGAGGAGAAGAAAATCAAGGGGACAGGAGTTGAAGACAACGGAAGGTCTTGTGCTGACGTGGACTGTGAACACTGTGGAGCAGCGTCGGTCCAACGGAGACGTCAGCGTAGATACGATAAACCACCAACCCCTGGTGAGAAAGCCCCTGTTGAGGCGTGGGCTTGTGATGGAGCTAGGAGGTAATCCGTGGCTCGTCCCTGTCGGCTTAAAAAGTCAAAAGAGCCAAGATGTAACGCGGATGACCCTACTGTGCCCGCCTCCATACCATGCCATAAACAATGACTTCTGCCTAAGGCCATGACTCATGCACAGTCATAGATGGATATATAGCTCCATCTCCTCTATGGCTCGAGTATGTACTGCTCCTTCTTCCACGTCTCACCTGTGTTCCCCACGCGACCAGAGTGACGTCACTTCCTTCCTGTATAACCTCGGCCTGCGAAAGTGGGATGGTGTAGGCCTCTGTAGGAACCTGCTCCACTGCAAAAAAAACACAAAGTAAAAACAAAAACACGACCTCCATCTCAATTGTTTCAAAAGCTGTCCTCTCATCTCCTCCCCTTCACCTGCACTGATTGTAAAAACTTGACAGGTGAAAACCCTATGGAAGGTAATCATTGCCTTTCACCTGGTCAGTTCTTGCAGATCAGCGAAGGAGAGGACTATTTTTTTGGGGGGGGGGAGATTTAGAAAAGAGCCCAAGTATGCAACTACAGTACACACGGCAGGAATACAATAGTTGGTCAATCCCGAACACACATTAATCACTCTGTTATGACAAACTGTGGTTGATCTGTCAAGCGATGATCCATAAAAACGCCGGTAGAGATCAAATGATGGAGTGGAGGGAAATTAACGGCACGCTCAAAAATTAAAGCCTACAATCTGTGCTTCTAGTCGGGGGGGAAAAAAAAAATAGATGCTTTTTCCAGACCTCATCAATCACGAGGAGCCTTGTGTGCGTCTCTCTATGGTCCTCTGTAGCTCAGTTGGTAGAGCATGACGCTTGCAACAACAGGATAGTGGGTTCAATTCCCGGGACCACCAATGTGTAAAATGTATGCACGCATGCCTAAGTCGCTTTGGATAACGGCGTCTGCTGAATGGAATATAAATATATTATTATTATAATAATAATACATCTATGCGCTAACAATATCTAGTGCCAACTATAAGCCAGTCGCCCTGATCAATGTGGACAACAAAACATTTGCAGGATATAGTTCAAAATGTGTTCCACGCACAAGGAACATTATATTCATGCTTCAGACTTTTTCTTGGATCTTTTCCAAAGAGACTAACCCTTTGACACCCTATTTGTAGTCATTTTCATAACGAACACTTGTGGCACCAACATAGCCTATTATGTAGTTATGTGGTAACATGACACAGGTCTTTGGCTCTCATCATACAAAGCTTAGACCCTGACAAGCAAGATACAAAAAAATAAAATCTGAAGTTGTGTGTGGGTGTTCAGTGGGGAGACCTGTGCTCTTTAAAATTATGCTGAATGGTAACACATGAACTTTAACAGTCATTGGGCGCACTAGTGATACTCAAGGGAGACGTTACGGTTTGCGACTCCACGCTTCCCGGAACAGTCTGGATGACTTCCACCCATCCCCCCCTTTAGAGGTTAAGAAATAGCCTGCCGACTTCAAGTTTCTATCCTAAAGTCACAGTGTGTGCTGGTTCGTGGTTCAAACGAATCATGGATTGAATGGAGAGTGAATGATAGGGACAATTCATTTACAATTAAGTGATGTCAGGAATGAGGTGTTTATTTTGGTTTATCAGTATCTCTCAGAGAGTGTCATCTAAAAAAAAAAAATCAGGGTTATTCAAAAAGAAAATACTAACTCCAATGATTGATAATACGTAAATACAGTAAACTGAAATTCATAGGTTTTTTGTTTTTACACAGAAAGCCACAACAAGCAAAACCCCACCCCTGCTGCCAACGAACAAACCATTGAAATGCTTCCGACTGGCTTCATGGATCTTTATATAGCGGGACTCAACCCCAGGTGTACGGAGCTTTCCCCGTTTAAGGCCGCGACCAGCAGTCAGTTTATAGTAGTAGTGATCAATCTTACTCACAAAGACTCACGTCAGGCGGCGATTGTCTTTTTCAGAACCAAGTCCCCAAGTCACTTAAAGGAAGTCCACTCAACATCCAGCTGTGAGATCATGAAGCTCGCGTGACAATGTGATGTATAACAGTCTTCACAAAAAAATATTATCTTAATAGGGGGAATCTCTGTACCCAAGTAGCCTATATTTAACTAAGGTCCTGATGAAGCCAGTGCTTTTAGTTCCATCCCCTCTGGCTGGTAAGAAAATAAAATTACTGCTTCAATGAAAAACATTACATGACCTCATCATCCAAACAAGCGTCGCTCAGAGGGATCAGGACGCAGCACGAGGGCCAGTGCCTTCTGGTCTTTCGGAAATTGAAAGTAATTCCCTAACTGCTACCAGTTCCGAGAGCCACGTGGGAAACATAAGATTGATTGTTGCCACAGAGTTCGGTGAATAAGGAACAACATGGAGTCATTTTGTTACGGGAAACATAGCTAGGAGATATATTGAGAAAAAAAAAGAGGAGAAATAGCCATTAGGTGGTATACCATGGAACTATTTTTGTCAGACAAGAGTCTGACTGTGTCCTTCTCCCCACAGAGACACACTGAATCTCTCCCTCTCTGACGTAGTGTCATTAAGTCTCACTGAGCCATAGACACTGTACACAATTTGGACCTGCATACCCCACTGTACTTCCAAGTAATTGGGTTTCGTCCATCTGAAAATGAAACAACAAACCTCAGAAATTAAGAAATTAACACTTGGGTTTTGTTGATGGATAAACAGTATAACTGAGGAGTTATTTCATTCGCATTCTGAGAGACAGACAGTAAGAGTCACGACACATACATTTTTACTCTGCAGTAGGGGGGGGGGGGCTGCTCTTGACTTCCTGAGGCTGCTCTTGACTTCCTGAGAAGCATCAAAACACAATTTGACATCCAAAATAAAGATAAGGAGTGGAAAAAGAGCATAGCAAAACAGAAACATGATATCCTTGCAGGCCCTAAAGAGGCAGAACTCAACTGGATTGTTAAGCCATATTACTGTGACTAGCAGTTCACCTAACCATATTACTGTGACTAGCAGTTCACCTAACCATATTACTGTGACTAACAGTTCACCTAACCATATTACTGTGACTAGCAGTTCACCTAACCATATTACTGTGACTAGCAGTTCACCTAACCATATTACTGTGACTAGCAGTTCACCTAACCATATTACTGTGACTAGCAGTTCACCTAACCATATTACTGTGACTAGCAGTTCACCTAACCATATTGCTGTGACTAACAGTTCACCTAACCATATTACTGTGACTAGCAGTTCACCTAACCATATTACTGTGACTAGCAGTTCACCTAACCATATTACTGTGACTAGCAGTTCACCTAACCATATTACTGTGACTAGCAGTTCACCTAACCATATTACTGTGACTAGCAGTTCACCTAACCATATTGCTGTCAGACTAGAGCTGGGTTTTTGGCAAATATAAAATATTTGGACATATACTGTAAAATCACCAGGAAATAAGCTCATAAGTTCACTAGTATTCTCACACATCAATAGAGGCATATGTGATATTATGGCAATGTAATCAAGGTTTGAAATTACTCAGTTTTTGTCAAATACTATATCTGTTCAGGATTCTTGCGGTCAATTTGCAGTGTACATAATACTTATAACCATGTTCCCGCCCTCCGACCATCCGCTCGAGGAAAAAAAATCAACCCAGGGTTGAAAGTAATTGGAGACCCCTGCACTTTAGGCAATAATAAACTTCAGACTTGCAAACATAAACTAACCTCTCAAACGCTTTCTGACCAGTGTGACCTGGCCCTGATTGGTTGCCATGGCAGTAGCTATGGCAGTTGCTAGGGGGCCGGACATCCTTCTGACTCTCCAGGTCTCAACACTACTCAGTCTCCGTCAAACAACAACAGAGAGCTGCTACACCTCTGCCCTGCCCAACAACTCCTCCATAACCCTGTGGTCTTGTGGGCACCAAGTGAGTTGTGTGACGTGTATATTGTTCTTAATAGCTAGTCGTATAACTACTGCATATTGTGTTGCCTCGCTCTGTTCACTTTGTTACGTAATCAAGGGTTGGGCGATGTCAATCTTTGTCCTATCGTGACTATGTATATGATATACGATGGTATCGCCCCCACACCAATAGCGCGAAATCACATGATACAACTGGACGAATCATGACAAAATATATTATTGTTGAAAGCCTGGGCAGAGGAAATCTTTTCTAATGTTCATTTCTGGTGGAGCTTCATCACGGAACCAGTTTTGGTGTGTCTGTCATGATGGAGCAAAGTGTCGGTCACACAGGCGGTCTTCCGCTCCACGCGACTACCTGTTCAGAGCTGCATGCTCTTACTACCAACAGATTATTCCGCTAGTCTGTGTGTGGTATGCGTGTCATAAATAATCTACATAATGAACTAACAGCTTCAGGAATTTGTCTGTTTCTTTCATCAATTACATAGATTGAAAATAGCATAATTACAATATTTATTTGATTGGCCCAAGTGGGCCACCGATGTAGATGATTGACTGGCCAAGACGGTCTCCAAAACTTACCGGGTCAGCGGCAGCTCTGCATGTCTTGCCTAGTTAAATAAATGTAGGGCAATATGGTAAAGAGAGATTTTATTTAACACAAGAGACGGAGGGAAAGACCGACATAAGGCTTGTTTGGACCCAGTGGTTTTAATACCCGAGAAGACACATTCTAAGGCCTTAATCAAAACAGTCAGCTTGAGTATCTCACAACTTCATTTATTTGACTCTTATCACCCAAAGTAGCAATGTGTGGAAATTACAGGCTTTGTTGAGTGGGATAATAAGAGTCCATTCAGTTGTGAAGGCAGTCTATCCCTGTTCTGAAGACCTAAAAAAAAAAAATGATAGGCCTGAGGCAGGCGCCCGAGGCAGCATGCAGCCTGTCCTGCCAGGGCCAGAGAGGACAGCCAGCCAGGGGACAGGACACAGGCCAGAGGCTGTCAGCAGTTTACGGCCCATTTGCTCCAGCTGGTTCACACTTGCGATTGAATCTGGTGAACTCGCCAACACTCAGTCCAGGGCATAGTTTGTTTGCCGTTCTGTTCTCTCACAAAAACAACAAGCCATCTGTCAGCAAGGCGACGAAAAGGCTGACAGAAGGTCATTGAGAATGCTTGAGGAAACTGAACGTGGACGTGTTGTTGAAAACACACCTCGCCACCACACACCTTGCCTACAAACACACATCACCTGGGTCAGATCGGCTCTTACACTCACCCGCTGCTCTGTAGAGGATCTTGGGCTCGAAGAATATGCAGGGGTTCTGATCTGCAATGCACGACAGCAGCAGTCCCTTACACTGGACCGGACCTCTGGGTATTACAACCTGGAGTGGACAGTACAACATTACCCTTTCACACTATCGTGCCGACCTGAACCGCACTGGCTCGGACATTTTCTTATAACGTTGTCCTTTCATTACGGTTCCAGCAACTATTAAGGCAATGTACCCAGGACAACAGTACAGCTTGCCTCAACTTTACTTAATAGGGAGCATCTGTACACAGTTGAACCCAGATCCAAACAATGTTCAATTGGGTGTAAAGCAGAAGCCGGCGTCCTCTGAGATAGTCATTTGAGCGTTCTGACTGTAGTTATCGGCCATGGCGTAGGAAAAAGACAGTTTTTTTATTACCTTGACCTTCGAAAAAGACAAGAGAGGAGGTTTACTGTATTGACTATGGCTGTAAAGCGCTACCTGGTGCTGTGGAGCTTGGCTGCGTAGGATCACTTTTATTCCTTCCATGATGAGAGTAGGTGCATTAGGTGCCAGCTTAAATCGCACACGCTCGCAGATCAGATGGTTTGAACACAAGGCGACCGCACACGGCGCACAGCGAGTCAGGTTTGCATTTGAGAGTCTGTGTGCTTCATTTTCCTTTCATTTCTATGGATGTAAAGAAATGTGCAGCAGCCGGCAGGGTTTGGAAATTAAGGGAGTGGGTGCATGAATAGGAAGATCTTGTGTTTTAGCAAGGGTGCGTACACTGAGATCGAATATACCAAAATATGTGTAATAAGAGCAGTGAAGTGAAGAGAGAGGTTGGCTAACTGATAGAGACAGATAATTAAGGAAGGGGCAAGCAGTGCAGAAGTAAATGGGTTATAAGGTGCTTTAAGAGTAACGAGTACAGGTGAGGCGGAGAAGTGAGTGAGAGGAGGATGGGATGGCGATCAGTGTCTAACCTTGATGCCTGGGCAGTGGGCGAAGAAGGCCTCTGGACTCTGGGAGTGGTAGAGCGAGCCGTGGCCCACGCAGCCCCACGGCGCCCGGATGGTGAGGTTCCCGCAGTCAAACAGGTTGCCGGAGCGATAGCGGTATTTGGCTGCTTCGTTTACAATCTGAGGACAGACGGGGATACATAAATGACGACATCACCACTCATCAAGTTGGTCAGTCACAGCTAGACATTCATAACGATACCTCAGACTCCCACAACGGAAAGACTAGGACCTTCGGCTGCATGGCAAATGGCTCAGCAAAACACAATGCCCAAGGACCAGTACGGCCCCTTCCCCACTCAGAGGGGCCAAACTGTATCACTCTCCAACAGACACCAGAGAATTAACTAAATAAATGTGTATTAGATACAAAACACGGCTGCAATAGTGTTATTCTATATAAAACGTGTCTTCAGAATATAACCCTGAAGCTATCTATGTATATGTATGTACGGTCTCTATGGTTACTTGTAGTTGTTCAGAGTGAACTCTGTCGACACTATGACATTTCCCTACCCAGCCCACCTCCTCAGGTCAACAAGCACAGATGTGACGCGCTTCCTAGACGATGTCGGCTGGTTTGATCTGGTTTCCTCATTCTGCTCCCTCTGGTTTTAGTCAACAATAGCTTTTTGAAAAGATCTGTTATAAAATGGGATGAAGTTCTGTTGTTCTCGGCCCATGGAATAAGGTTGTATGGAAATTCTTATTTTGTGAGTCTGATTAGTTCATGCATGGTCTTGTAGGTTAGTTAACCTTAGGATGTACAGTGCATTCGGAAAGTATTCAGACCCCTTGACATTTTCCACTTTGTTACATTACAGACTTATTCTAAACTGGATTAAATAGTTTTTTTCTCCTCAGCAATCTACACACATAATGACAAAGAAAAAAAAAAAAAAAATCTTATTCAATATTTATTCCATTATAGTATAAGGCTTTAACGTAATAAAATGTGGAAAAAGTGAAGGGGTCTGAATACTTTCAGAAGTCACTGTAAATACTATTACCACACTACAATTGACCTTACCCACCACAAAAAGACTACAGCTTCTGAGAGGTATTTTAGGTCTGCGGTTACTATATTTCAAGCATACTTCATCTGACTATCATATAAACAGGCGAAAAACTCCAGAGGAACCTGATTTCAGAACTATTTTCCCCCTACTTATTCACTGTTGACAGAACCGAACCCTTCCACTGGCATTGTCCAAAGCTCTATTTCTTCTTTCTTGGTTTTATGGACCTCTGGAGGCCATTTTGGACTCCCTCATTTTAACTGAGAGTACAGAGAGAGAGGAGAGGGTGTGTGTGTGTGTGTGTGAGACAACGCGCCTGGTGCTATGTGGATGCCATTGAGCTCTGTAGCAATATGGCAGCAGTCTGAAATATCATTATCAACATTTAGCTGTTTTTGGTTGCCTTGACAAGGGAGGGAAACTCATTCATTTTTAGGGTGCGGACATGCCGCCGGGAAACGAGTGTCAACATAACAGCCAAGGCCGGACAGCGAAGCAGCCAGCTTTCCAGGTCAGTGGATTAAAGCCCCATTGCTATCTGAGGTAGACTCGCTACACAAGTGTTTTCTTTGAGCCAATTTTTACAGTGAGGGAGGCATACTTTGGACAGATTTCCAGTGTCAATATCCGGTCTTTCAAACAACACCCTTGCAATTTAGAGCAGAAATGAGTCAGCAGATCGTGTTAAAAGCTAGTGTCTGGTTGGCATCTGGCCAAATTGATCCTCAATTATGTCTTGCTTCTTTTTTTTTTTGACAGCGTTTAATTACAACTTGATTGTGTGGAAGCCTAATCACTTATGAGCAGATAACACACTGAGGAAAATATTATATTTACAAAAGATTGACATGGATGAAAATGAGGCAGGTGTTTGTTGGTGGGCGAAAGTAGTCCCTGATCAAATCTGTTCCCATCACACGAGATGACAAATAAAACCAAACAAGAGAAAAAGACATTATTCTTTACGCTCAGACGGGCTCACCTGGTCGAAGGCAGGGTAAATGTAGTCAGCAAACTGGATCTCAGCGATGGCCGTGGCGCCGGCAACCGCCGCACCAATTCCAAATCCCACAATGCCTTGCTCACACAGAGGCGTGTTGAAGACACGGTCTTTACCTGGAGAGAGAGAGAGAGAGAGAAGGGGAGGGTTCCTCAATTATCATCTACAACACCCATAACACAACAGAAAGTTTGTGCTGTGCATTGCAGACTATAATCACTTTAAAAAAAAAATAATAACAAACTCATTCCTTTTCGAAAATAAAGTAGTAGGGCCAGGGCGCATGATGGACGACAGGATTTGTCAGTCGCCCCCACCCTACCCAACACAGGAGAGAGGACTCCTCCTCAACTGGAGAAAAGTAGGCTGTGACGCACTAAAAAGGCCTAGTCTGAATAATAAACACAAAAACTATTTTTCAATCCTCCACTCTATAATCTTGACAGCGAGCCGCAGGACTGGGGCTCTACATTCGGGGAGGAATGTTATTTTCATTCTCTTGCTTTGTTTAATTGCCAAGAAGGAAGTGTTTTCTTTCTTTGATCCCTCAAAACCTTTTTTTCTGTCTCGTCCAGGGAGACCTGACCTCATGTGCCCTCCTGTCACCACAGACTGGACACCATTAGAGCACCACGAGCCCTCAGAAATTAAACCAACCCGTCGCAGCCTTTATCAGAATCCTGTCTACTTGTACTTAAACAATAAATACATCTGGTGGTCAATGAGTGACAGTGAGCTCCAAACGTTATTGGGACAGTGTACTCCAGAACTTGGGATTTGAAATGATACTATGAGGTTAAAGTGGAGACTGTCAGCTTTCATTTGAGGTTATTTTCATCCATTTCGAGTGGACCGTTTAGAAATTACGACGCTTTTTACAGTGCCCTTATTTTAGGGGACCACAAATTCCCTCTTATGTATATTAAAGTAGTCAAAAGTGTAGTATTTGGGACCATATTCATAGCACGCAATGATTACATCAAGCTTGTGACTCTACAAAACTTGTTGTTTGCCTTTGCGGTTGGGTTTCAGATTACGTATCGTGTCATTTTGGAGTCAATTCTACAGTAATGTGGATGCTACCATGACTACGGATAGTTCTGAATGAATCATGAATAATAATGAGTAAGAATGTTACCGAGACACAAATATCAAACTCCCAAGACATGCTAACCTCTCACCATTACAATAACAGGGGAGGTTAGCATTAATATAATACCCCCAAGACATGCTAACCTCTCACCATTACAATAACAGGGGAGGTTAGCATTAATATAATATAATACCCCCAAGACATGCTAACCTCTCACCATTACAATAACAGGGGAGGTTAGCATTAATATAATATAATACCCCCAAGACATGCTAACCTCTCACCATTACAATAACAGGGGAGGTTAGCATTAATATAATACCCCCAAGACATGCTAACCTCTCACCATTACAATAACAGGGGAGGTTAGCATTAATATAATACCCCCAAGACATGCTAACCTCTCACCATTACAATAACAGGGAGGTTAGCATTAATATAATACCCCCAAGACATGCTAACCTCTCACCATTACAATAACAGGGGAGGTTAGCATTAATATAATATAATACCCCCAAGACATGTTAACCTCTCACCATTACAATAACAGGGGAGGTTAGCATTAATATAATATAATACCCCCAAGGCATGCTAACCTCTCACCATTACAATAACAGGGGAGGTTAGCATTTATGGGAGGTATGATATTTATGCATCTAACATTAACACTCATTAATGTGTTTGTTTATAAAACATTATATTCTTATTTACAATAAAAGTGACTCAAATGACACAATACATTATTTACCATTTCATTTATAAATGGGCACCAAACTAATCTGAAACCCAACCAAAACAGCAAATGCATCCAACACGTTTGTAGAGTCACACACTTGATGTAGCCATTGTGTGCTAGGAATATGGGACCAAATAATACACTTTTGACTACTTTGATACACATAAGAGAATTTGTCCCAATACTTTTGGAGATCACATTAGACACATACGCACGGCACTTGGACATGTTAGAGGCATCTATGGGCTAGTCATTCATGATTGACTGGTTTTCCTTTAGGTGAAATAGAGAGAGAGAGGTCGCAGAGGCTAGTCGTTTCCAGGTGAACGGCGACGGAGACACTGCCTGTGCGCATGCTATTCAGTGACGGAGTAATGCATCACTGGGGTGAATGAGTCAGCCACACAAATAGAGATTAGCATACTGCCCATAAAGCTGCATGTAGTACAATGGTAGAGATTAAAAATAAATGATCCCTAGCAGAACAGAAGGTCAACACCTCTGACGTCAATGACAACAAAAGATAGGGAGACGTGCATTGGCTTTTCCAAAACCTTATTCTATATTTCCACCTAGCCAGGGGTGAATCGCAACGGCTGTCCACATTATGGAGATGAGGGTGAATTATTCAACATTGTCAGGAGGCAGCGCACAAAACGTATAATGGCCATTTCAAAACCGTGCACATTTGTAGCAGCAGCACACCTGCACTAGTTAAATCGTTCATTTCATATCAGGATCATAAGTGGTGGAATTCAACTGTGCAATGAATAGCCTAACAGTATGCACCGGCATAGCTGAGAAATTATTACTACTACTATATGAAAAACGATACGATTATTACTGAATCAAGTTTCAAGAAATGTGTATCTTTGCGATGAACCTCTGTAGGCAAGCACAGCTGTGTTAGCACTATCACACACACACACACACACACGTGCAAAAAACTGACAAACTATTTTGCAGTTTTGACCAATACACAGAGAGATATGACCAACAGGGCATGAAAATGGTCCTCTGCTGCCATCTGGTGGTATCAATGTCATTAACCAGGACAACAGTGGGGCAGATGGTAATTGCTGATTGTCAGCACAAACAAACTGATATATTTGTCTAAAATGTTATGGGGAAAGGATTCAGAATCTTACCATATTTGTCTCGGAGACCCACGGTGCAACGAAACACTCCACCAAAGGCGACGTCTTCCCCAAAGATGACTGAAGGACAGATACATCTCGTATTGATTGACACAGTAATACTGCGGGTGAAATAAGTATTGAACAAATCACCATTTTTCTCAGTAAATATATTTCCAAAGGTGCTATTGACATGACATTTTCACCAGATGTTGGTAACAACCCAAGTAATCCAAACATACAAAGAAACCAAAACAAATAAGTTCAGAAATTAAGTTGTGTAATAATGTGAAATGACTCAGGGAAAAAGTATTGAACACACTTACTGATATTTATTTAATACTTTGTACAAAAGCCTTTGTTGGTAATGACAGCTTCAAGACGCCTCCTGTATGGAGAAACTAGTCGCATGCATTGCTCTGGTGTGATTTTGGCCCATTCTTCCACACAAACAGTCTTCAAATCTTGAAGGTTCCGTGCGCCTCTTCTATGAATCTTGATCTTCAGTTCTTTCCATAGATTTTCTATGGGATTTAAGTCAGGTGATTGGCTGGGCCATTCTAGCAGCTTTATTTTCTTTCTTTGAAACCAATTGAGAGTTTCCTTGGCTGTGTGTTTGGGATCATTGTCTTGCTGAAATGTCCACCCTCGTCTCATCTTCATCAACCTGGTAGATGGCAGCAGATTTTTGTCAAGAATGTCTCCGTAAATTTGACCATTCATCCTTCCTTCAATTATGTGAAGTTTGCCAGTACTATTTGCTGAAAAGCAGCCCCACACCATGATGTTCCCACCTCCTCCAAACATGGTGTGTATTATGACATCCAAACAGTTCAATTTTGCTCTCATCTGACCACACTATATTCTCCCAGTATTTCACTGGCTTTTCCAAATGTTGTGCAGTAAACTTTATACGTGCTTCAACATGCTTTTTTTTCAGCAATGGAGTCTTGTGTGGTGAGCTACATACAGGCCATGGCGGTGGAGTGCATTACTTACTGTTTTCGTTGAGACAACAGTACCTGCTAATTGCAGGTCTTTTCGAAGCTCTCCACAAGTGGTCCTTGGCTCTTGGACAACTCTTCTGATTATTCTTTTCACTCCTCTGTCAGAAATCTTGCGAGGAGCACCTGGTCGAGGCAAATTTATGGTGAAATGATTGTCTTTCCACTTCCGTATTATGGCCCCAACAGTGCTCACTGGAACATTCAGAAGCTTAGAAATGCGCCTATAACCAATGCCATCATTATGTTTTGCAACAATTAGGTTGCGAAGGTCTTGAGACAGCTCTTTGCTTTTACCCATCATGAGATGTGTCTTGTGTGACACCTTAGCAATGAGACCTTTTTTTAGGCCATCAGTTGGGACTGAACCAGCTGATATTAATTTGCACAGACAGGGGGCTGGATTGCTTTTTAATTACTGATAGTTTTCAGCTGTTGTCTTGGCTTTCCATGCCTTTTTGCACCTCCCTTTCTTCATGTGTTCAATACGTTTTCCCTGTGTCATTTCACAACTTAATTTCTGAACTTATTTGTTTTGGTTTCTTTGTATGTATGGATTACTTGGGTTGTTACCAACATCTGGTGAAGATTTCATGTCAATAGCACCTTTGGAAATATATTTACTGAGAAAAATGGTGACGTGTTCAATACTTATTTCACCCGCTGTATATAGGCCTAATATTTCTAAATTGCATGTCTTATTTTCACGCATTACATCTTTCAAGATATTGATGAATACATGAACACATAAAATTAAGATCCAGACCAGTTGTATTACCTGTGGTGGGGTCGCTGGCGAGAGTGTTGTCCAAGGCACTGGTCACAGACTGAAATAAATTCATCTTTGTAGTGGGGCCTACAAGTTGGGAGAATTTTATGGAGCGATTAAATGTATACAGATATTGAATTTGTAATGTCCAGATGGAATCATTTAACTCATAAATTGATATTGTATTTGGTAATTTGAAATTGAATATTGCATTCAGATTTTAAAAAACAATTTAAGTTAATATTCAAATTCCAGATATATTCAATTTCAATGTTTCAGTTTGGAAATTCAGTTCTCTAAATTCATATTAAAAACCAGACACAACATCCTGGTACTTTGCCAGCAAGTGATGCTAGAACAGAACATAATCACTGTGTTAAACAGGTTTCTGGCAGTTTGTTGCCAATTATTTTTAAAATGGTTACTTCATTGGCAACGTGGGCAAACTTAAACGGGAAACACCAACAACGAACAGTGAGCCACCGTACTAATGCTTTAAAAAGAAAAATATTGAAAGAAAAGCACTAAGTTAAATAAAATAAATATTGTTCTTGATCAATAATGACAAACCTGGCATTGACAACTTTGATGGAAAGCTCCAGAGGACGCTAACTCACTCTACAGCCTCTCCGATCTGTCATATCTGTAATCTGAGCCTAAAGGAAAGTCTTTGGAAGCCAGTCACTCCACCAAAAGTGGTAAAGTGGCCTTAACTGGTTCTAACAGCAGCTTGCAACCAGCTCTTAGCAAACGGTTGGAAAACATTGTTTGACCAAATACAATGCCATTCCTCTGTAAACATTGAGATTCTTCAAAGTAGCTAACCTTTGCCTTGATGACAGCTTTGCACACTTGGCATTCTCTCAACCAGCTTCATGAGGTAGTCACCTGGAATGCATTTCAATTAACAGGTGTGCCTTGTTAAAAGTTAATTTGTGACATTTCTTTCCTTCTTAATGTGTTTGAGTCAATCAGTTGTGTTGTGACAAGGTAGGGGTGGTATACAGAAGATAGCCCTATTTGGTAAAAGACCAAGTCCATTTATGGCAAGAACAGCTCAAATAAGCAAAGAGAAATGACAGTCCATCATTACTTTAAGACATGAAGGTCAGTCAATAAGGAACATTTCAAGAACTTTAAAAGTTGCAGTCGCAAAAAACATCAAGCGCTATGATGAAACTGTCTCTCATGAGGACCGTCACAGGAAAGGAAGACCCAGAGTTACCTCTGCAGAGGGGATAAGTTCATTAGAGTTACCAGCCTCAGAAATTGCAGCCCAAATCAATGTAGACACATCTCAACATCAACTGTTCAGAGGAGACTGTGTGAATCAGGCCATCCTGGTGAGGGACAGACGAGACTTGCTTGGGCCAAGAAACACGAGCAATGGACATTAGACCGGTGGAAATCTGTCCTTTGGTCTGATGAGTCCAAATTTGAGATTTTTGTTTCCAACCGCCATGTCTTTGTGGGACGCAGAGTAGCGAAACGGATAATCTCTGCATGGGTGGTTCCCACTGTGAAGCATAGAGGAAGTGTGATGGTGCTTTGCTGGTGACACTGTCAGTGATTTATTTAGAATTCAAGGTACACATAACCAGCATGGCCATCATAGTATTCTGCAGTGATACACCATCCCATCTGGTTTGAGTTTAGTGGGACTATCTTTTGTTTTAACTGGACAATGACCAAACACACCTCCAGGCTGTGTAAGGGCTATTTGACCAAGAAGGAGAGTGATGGAGTACTGCATCAGATGACCTGCCCTCCACAAATCACCAGAGAACCCAATTGAGATGGTTTGGGATGAGCTGGACCGCAGAGTGAAGGAAAAGCAGCCAACAAGTGCTCAGCATCTGTGGGAACTCCTTCAAGACTGTTGGAAAAGCATTCCAGGTGACTACCTCATGAAGCTTGTTGAGAGAATGCAAAGCTGTCATCAAGGCAAAGGGTGGCTACTTTGAAGAATCTCAAATATATTTGGATTTGTTTAACACTTGTTTACTACATGATTCCATGTGTTATGTCATAGTTTTGACGTCATCACTATTATTCTACAATGAAGAAAATAATACAAGTAAAGATTGTAAATTTTGACTGGTATTGTATGTGTAACAGATCGGTGCACACGCACGTTAATGTTTTAAATGTATGTAAATTCTAAAGTATTTTGTCTGTAATGTATTTTTCGTTATGTGTCGGCCCCATTAAGACTAGCTGTTGCTATTGGCTAATTGGGATCCATATTAAATCTAATCAATATGTTGAATTTATTTTCTTCCTATGAATTTGACTGTTTGGGCTATAAGCTACTATGACCCTATTCCGGAACCCTAAAACATGGTCGTGCCTCCTGGACGGGCAGGGCACCTTATAAGGGAGCGTGACAAGAAATGCTATTTGACCCCCTTCACAATTGTTCATATCATCTGACCATAGCACCAGTTCCAACCTAAGTGCCAATGCCGTTTAGCAAACTCTGGTTGGATGTCATGAAAATATAGCTTTTTGGCCACGCACACTAGTGGTGGATTTGGCATCAAAGTAAGGATGCATAAGCAGAAAATAACCCTATTCCTACTTTAAAGTATGGCGGTGGATCTTTGATTTTATGGGACCATTTTGCTTCCAATGGTCCTGGGGCCCTTGTTAAAGGTCAACGGCAACATGAACTTTACCCAGTACCCTGATGTTCTTGCCAAAAAACCTGGTTGCCTCTGCCAGGAGGCTGATACTTGGCCAGAGGTGGATCTTCCAGCAAGACAATAACCCCAGGTCACCCAAAATCCACAAAGAAATTGTTAATTGACCACAAAAATCTACATTTTGCGATGGCCATCTCAGCCTCCAGAATTGAACTCCATTGAAAACCTGTGGCAAACAGAAGCAGAAAGATCTGTGTCTTCCAATGAGATGCGATGAGCAACATTAAAGCCTGAGACCTGTTCGTTTGACTGATCGGGTTCTAACCAAGGTCTCCAGTGCTGAGAAGTCACTACAGCCTCGGGTTCGATCCCAGGCTGTGTCACAGCCGGCCATGACCGGGAGACCCATGAGGCAGCGCAGAATTGGCCCAGTGTCATCCGGGTTAGAGGAGGGTTTGGCCGTTCCGGGATTTCCTTGTCTCATCGTGCTTTAGCGACTCCTTGTGGCGGGCCGGGTGCCTGCAAGCTGACGGAGGTCGTCAGTTGGACGGAGTTTCCTCCAACACATTGGCGCGGCTGGCTTCCGGGTTAAGCGAGCAGTGGGTCAAGAAGCAGTGCGACTTGGCAGGGTCGTGTTTCGGAGGACGCATGGCTCTCGACCTTTGTCTCTTCGAGTACGTAGGGGAGTCGCAGCGATGAGACAAGACTAACTACCAATTGGATGCCACAAAATAGTCCCGTTAGTCCATTTTGAGACACTGTAGCCAGTACATACTTCCTCAAAATAGTCAGAATGAATGAACCCAAGTAATCCGTCATTGTTTTTGGAAAGGACATCTTAGTCGCACAATTTTACATCCAACTAAGAAACTCACTCCATAGACTGGAGCGTCGCCCCTTTGAAGAAGGCCTTTTGTAGCCCTTTCCTGCAGTCAAATAACCTAGAAGCCTCATGGGTGGAATGTTAATATTTTACATAATTTATCATTAATAAACAGACTTTTTAAACATTTTTTTAGTTAATGCAGATAATCTGTTGTTTCTATGTGAAACAGTTGTTATAATTCTGTCACGTTTATAAAAATGTAATATTCGGATGCAAATACATTTTAACTGTATCTGTCATGGTAAAGGTGTCAACTTTTCTTATGAACATAACCATGTGTGTGAGGTGTATGCGTTCATTTCAAAGTAGATTTGTGTAAGAAGAAACACTCTGTGTGACCCTGATTCCAGTAAAAGGTTAATAGCCTGATGGGTTGGAACACCACACATTTTTTGTATATTTTATTGTAAGGGCAGTCACGTGCGTTGGAGGCAGAGGTCCTGAGTTCGACTTTCGGAGTAAGCTGAATCAGGGGGAAGCGGTACTCGTTAAGCAAGCAGTGTGTCATCCTTTACATTAACTTCCTCATCTCATCCCTATGGGCTTTAGCTAAGTGGGCTAACACAGTCTTGTGACATCCAAGATATATTCCTTTCCATCTTTTACCCAGACTTTAGCAGAAATGTAGATAAGCATATGTTGTTTCTTAAAAATAAAAAGAACCACCAGTTAGGAAGATGGACAGCTTATTTCTCTCACATTTTGTGCAGAAATGTGTTTACATCCCTGTTAGTGAGCATTTAATCTATCCACTGACAGGTGTGGCATATATCAAGAAGCTGATTAAAACAGCATGATCATTACACAGGTGCACCTTGTGCTGGAGACGATAAAAGTCAATTTTTTTAAAATGCAGTTGTGTCACACAACAGTGGTTTTATTGTGGCCGCACAGCTGTGTATTCCCAATCCTGTGAGTTCTCGTCGCATAGTGTGCGTGGAAATGCTCTTACATTCTCTATTAAACATGGCCGTGAGTTCTACTGTCGTTTCTTTACTATTCGACTTCACCAAGTGTTTAAGTGATCTCCACTCACGATCATTCAATATTTTTTTCCGACCACATTTATTCCGCGAAGTTGACAGTTCACCACTATCCTTCCAGGTTTTAATAATGCGCTGGACAGTTCTTAAACCAATTCCTGTTTCCTTTGCTTGATGAAGGTCAATAATTTCACCCTTCTGAAACACAGTAACATATTTTCGACGAGATACTCACTGCATCAGTTAGGGTTAAAATAATTGTTGCCAACTGAAACATTAATCACTGCAGTAATTATTAAATCATAGACTCTTAAGTATTTGCTTATTTAAATACAAACAGTGACTTTTTTGGCCAGGCAGTGTATGTTCCCCCTTCATATCTTAATGTATTCACATGAGAAAAAAATGTCTAATAGAAACTTTTGAACAGCTCCAACTAGTTGGCCACAACAAGAAATGCTCACTGGTACCCTAGTTAATAGAAAGACCCATGTGACAACCGTCTACATCTGCCAAACAAAAGTAGGGGGCAATATAACACTGCCAACTTGCCAACAGAAAAAGCAATGCATGAATGCAGCTGGAGTTAAAGTTAACTACTAATATTAGCATGTTAGTTAGCTAACTAGCCAACTCATTTAGATAACATTGACAGTCCACGAATTAAAAACATATTTTATTTTCAGCTAGATAGGTGTCTGTATGAACTTATTTTATTGAGAATGCAAGGGCATTTCACTTACCATACTCTGTGGGGACAGGGTCAGGGTGGTAGGTGAAGTGCGCTGCATTCCTCCTTTGTGTGTTTGTTCGGGATGAACAATTCGGGGATAACCTCGGCAGAGTGACCCCAAACCAGCTCTGAGCACTGCTATTTACATTCGCGATGGCGGCTTTCGAGCCTGCACCTCTGAGCAGAAACCGTGCGGCAGCCGCCATTGCTGTTGTGAGTGGACTGAACAGGAAGAAGAAGATGACGACAGCGTCCATTTTTTTAGACGCAATGGGCTGTGATTGGTTGAAACAGTGGGCGGTGTCAGTGGGCTCGACCTCCATCGAGCCTGAATACTTGAGGGAGTTATTTCACGTTGGCCCGCGTTGACGTATGAGTCACGTTCATCTAGCGAAAGCGAGGAGCGCCTATCTCAAATCGAACAGTAAATCTGCGCAGCTCGGTCATGTTTTCATCAAGGCAGCATTGCATCGTCCAGAAACGTACAGCATATATTTTCCATAAAATACATGTTTTGTAATTGTTTTAATTGAGAATAAAAAACAATCACTTTTGCATGGGAAAACACCGAATACAACTCATTACTACATGTGCTTAATACATCACTTTTAGTTTGAGCCGACTTCGCCGTCGGACAGAGCAGGAACCCGACTCAAAGCCCGGGAGTCAGCCCGGTTCCAAATCGAAAGCAATCAATTTTCAGCCGGTAAACGGGCGCCTGGGCGAGATTAATCGAACTCCCTCCTTGACTTTTGGCACGTTCGACATTGCAGCTGGTTTTAAAAGCGAGTCGAGACTGAATGATCTACAAATCCCCTTGCATCTTAAATAACTACTCAATATTATTTGTAGATCAGTCAGTCAGTCACAATTTACCCAAGATACATCGCAGGTTTGATTCTCTCCAAACACAGCCTTTGAATAAGGTAATGATGTTGTGCCAAAGATTCTGGATATACTAACAAGATAGTCTCTTCGCCCTAACACTAGGAATCATTGTTCACAAAGCGGCACGGCGGACTGTCTAGCTCCCGACCATGCTTTTTTAGGATTGATTCGTCGTTTGGAATATTCGATGAGGGTTGTTGACGTCAACCACCTGTATTCAATGGAGAGAGATGCTACGCTACTAGTCTCATTCAATGAATACGCAAAACCATCTCGAGACAACTCCCATATAGCGTGTTTTCTGTCAAAGTTGCCAGAATGTCAACTGTCCTACTTATATCAGTACACTCGTAACATTTTAAGCATTACGAAACTTTTATTTTATCAAATAAACCCCACGTAGCAAATAAACAATTCATTTTTTTGTTGACCAAATTCGACACTCATTGACCTCCATATAAAAAGTCCTTGCTTGGTGGGTGAAACAGTTTTTAAAAAACGCAACCTGATGGAGGGAGACAGCTTTTCCACCAAATTGGGCATAAGTCATAAATCGCATTCATTTCTACAATTGATCAACTTAAAATGTGATTTTAAACCAGAAATCCATTGTCTGAGAATTTGGGCACTCAAATCATAATTAAATGATCATAAAAGCCTACCCCTATGGCCTACCGTAATCGATCACAAACAACAAACCATCTAACCTGATTTTGCATTATAGACCAAATAGTCTTGTAGTCCTATGTAAATCCATGACTCTTGCATTTAGCATGCTACTCACATAGACCTACACATAATAAACTATAGGCGCGGCTTAATAATAAATACTTAATTTAACGGTAAAAAAACGAATTGCCTTTTAATGTGGCATGAACACCACCAGTCATGATGTTTTCATCTGATTGTCAAACAAATCACTTCCAAAAGTAGGCTACCTGTGCATGTTCATCCACTCCGAAATAATTCCAGCATCCAAACAATGCACTGTATGTACACTCGCGCCATTAAATGAATGGAAATAGACATTTGTTTACAAAACACCAAAAAGTGTGCTGAATGACATTCTGTGATTGCCATTGATTAGGCCTATATTAATTGATGCCTCTTGCTGACAAATGTACCTTTTTTATTAGCCCGAAAAGTCAGGACACCTGAAATGGCGCTGAAATTGTCCTGGAAAAAACGGGATGGTGACCCAAACACACGCAGTCAATTTAATAGACTAGGCTACATTGTGTATTACCATGAACTTCAAACAGACCTACACGTAGCCAGTGATATAGTGGTAAAAAAAAAGTAGGTGGGTTATCTATGATTCACATCGTGGTGAAAAAGTAATGCTCCCTATAATGTGATAAAAAAACGTGGCACGGGTGTGCTTTAGGACCATGCGGACACGTCCGAGCCGCAGGGTAGGCTATTTGGAGTGTTTATCTGACTGGATATAATTTTTATGTCCCCCCTACTTCTAAAACCAAAGTTGTGCCCCTGTGGAGAACCAATTCCCACCTGTGGAG
This sequence comes from Thymallus thymallus, assembly GCA_023634145.1. NCBI lineage: Eukaryota > Metazoa > Chordata > Actinopteri > Salmoniformes > Salmonidae > Thymallus > Thymallus thymallus. The sequence continues at coordinate 31,986,469 of CM042416.1, read as the reverse complement.
AACCAATTCCCACCTGTGGAGAACCAATTCCCACCTGTGGAGAACCAATTCCCACCTGTGGAGATCCAATACCCACCTGTGGAGATCCAATACCCACATGCACCTGAAAAACAAGGCCATGACAAAAGCAAACAGTTATAAATCAACAGATAAATCTAATGCATTGGAATAAAGGCTATTGTTTTTATCAAAGATGCATGACGAACAAATGCCGAAAATGAAGAAGTACAAAGGAAAATCAATGCATTTAAAGAAGCTCAGCTGAGGCTGAAATTCAGCACTACTGAGTGGACAGTGCTTCTGTCTAACCAATTATAGAATCCTACAGAACCATTCATGGACAAGGAGAGTCTGTGCAGCCATGTAAAAATCAATGGTTTAAAGCATGACAGAAAGGTGGGGGTGTTCGTTTCATTTGGAAGCGATTATTTTCATGGTAAAACATGTTTGCCACTGCAAAAATACACGGGACGAGACCCGAAATAACAAGTGCACAATACAACACAGGACGAGACCCGAAATAACAAGTGCACAATACAACACAGGACGAGACCCGTAATAACAAGTGCACAATACAGCACAGGACGAGACCCGAAATAACAAGTGCACAATACAACACAGGACGAGACCCGAAATAACAAGTGCACAATACAACACAGGATGAGACCCGTAATAACAAGTGCACAATACAACACAGGACGAGACCCGTAATAACAAGTGCACAATACAAGACAGGACGAGACCCATAATAACAAGTGCACAATACAACACAGGACGAGACCCGTAATAACAAGTGCACAATACAACACAGGACGAGACCCGTAATCATCAGTGCATAATACAACACAGGACGAGACCCGTAATAACAAGTGCACAATACAACACAGGACGAGACCCGTAATAACAAGTGCACAATACAACACAGGACGAGACCCGTAATAACAAGTGCACAATACAATACAGGACGAGACCCGTAATAACAAGTGCACAATACAACAGAGGACGAGACCCGTAATAACAAGTGCACAATACAACACAGGACGAGACCCGTAATAACAAGTGCACAATACAACACAGGACGAGACCCGTAATCATCAGTGCATAATACAACACAGGACGAGACCCGTAATAGCAAGTGCACAATACAACACAGGACGAGACCCGTAATAACAAGTGCACAATACAACACAGGACGAGACCCGAAATAACAAGTGCACAATACAACACAGGACGAGACCCGTAATAACAAGGTCACAATACAACACAGGACGAGACCCGTAATAACAAGTGCACAATACAACACAGGACGAGACCCGAAATAACAAGTGCACAATACAACACAGGACGAGACCCGTAATCATCAGTGCACAATACAACACAGGACGAGACCCGTAATAACAAGTGCACAATACAACACAGGACGAGACCCGTGATAACAAGTGCACAATACAACACAGGACGAGACCCGTAATAACAAGTGCACAATACAACACAGGACGAGACCCGAAATAACAAGTGCACAATACAACACAGGACGAGACCCGTAATAACAAGGTCACAATACAACACAGGACGAAACCCGTAATAACAAGTGCACAATACAACACAGGACGAGACCCGTAATAACAAGTGCACAATACATCACAGGACGAGACCCGTAATAACAAGTGCACAAAACACGCAGCACGAAAGCCAAAACAACAAAGCACAGGTACACACAAGCCCAACGGACATGGGAACAATAACCGACCCCTCAATGGTTAACAGAGGGCACATACAGTATATAACAATCTAATCAGGGGGAATGAGAACCAGGTGTGTGCAATGAGACAGTTCAATCACCTCTAGAGGCCGGTGATGTAGACCTCCGGAACTGCTGCACGGAATGAGTAACAGTACCGGGGGGATCCGTTAGGGTGTTATAATAGTCTCTACACATACAATTATCTGTATCTCAGTCGAGCAATGAATTTCAAACACAGATTTAACCTCAAAGACCAGGGAGGTTTTCCAATGCCTCGCGAAGAAGGTAGATGTTAGATGGGTAGGATTTAAAAAAAGAAGACATTGAATATCCCTTTCAGCATTGTGTTATTAAGTTATTAATTATACTTTGGATGGTGTATCAATTCACCCAGTCACTACAAAGATACAGTCAGGGATTTCATCTTGAGGCCAATTGCGACTTAAAAAATGTTACGGAGTGTAACGCCTGTGCCTTTCGACCTCGATGGTGCCTCTCCCACCCCGGCGACCCGGCTCGCCGGTATAGGCCTACTAACCACTGGCATGAGTATGATGGCAGCCACGCTGACACGCCCACACCTGATTCTCTTCCCCTGATTCCACACACGCACACACGGGCACACTGGCTTCCACTCACCTGATTACACACCCGTTATATGTTCCCCTCCCCGTGTTGTGCGTGTGGATTACTGTTTATGAGCTGCAGCGTGCATGTTTCAGTGTGCTATTAAACACTTCTTATTTCCACTTCATTCTTTATTGTTCTCCTTTTTGGTAAGTAACAACATTGTAGTAACTCCACAATACTAACCTAACTGAGGATGGATCAACAACATTGTAGTAACTCCACAATACTAACCTAACTGAGGATGGATCAACAACATGGTAGTAACTCCACAATACTAACCTAACTGAGGATGGATCAACAACATGGTAGTTACTCCACAATACTAACCTAACTGAGGATGGATCAACAACATGGTAGTTACTCCACAATACTAACCTAACTGAGGATGGATCAACAACATGGTAGTTACTCCACAATACTAACCTTACTGACAGAGTGAATAGAAGGAAGCCTGTAGAGAGTAATAATATTCCAAAACATACATCCTTTGATGCAATAAAGGCACTACAGTAAAACAGCAAAACAATTGGCAAAGAAGTGAACTTTTTGTCTTGAATACAAAGCGTTATGTTTGGGGCAAATCCATCACACAAGGTGGGGTGGTGGCTGCATCATGTTATGGATATTCTTGTCATTGGCATGGACTAGGGAGTATTTCAGGATACAAAAATACATGGAAAGTAACTAAACACAGGCACAATCCTACAGTAAAACCTAGTTCCGTCTGCTTTTCCAGATTAATTCACCTTTCAGCAGGACAATAACCTAAAACACAAGGCCAAATCTACACTGGAGAGGCTTACCAAGGACACAGGGGATGTTCCTGCGTGGCCAAATTACAGTTTTGAGTTAAATCTACTTGAAAATCCATGGCAGGACCTGAAAAATGGTTGTCTAGCAATGATCAACAACCAATTTGACAGAGCTTGAAGAATTTTGAAAATAATAATTGGCTAATGTTGCTCAATCCAGTTGTGGGAAGCTCTTAGAGACTTACCCAGAAACACTCAGCTGTAATCACTGCCAAAAGTGCTTCTACAAAGTATTGTCTCAGGGGTGTGAATACTTATAGATATTTATATATTTTATTGTCAATACATTTGGAAACATTTCTAAAACATGTTTTCACTTGTCATTATGGGGTGTTGTGCGTAAATATATTTATTCCATTTTGAATTCAGGTTGTAACAGGGGATACTTTCTGGCGGCACTGTAGTATTAGGAAGAGCAGATTCTGTGGATACCTATTCAACTAACGTGGAAAGTCTAGAGGAAACAGCCCATACATAGAGGTGCGACTCCATGACCTGGAAACAACGCAATCTAAGTTGGAATGGATAATCAAACTCCTAATAGAGAAAACGGAATCACTCGAAAATCATTCCCGTAAATTCAATGTGCATGTCACAGGACTTGAAACTGGTGTGGAACCGGGCAATCCTTCTTCACGAGCAATCTTTTCTATGAACTGTTCGTGCAGGAGAAGCTGGGTCCCATGCCGCTGATTAACATTGCGCACAACACGGCCAAATCCGCAACGGTACTGGCTTTATGATTTGAAGTCAAGTATTTGAAGTCGAATTGAACAGAGGGAGACTTACAACGAGGTCAGATCCCAGCTACGCAAGCTAAACCTGAGATGGGGTGACTCCCTCCACGCAGCAAAACTCACCTTGACCTTCCAGAACACAACACACACGTTTTCCACCGCCATGGAACATCAAACCCAACAAGCTGACAGATGACTGGCTCGTTATTCAGGTATGCTGTGCATACACAATCATGCAGCTCATGGCTATGGCTATGATGCTACCCTCAGCATAAGACAATAAGGAGGATAGCCCTAATGTTTGGGTACAAGGAACAATATTACTATTATTGCTGAGCATTGAACTTGTTATAATAATATTGCCTATGGTCCAGGGCAATAGTGATGACACCATGTTAATTAATTAACAATATACAATATATGGAGGTGTCATCTGTACTCAGATAGTTTTATTGTGTGAACCCATCACTTGGACTGGTGGTGTGTGTTTGTATGTGTAAACCCTGCCTTACAAAGATCTTGGTGCCGAAACCGCCTCAATATACAATGCATTCAGAAAGTATTCAGACCCCTTGACTTTTTCTCAATTTTGTTACATTACAGCCTTATTCTAAAATGTATTAAATACATGTTTTTTAATCAACAATCTACACACAATACCCCATAATGACAAAGAAAAAACAGGTTTGTAGAAATCTTTGCAAATTTATTAAAAATAAATAACAGAAATACCATATATACAGTGGGGAGAACAAGTATTTGATACACTGCCGATTTTGCAGGTTTTCCCACTTACAAAGCATGTAGAAGTCTGTAATTTTTATCATAGGTACTCTTCAACTGTGAGTGACGGAATCTAAAACAAAAATCCAGAAAATCACATTGTATGATTTTTAAGTAATTAATTTGCATTTTATTGCATGACATAAGTATTTGATACATCAGAATAGCAGAACTTAATATTTGGTACAAAAACCTTTGTTTGCAATTACAGAGATCATACGTTTCCTGTAGTTCTTGACCAGGTTTGCACACACTGCAGCAGGGATTTTGGACGACTGCACCGTATTGCACCGTATTTTTAGGCCGTCATTGAAAATAAGAATATGTTCTTAACTGACTTGCCTAGTAAAATAAAGGTAAAATAAAAATAAAATTGAGGGGAGGATGGATGGGGCCACGACCCATCTTCAATGCTCTTACTGAGGGAAGGAGGTTGTTGGCCAAGATCTCACGATACATGGCCCCATCCATCCTCCCCTCAATACGGTGCAGTCGTCCTGTCCCCTTTGCAGAAAAGCATCCCCAAAGAATGATGTTTCCACCTCCATGCTTCACGGTTGGGATGGTGGTCTTGGGGTTGTACTCATCCTTCTTGTTCCTCCAAACACGGCGAGTGGAGTTTAGCCCAAAAAGCTCTATTTTTGTCTCATCAGACCACATGACCTTCTCCCATTCCTCCTCTGGATCATCCAGATGGTCATTGGCAAACTTCAGACGGGCCTGGACATGCGCTGGCTTGAGCAGGGGGACCTTGCGTGCGCTGCAGGATTTTAATCCATGACGGCGTAGTGTGTTACTAATGGTTTTCTTTGAGAATGTGGTCCCAGCTCTCTTCAGGTCATTGAACAGATCATTGATGCCCCACGAGGTGAGATCTTGCATGGTGCCCAAGACCGAGCGAGATTGACCGTCATCTTGAACTTCTTCCATTTTCTAATAATTGCGCCAACAGTTGTTGCCTTCTCACCAAGCTGCTTGCCTATTGTCCTGTAGCCCATCCCAGCCTTGTGCAGGTCTACAATTTTATCCCTCATGTCCTTACACGGCTCTCTGGTCTTGGCCATTGTGGAGAGGTTGGAGTCTGTTTGATTGAGTGTGTGGACAGGTGTCTTTTATACAGGTAACGAGTTCAAACAGGTGCAGTTAATACAGGTAATGAGTGGAGAACAGGAGGGCTTCTTAAAGAAAAACTAACAGGTCTGTGAGAGACGGAATTCTTACTGGTTGGTAGGTGATCAAATACTTATGTCATGCAATAAAATGCTAATTAATTATTAAAAAATCATACAATGTGATTTTCTGGATTTTTGTTTTAGATTCCGTCTCTCACAGTTGAAGTGTACCTATGATAAAAATGACAGACCTCTACATGCTTTGTAAGTAGGAAAACCTGCAAAATCGGCAGTGTATCAAATACTTGTTCTCCCCACTGTACATAAGTATTCAGACCCTTTGCTATGAGACTCGAAATTGAGCTCAGGTGAGCTCTTGTTTCCATTGATCATCCTTGAGATGTTTGTACAACTTAATTGGAGTCCACCTGTGGTAAATTAAATTAAATTGATTGGACAAGATTTGGAAAGGCACACACCTGTCTATATAAGATACCACAGTTAAAAGTGCACGTCAGAGCAAAAACCAGGTCAGGGAGGTGACCATGAACCCGATAGTCACTCTGACAGAGCTCCTCTGTGGAGATTGGAGAACCTTCCAGAAAGACAGCTTTCTCGGCAGCTCTCCACCAATAAGGCCATTATGGTAGAGGGAAGCCAGACGCAAGAGACTCCTCAGTAAAAGGCACATGGACTACTACTACTACTACTACTACTACTACTACTACACAAGGAGAGATGACCAATCCCATATGGACTACTACTACTACTACTACTACACAAGGAGAGATGACCAATTCCATATGGCTACTACTACTACTACTACTACTACTACTACTACTACTACTACTACCACTACTACTACTACACAAGGAGAGATGACCTATCCCATATGGACTACTACTACTACTACTACTACTACTACTACACAAGGAGAGATGACCAATCCCATATTGACTACTACTACTACTACTACTACTACTACTACTACTACTACTACACAAGGAGAGATGACCAATCCCATATGGACTACTACTACTACTACTACTACTACTACACAAGGAGAGATGACCAATCTCATATGGACTACTACTACTACTACTACTACTACTACTACTACACAAGGAGAGATGACCAATCCCATATGGACTACTACTACTACTACTACTACTACTACTACTACTACTACACAAGGAGAGATGACCAATCCCATATGGACTACTACTACTACTACTACACAAGGAGAGATGACCAATCCCATATGGACTACTACTACTACTACTACTACTACTACTACTACTACTACTACTACTACTACTACACAAGGAGAGATGACCAATCCCATATGGACTACTACTACTACTACTACACAAGGAGAGATGACCAATCCCATATGGACTATTACTACTACTACTACTACTACTACTACTACTACTACTACTACTACTACTACTACACAAGGAGAGATGACCAATCCCATATGGCTACTACTATAGCTTTTTAGTTTTTTTCTTCCTGTTGATTCCTGCCCCCCTACTGAATTTATCTCCCAGGAGGACTTGCCCTATAGACATTAATTGTTAGATAAAATCTAGACACTTTTTGCACAAACCCTCTTCATTTTTTGTTACATAGTGTAGAGCACTTAAAGCAGGGCATATTTAAGTTTGTCATTTAAAGTATCAACCTCTTTATTCTCTTTGATCAAGAAAATAGAAAGTCAACATAGGAGCCTATTTGATCATAATGCTAACTACTGCCAGATACAAAATTCAGAGCCACAAGATGGCACTTTAATGTTGAATTTTGATTGGACTGATCCTGTCCACTGTCAGGCTCTGGCCATAGAGAGGCCTATTTGCTTCTCTATGTAGCTTGGTCAGAGTCTGACAGTGTCTTTCTTTTCTGTTTCTGTGTGGGTGTTGGGTTGGATCCCTAATTAGAGGCAGCTGCACCGCAGTCACAGAGAAGTAAGTGTGCATTATTTACGTATATAACTCGTGTTTGATTTTGAAACGTTACGTTTATATTGTCGTGTTTATTTGGTACGTACGTCTGTCTATCGAGTTTTGTGTGTGTAGTTCGGACATCTTTATGTGAATATTCAGTAATTAAAGAATATGTCGAACTACTATCCCTGCGCTGCGTCTTGGTCTATGCATGCACCCTCCCGTGACAGAACGACCCACCACAATGAGTCCAAGCAGCGCAAGTGGGGAGAGACTGAGAGAGAGATTTCCCCGCGTCGTTATACGGACACGGAACTCCTCGGAGGGTTCGAGACGGGCTCGTCGAAGGAGGACAACAACGACGACGGGCTTCGGTTCCCTCACTCGTGGGGGTTCCTGGAGGAGACCTCACTGGAAGGGCATAGGCGATGGGGAGAGGAAGATCGGGGCTGTCCCAGCCCTCCAACGCCAGTTACCAATCCGGTGCCTCCAGCGCCGTTCCAGAGCTCGGTATTGTCCGTGCCGACTCCACGCACCACACCATCGGTGCGCTCTCGGAGCTTGGAGAGGCTGGAGGAGGAGAATCGCCCACCACTCCGTCTTCCCACAATCCACGATAGGAGGAGACCGGAGGGATTTAACAAGCGACCAGAGGAGGAGCAGACGAGGTGGTGGAGAGCCTGGAATGCTCTTCCTCTGGAGACGCAGAGGGATCCGCTGATCAGACAAACAGAGGAGGACTTCCAGTGCCGACATGCTCTCGTGACGAGGCTTATGGCTAGACGGGAACCTCCAGCGATGGTAAGCTACCCAGAACCTCCAGCGAAGGTCCGCAGCCCTGCACCTCCAGCGAAGGTCCACAGCCCTGCACCTCCAGCGAAGGTCCGCAGCCCTGACCTCCAGCGAAGGTCAGCAGCCCTGCACCTCCAGCGAAGGTCAGCAGCCCGCAACCTCCAGCGAAGGTCCGCAGCCCGCAACCTCCAGCGAAGGTCAGCAGCCCGCAACCTCCAGCGAAGGTCAGCAGCCCGCAATCTCCAGCGAAGGTCAGCAGCCCGCAACCTCCAGCGAAGGTCAGCAGCCCGCAACCTCCAGCGAAGGTCAGCAGCCCGTAACCTCCAGCGAAGGTCAGCAGCCCGCAACCTCCAGCAAAGGTCAGCAGCCCTGAGCCTCCAGCGAAGGTCAGCAGCCCTGAGCCTCCAGCGAAGGTCAGCAGCCCTGAGCCTCCAGCGAAGGTCAGCAGCCCGGAACCTCCAGCGAAGGTCAGCAGCCCGGAGCCTCCAGCCACAACCCAAGGCCTGGAACCTTCAGCTAAGGTGCTCAGCCCGGGGTCAGCTGTCTGCTCCGCCCCAGAGCCAGAGCAGTCCGCTCCACCGGTGCCCATTCCGGGTCCAGCCGTCTGCTTCGCTCAAGGGCCAGAGCAGTCCGCTCCATCCGTACCCATTCCGGGTCCAGCCGTCTGCTCCGCCCCAGTGCCAGAGCAGTCCGCTCCACCGGTACCCATTCCGGGTCCAGCCGTCTGCTCCACCACAGTGCCAGAGCAGTCCGCTCCACCGGTACCCATTCCGGGTCCAGCCGTCTGCTCCGCCCCAGTGCCAAAGCAGTCCGCTCTACCGGTACCCATTCCGGGTCCAGCCGTCTGCTCCACCACAGTGCCAGAGCAGTCCGCTCCACCGGTACCCATTCCGGGTCCAGCCGTCTGCTCCGCCCCAGTGCCAGAGCAGTCCGCTCCACCGGTGCCCATTCCGGGTCCAGCCGTCTGCTCCGCCTCAGTGCCAGAGCAGTCCGCTCCACCGGTATCCATTCCGGGTCCAGCCGTCTGCTCCGCCTCAGTGCCAGAGCAGTCCGCTCCACCGGTACCCATTCCGGGTCCAGCCGTCTGCTCCGCCCCAGTGCCAGAGCAGTCCGCTCCACCGGTGCCCATTCCGGGTCCAGCCGTCTGCTCCGCCTCGGTGCCAGAGCAGTCCGCTCCACCGGTACCCATTCCGGGTTCAGCCGTCTGCTCCGCTCATGTGCCGGAGCCGTTTGCCCAGTCCGGGCCCGGTTGTTTCCCCGCTCCTTGGCCGGAGCCGTTTGCCCCACCGGTGCCCAATCCGGGCCCGGCTGTTTTCCCCGCTCCATGGCTGGAGCCGTTTACCCCACCGGTGCCCAGTCCGGGCCCGGCTGTTTTCCCCGCTCCATGGCCGGAGCCGTTTGCCCCACCGGTGCCCAGTCCGGGCCCGGTAAATTTCCCAGCTCCCTGGCCGGGCATAAGGAGGGGGCATGGGAGGAGACTATCGGCATCGCCGGATCCAGAACCGCCACCGGCGAGCTAATCTTCCCTCCCTGACCCCCCCCATGTAATTGTGTGTTGGTTGTTGGCGTCCGGGAGTCCACGCCTTGGGGGGGAGGGTACTGTCAGGCTCTGGCCATAGAGAGGCCTATTTGCTTCTCTATGTAGCTTGGTCAGAGTCTGACAGTGTCTTTCTTTTCTGTTTCTGTGTGGGTGTTGGGTTGGATCCCTAATTAGAGGCAGCTGCACCGCATTGTCTCTAATTAGGGATCCTATATAATTTTGTCTGTCCTTCACTCTGGTGTGGGTCGTTGTACGTGTCATATCGTTATGTATATTTCGCAGTCACTGAGAAGTAAGTGTGCATTATTTACGTATACAACTCGTGTTTGATTTTGAAACGTTATGTTTATATTGTCGTGTTTATTTGGTACGTACGTCTGTCTATCGAGTTTTGTGTGTGTAGTTCGGACATCTTTATGTGAATATTCAGTAATTAAAGAATATGTCGAACTACTATCCCTGCGCTGCGTCTTGGTCTATGCATGCACCCTCCCGTGACATCCACATCTTGCTTTCAAAAGCTTAGCTAGCAGTCATCGTCATGAATCAAGTCAACTGGCAAATGCTTTTTAATCCTTGTCATATGAAGAGAAATAATGAAGAGAAATTATAGATGAAACGTATCGGTGCTCATCGGCCATTGGACAAAAACATTACACAACAAGTTGGAAATCGCAAATTCAACAATGAGTGGATTGGTCTATTTTCACCTCTTAATTTTATCCTACGGTTCTGACTTGGTGTACAGGGAGAACACTGTAAGAACGGCCCACGTTCTGAATTCTGTCGCTGTACATTTCAAAAGTGCTAAACAAATAGTTATATTGACTACGTCCGTTGTTGCTCGCTCATTAATGTCTTACATCAAAATTACGGATTGCCCCTTTTTTTTTTCTTATACCCCTTTTTCTCCCCAGTTACAGTCTTGTCCCATCGCTGCAACTCCCCTACGGACTCGGGAGAGGCGAAGGTCGAGAGCCGTGAGTCCTCCAAAACACAACTGCCAAGCCGACACTGTGCCACTCGGGAGGCCACGGATCGCCTCTTATCCGCTTGTCGTCCCCTTATGCCATAGTTTGTACATCTCAATCGTCAGTAGAAACCACAATTGTTTAAGCATGTCAGCCATATCATGTTTTTTTAAAAGGCAGTAAATGAGGCTGAATTATCTGTTTTGCTGCTAGACAAGGCTCCGCTGATAGCCAGGTATAGCAGTGATAAGGTGTTGGGACTGCTGTTGGGACTTTATGTAGGCTCTAACAGTTTGTGGCCATCGTTTGTCACCGTTATAGTGCAATTAATGTACAGTCGTGGCCAAAAGTTTTGAGAATGACACAAGTATTGGTCTCCACAAAGTTTGCTGCCTCAGTGTTGATGATGGCAATTTGCATATACTCCAGAATGTCATGAAGAGTGATCAGATGAATTGCAATTAATTGCAAAGTCCCTCTTTGCCATGAAAATGAACTTAATCCCCCAAAAACATTTCTACTGCATTTCAGCCCTGCCACAAAAGGACCAGCTGTCATCATGTCAGTGATTGTCTCGTTAACACAGGTGAGAGTGTTGACGAGGACAAGGCTGGAGATCACTCTGTCATGCTGATTGAGTCAGAATAACAGACTGGAAGCTTTAAAAGGACAGTGCTTGAAATCATTGTTTTTCCTCTGTCAACCATGCAAGGAAACATGTTCCGTCATCATTGCTTTGCACAAAAAGGGCTTCACAGGCAAGGATATTGCTGCTAGTAAGATTGCACCTAAATCAACCATTTACCGGATCATCAAGAACTTCAAGGAGAGAGGTTCAATTGTTTTGAAGAAGGTGTCAGGGCGCTCAAGAAAGTCCAGCAAGCGCCAGGACTGTCTCCTAAAGTTGATTCAGCTGCGGGTTCGGGGCACCACCAGTGCAGAGCTTGCTCAGGAATGGCAGCATGCAGGTGTGAGTGCATCTGCACGCACAGTGAGGCGAAGACTTTTGGAGGATGGCCTGGTGACAAGAAGGGCAGAAAAGAAGCCACTTCTCTCCAGGAAAAACATTAGGGACAGACTGATATTCTGCAAAAGGTACAGGGATTGGACTGCTGAGGACTGGGGTAGAGTTATTTTCTCTGATGAATCCCCTTTCCGATTGTTTGGGCCATCCGGAAAACACCTTGTCCGGAGAAGACAAGGTGAGCGTTACCATCAGTCCTGTGTCATGCCAACAGTAAAGCATCCTCAGACCATTCATATGTGGGGTTGCTTCTCAGCCAAGGGAGTGGGCTCACTCACAATTTTGCCTAAGAACACAGCCATGAATAAAGAATGGTACCAACACATCCTCAGAGAGCAACTTCTCCCAACCATCCAAGAACAGTTTGGTGACGACCAATGCCTTTTCCAGCATGATGGAGCACCTTGCCATGGAACAAAACATTGACTTTTTGGGTCCGTGGCCAGGAAACTCCCCAGACTTTAATCCCATTGAGAACTTGTGGTCGATCCTCAAGAGGTGGGTGGACAAACAAAAACCCACAACTTCTGACAAACTCCAAGCATTGATTATGCAAGACTGGCCTGCCAGCAGTCAGGATGTGGCCCAGAAGTTTAATTGACAGCATGCCAGGGCAGATTGCAGAGGTCTTGAAAAAGAAGGGTCAACATTGAAAATAAAAGGGGACTCTTTGCATAAACTGAATGTCATTGTCAATGAAAGCCTTTGACACTTATGGAATACTTGTAATTATACTTCAGTGTACCATAGTAACTACTGCCATAAAGATCTAAGAACACTGAAGCATCAAACTTTGTGGAGACCAATACTTGTGTCACTCTCAAAACTTCTGACCACGACTGTAGTGTTAGATGGTAGGGTATTTGTTGTATTTCTTTAAGAAAAAGTATAATGGAGTTATACTCCAGTCTAGTAGGTGGCAGTAATGCAACATTTATTGGATGCCAACTGCCGGTAAACCTCATCGAAGAAGAAGCAGCAGTCTCTTGCCCCGGAAACAGTAGAACATCTTTGCCCCGGTTTTGGTTCCACATCCTCCCCAGTTTCAAGATGGCAGCCAGGAAGCTATGAAGAAGTGACAAATGTTTCTGGGATAAAGAATGAAAACAGATTCTAGGTAACAGCTGTTAGACACATATATGACTGGTATCATTATTGCCCGCGTGTTGTTTCTAGAGTGACATTTACAAGGGAAAATGACGTTGCATAGCGTTATGCTCATTTGCTAAGCTAGCTAGCGTTACCTATCCAAATAAATGAATTGGTTTTCAGCTGTCATCTAAGCATGCATAGTGATCTGTGCGGTGAGTGTCTGTTTTGGCTATGAAGACAACGAACTGTGGCTACGTGTCTTATGTCCGTTTCATACGAAATGCCGCGTTTAAAACTGGGAATTCTGCAAATCAGGGGGGAAAAAAACCAAATCCGTCTGGAAAAACCCGGTTTGAACGATCATCCAACTCTGGAATTCTCTTTCTTCTTTCTAGACTTCATGATTTGATCTCGTATTTTTCTGAGTTCACAGGTGTTATATTTGAATGGGGCATTAGACGCTGCAGCGATAGAGTCCCACAGTATGAGTCATAATACCCATAAAACCTAGCGGTCAAACAGGGAAATGGTTCCAATCGTTTCCCCACCATTCAATAGGGGATTTTAGAAACAGGCTGGGTTTCCTGTAGTCTTACCCTGGCATGGCGTTTTGATAACCATGTCAATCTCTCGTGGACAAGGTGACTTATCAATACATTAAACCGCTTACTCTCAGATTCGAAAATGCTAAGTAACAATCACGAAAAACTACAAATCCCTACAAGCTCCAGCACGTCATCTCTAGCTGACACCTTTGCTAACAGGTATTGTACATTTTAAACTTGCACAAGACAGTTAATAGAATTGCCCTTTTAAAGAAATGTTGCCAATTTATTAATTACTCCATTTAGATAATATTAGCTAGTTAATCCAGAGATGCTAACCTTTGCAGTCTCGTCCAGATCATGGCATTTGTAGTTCTTTATGATAGCAGCTAATTAGCATTTCATATTTGGGGGGTAAATACAGGCGGATATATTGCTAAAAGTCACCTTGTCCTAGAGAGATCTACATGATTATCAAAACGTCACGCCATTGTAAGGCAAGACCAAACACAGCCCTTATTTTAAGTGTTTCTAAAATCCCCCATGGGAAACATGGTGTAAAAACGAGTGGAACCATTTCCCTGTTTGACCGCTAGGTTTTATGGGTATTATGACTCATACTGTGGTGCTCTATAACTTGCCAGGAGAAAGAAGTAACCAGGGAGAAAATAGCTACCTAACTTTACATTTTAGTCATTTAGCAGACGCTCTTATCCAGAGTACATTTTTTTCATACTGGTTCCCCGTGTGAACCGATGAGGAAAACTATAACCGCTAACTAGCTTACTCATTATTAGATGGATGTTGTTGACATTCTGATTATAAGTCCAATGGATCTGCTAACAATTATATGTTCTCCTTTTAGCTCAACTTCACCATGGCCATCTCTCAGTTTCGCCTTTTTAAGATTTGCACATGGCTATCAACCTTCCTTTCGTTCTTCAAAAGGTTGACATGCAGGTAAGGAAAACCCATTATGGTGAATTGAAAGAAGCTAAACGTATCTAGAACCCTCAGCCGTGTCAGACAATGTCTGCATAGGTTTTGTAAAATCTGAAAGGCACAGTAAGTAATTTCCAGTCATTTTACTTCCTGTTGAAATGAATGTTAATCTCATGGAACGGCATCCCTCGAGAACAACCAGTGCACATTAGCATAGAAATCAAATACTATTTGCGTGTGAAAATTGCATCCCATGGAATGCCTTTGCTCTAAAATGTATGTTTTTGTGGTGGCCCACAGTTTGACGGTAAGCACTTTTCCTGTTTTGACATAGATCTGGGAGGTTGCGTAAGCTAAGCGGTGATCAGATATCTCTTCCAACAACGGTTGATTTTTCATCAGTGGCCAAACAGGTCAGTGATGTACAAGTTTATAAGATACAGCACATTATTGCTAACATGAGGCAAGTGCTTAACACGATCCCTACCAAGCATTCTTTCCCTCTATTAACCAACAGTCAGTGTTTACTTTGTGGCACAGTTTAAACCTTCCTCTTTATTTTCGTCATTCGATTTATTTTTGTCATGTTTTTTTTTTTTTTACAAGAAACTTAATATTACACCTTATAATTTTGACCAAACCATGTGCAGCCAGAGATTGAAGAATGGAGCTCGTGGGATGAAGACGGTCCCACAAGTATCAAGATCGAGGGCGGTAACGGGAACGTGCCACCACAGCCTGGCGACGGAGAGGAAGAGGAACCAGACTACTTCAAAGACATGACTCCCACCATCAGGAAAACACAGAAAGTAGGCTGGGTCTTCATTTACAGCTTTTCTTGACTTATTGAAACTGAGGAGAGTGTCAGGCAGCATGTAAAAAAATAAAAAATAAAGTTGCAGTACATATTCTGGTGTTAAATGCGCATGCGATGATGTCCGAGGGGGGAAAAAAAGTGTTTGTTCTTTGACGTAACTTCTTTGTTGTTTTAATATCCCAAATGGACGAGGCATTTCCACTAAGTACGGATTCCAGCTTTAAGTGCATTTCTCAACTCTAATTGAAGGTAGACTCTGTGTTTTGGTGATGACGAGTGCATCCTCTTGCCTCACACTCTGTCGACAATATCGCTGGCCACACTGCCGCCGTATCACGTTGTTGAGTCTTAGTAGTTTTAACATGTCTCCTCTCTCTGACCCCACCCCAGATTGTGCTGAAGAAGAGGGAGCCACTCAACTACCTGGTACCCGACGGCAGCGCCGGCTTCTCCAGCAGACTGGCGGCCACTCATGACACCTCCTTCATCCAGCCATCTGTGAGTTACAGTGTAGCACCGTTCAAAGTACAGTGCCAATAGAAAGTAAAACTTTTTTTATTTTTATTTTGTATTTATTTTGCTGCCGTGAAATGTTATCTAGAAATAGATTAAATTAGATGTTTTTCTTACAGAGCTGCACAACCTACTCTACAATTTTGAATAAGATTTTACCGACTTTGCACAACTCCTAGGGCAACATATATCCATTGTTTTTGTCCAAATTGCTCAAACTTGATGGACAGCGATATTTAAACTTTGTCCCTGATTTATATATTTTTAAAGCAGATTAAAGTCAGGACTGAGACCAGATCACACAGGAACACTCAACACCTATTGTAAAGCCATTCTGGTGGCATTAAAACGTGTGTAGTTGTCTCGCTGACAAAATAAAACACTATCCCAGGTTTAGTTTTTCAGAAGACTGAGTCTGGTTTTCCTCTGACTTTTGATCCTGACAAACTCCCCAGTCCCTGCTGATGACAAGCATACCCATAACATGATGCTGCCACCACAATACTTGAAAATAGAGAGGGTTTCACTCTGTGTTGTGTTGTCTTGCTGTATTTACAGCCTCGTTGAAACAGAAGAGATGATTTGGAGTGGATTTTTTTTTTTACAGGCTTATTTATTTTCACTTTGTCCTACAGGTCATTAATATGGAGTGAATGCAATGTTGTTGCATTCAGTTTTCTGAAAACCTAAGCCTGGTATAGAGACACTAGAATGGCTTTCCAAGAGGTGTTGAGGGTTACTGAGTGGTTTAGTCTCAGTCCTGACTTAAATCTGCTTAAAAAATTATATTGCTGTCCGTCAATGATTTCCAACCAAATGTTATGAGCTTGAGCAATTTTGACAAGAACAGTGGATATATGTTACCCTAGGAGTGCAAAGTTGGAAGAATCTTATTCCAAATTACTCACAGCTGTAATGGCTGCCAAAGGTTCTTCCATCAAATATTGACAATTTGTTCTTAATTTGTCAAATGCACACTGCTAACCTCTGAAATTGTTGTATCAATTGTTGTACAGCCTGGATTGTAAACGTAGGTGGACATTCGAAAGGGGACGGTCTGGGGAGGGGTTTTGGCAGAAGCTTTGAGAGGGGTGGTACTGCTCCTTCGACTGTGTCCAGATTTCAAAACCTCAGCCACTAAAAGCCTAGAAGCTAGCCAGCGCACCACAGCACTATGATGAAGTCTGTTTTAGTTGAACCGGTGCTGTGACATCGTTGATTCCCAGGAGTGTACATTTCCAGGTGTGCACCAGTCCTCCAGGGCCACAGTTCTCTGTATTCAGGTTGAATAAAGGTTGATAGCACTGAGAAGAACAGAACCATCCAGTAAGTTGAGTCGATCACTCAGATTGCTAATGGGAGTTAGGTCCCACTGCCATCCTATCAGTGACCGTGTCCTGACTGCATTCCTGTCCTCCTCTCTGTCCCACAGTCTGAGCTTGGAGACATGGATACCTGGCATGAGGACACCAACGCCTGGGAGGATGAGTCGTCAGATGCTGCCTGGGAGGCTGATTTAGTACTCAGGTGATAGAACATTCTATTATTATTGTTATTACTATGTCTAGAGCAGGGGAATTCAATGTAGTCTGATAGACTGATATCTTCATCCTGCTCCCGCCTGCAGCCACAGCTTTTAATACAGGTGCTTTCTGTCCGACTCTCAGCCGCTACCGCATAACTGGTTCCGAACCCAAACGCAGTCCCGCAATTATGTTTTTGGCGTATGTGACGCAGCTTACTGTCCAACATCTCATTCCAAACTTAATATGGAGTTGGTCCCCCCTTTACTGCTATAACAGCCTCCACTCTTCTGGGAAGGCTTTCCACTAGATGTTGGAACATTTCTGAGGGGACTTGCTACCATTCAGCCACAAGCAGTGTGTTCGGGCACTGATGTTTGGCGATTAGGCCTGACTCGCAGTCGGCGTTCCAATTCATCCCAAAGGTGTTCAATTGGGTTGAGGTCAGGGCTCTGTGCAGACCAGTCAAGTTCTTCCACACCAATCTCGACAAACCATATCTGTATAGACCTCGCTTTGCGCACGGGGGCATTCTCATGCTGAAACAGGAAAGTGCCTACCCCAAATCGTTTAGAATGTCATTGTATGCTGTAGCGTTAAGATTTCCATTCACTGGAACTAAGGGGCCTAGCCCGAACCATGAAATACAGCCCCAGACTCCTCCACTGAAATTTACAGTTGGCACTATGCATTGGGGCAGATAGCTTTACCCTGGCATCCGCCAAAAACAGATTTGTCCGTCGGACTGCCAGATGGTGAAGCGTGATTCATGACTCCAGAGAACGCGTTTCCACTGCTCCAGAGTCCAATGGCGGCGAGCTTTACACCACTCCAGCCGATGCTTGGTATTGTGCGTGGTGATCTTAGGCTTGTGTGGGGCTGCTCGACCATGGAAACTCATTTCATGAAGCTCCCGACGAGACAACGGTTGGCCAGCCCGGCACAATGAAATCAGCTGTGGTCGTTTTTATGTGTCTTTTAATTATTTAATCAAACACTGCGCTTAAAGCATCAGACAAGCTCAGTGCATATAGGTAAAAATACACATTAAAACATTTCGACCAGACTAGGTGGAACAATATTTGTTTTAGTCGGGGACAGCCCTAATTCAATGTGAAACCCCTGTCATGTTCAGTGTCATATTGGTGTCAAATAGTCAAGAGACCTGCAAGTTTAGTTGTGATCCAGCAGGTGGCAGTATATTAAGTTTTCAGCACAACAACAATATGAAACAAAGGTCTTATTTGCACACAGAAGATTCTGGCTTCAGGGACCTCTGTGAACCATCACCTTCACTTTCTCAAAAAGCTTAGCAATGAGGTTTGTTGCAATTCTTTTAAACTCACACCTTTTTGTGTCATTTCCCTGTCTTCCAGACAACAGAAGATGGCCGAGAGAGAGAAGCGTTCCATGGAGCAGCAGAGGAAGAAGATGGAGAAGGAGGTTCAGAGGATGATGAAGAAGGACCAGAAGATTGCTGTCAAGCTCTCGTAACATTTCTTTCCGAGCACTCATCCCGTGAGCCGGAGGGCAAAGAAGAAACACTTGAGACCAATGTCATCACCACACTAAGATCTCTACTCCACCCAATGGTTTTAAAACTCTCTCCACCAGCCGTCTTTCGAGGCACGGCTTGGCCAGTGTGATGTTTGATCAATGACTGTTGCATTCAGCTGTCGGACGGCTGAATCCAGGGGTTTGTTCAGTAGGTACACGCGACGGAAAACGTAAATGAGCGTTTCTTATCTGACAAGTCCAGGAAGTCCCTCGCTCTTTCAGTCCCTTTTCTTCTGTTTTGGCACCGAATGAACACTACCCTGATTTTAATTTCAGTTCGTCAACGATACTTTATTGAATCTGAAGGCCCTATAACAGAGTCAGAGACTTGGTATCAAATGTCACTCTGGCTAGGTTTGACTCTGGGTTCATTAGGTAGATCTGACTAGATCTGTCCATATGCATTTCCAAGGAATACGTGTAAATATACTGGTACCTATAGTAGACTCAAAAGATAATTATTTCTCTGACTTTGTCTTATTTATAACATAAAGGACAAAGGCGTGTAATTCAATGTAAGTCTCTGTATATCAGTGACGAATAAATGTTTTGGCTTGGTTATTGTGCTTTTTAATTAAGTTTCTCATCATTGTTCAAGCTCTTTCCCTCGTTGATGTTGCTTGATAGGCCTGATGTACTCGTACTGTACAGCCTTCGATACACTGGAATTGCACATTTTGAAATGAAGGCTTTAAAAGAAGAGTTTCAAACTGAGGGTGTGGACCCTGTCAAAGGGATATGGGAATTTTAATTGAGCCTTACTTAAGAGTTGGTTGTGGATTCCTATGGTAATCCTGTGGTTACGGATCTGCCAGGCTCAACATCTTTGACATCTTGAACAATCAAAACATGTTCCTGCTTGTACTTGTCCCTGCTACTTAATACACCAACATCTCTAATGGCTTTTTGTATTTTATTATGTTGAATGGGTTATTTGTTTTACATATTCAATGTAGCACAACACACACAAACCGTGTCTCTGTGTTATGTGACAGCTTGGTGATCAGACATGCATGGCAAACTCACATCCTTGATCGGTGATCCTAGCAAATAAATGACGCAGTGCCGCCCGCTGTAATTTCTGGACAGTTAATAACAGAACGGGTTTGGATTGACTGGACCAGTAACCTGTTACGTATCAATATGATTTTGGAGTGGAGCTTTTTGTGATGGGAGTGAGCGTGTGTGCGCACGTGTGTGTTTAGTGACCAGCAAATCTGTTTGAAACAGGAACGTCAAGCAGAAGGGTCTAGTTGCCATGGAAACATATGCAGCTTGATGGAGCTGTAGGAACTGACATATGTAAGGCATTTGCAATTAAACAGACCTGTTGGATTCAAATAAAAATTGATAGTTCTTTTTACACATTTGGGTTTTCCTTGTACCATCACTGGGGTATCTTGTATATAATATGGGGATTTAAGCAAAAGTACTTTTATTTTATTTTATATTGAATGTCTGAATGAACGATACCTTTTGAAACAGTATTAATTTAGGTGGGGATTTGTGGTAAATGAGGGATTATTTTCTGTTTTTCAGATAATCTTGATATCGATTAAATTGATAATGGAGACTATTGGTCGTATTATATTACCCATCGCATGGAACATTGGATCAGGAAGAAAGAGGTTGTGACACTGAGAATTATGACAATAATACAGCTGAAATTTGTCCTTTTTTGCTTTCTTTGCAAATACTTCATCTTATTGTTATCAAAGTCAGCATGATGGAGATACATCATTATACATGTTTCTTTGTCAAATACTTTTTTTTTTTTTACATTCACAAATTTTCTGTAATAAATCTCTGGATCCCTTTTCAATTGTGTCTGAATGTTAACCGATATTACAGTCATGACAGAAACAAAGATGCAAAAGCAATAAGGCAAGTGAATTTTAAGATGAAATCAGAATTAAATCACTTTTGTTCTTTTCAGACTTGAAAAGAGAGATTGAACGTAATATTTAGAATTGGAACAAAATGTCCTCCACAGATTCATTCAAGCCATATTATTTCTCTGAACCACCCACGATTAGGAAAAACTCCCATTATGAATAAACCTTGTATGTGCATGAGCCCAGTGTCATTAGATGTGCTTGTTCTCTAAATAGATTGATAGGGCATTTTAATCTTTCACAATGCAACTTCCTTTCAAATGCCTTTCAAACCCAAGGTCAGACTAGTTATCCTGACTCTCTTTTCATTTCCGGCCTTAACATGTAACATTATCGTTACAAATTCACTATCTGTCTCCAAAAACACCCCCGCTTGACCAAACCACTCAGAGGCTGAATATGACCTACTTTTAGGAACAAAATGTATTACTCATCGGTTTTTCTGGAAGAGCTGAGGTAGACATCTCTGAGAGATTAGAATTATTTTTTCGTTGTAAAAATGAAATTGTCCCATCTGTGTGAGTAATAGCCATTCTAAGTAAAGTATCCATGTTTTATGCTGCTGGTGTGTTAACCACTACTAGCTCTCTCTGGCACTATCTCAATCCATCTTTCCTTGATTCCCTCACATCCTATCGAGGAGATAGGGTGCATTGAATCAAAGCAAGGCACGTTGAAACAGCCCTGTATTGGTAACCAAGTGGGAGGTGAGAATTTACCAGTTGTGAAGTCATAAACACCAGTTGGATGCATTCACATCCCATGAACTCGTTGAGAAACGCTGATTGGCTAATGGCCAACAAGCTGAGTAAATCATCAACTTAAAGTTCAGCTGTCATGCCATTAAACAGATTATGTTAAAAAAAACATTAATAAATTGCCTTTTTATAAATAAAGTTTTGTTGCGTTTAACTGCAGAAAATGCTGTTATCAAGATAACTTCCTTAGTAGCTGATGTCAGAGGTCAGCAGGTTGGAGAAATGAGAGCTCAGGATGATAGAGTTCCCCACTAGTAATGACCAGTAGGAGAGCCATTCAGATGGATGTTTTTTTTTCATTCCTATGTGGTAAATTCCCACTTCCCACTTGGTTACGAACGCAGCATGAATCTACCACCTCCACATATTGATTCAACCTTCTCTTTGCTACCAGGCCTGGTTGCAGAGAGAGATTACAGAAGACGGAATGATTCATCAGTCTGCTTGCACTCTGATGAACAGAGGGTCATGGTTATGTAACGGAACATCCCCATATGGCAGTAGGGGAAATTGGGAATGGGGCTTCTCATCGAATGGGGCTTCTCATCGAATGGGGCTTCTCATTCCAACTCCAGTTGATTAGATTTACTTTAATCCTCACACATATATAGATGTAACATGACAAGTGAAAACAAACAGTCTGTGTGTGTAAACAGTCACTGCTGGTCTGGTGCATCTTCAACTCGGAATCACCATCTTGCAGCTTGGTAAGTTCCACTATGGCAGGTCTAATGCACTTCCATTGTAAACTGCCCTGCCTGAAAAAGCTGTTGCAAAAATGTCAAAGATTTTACTGGGTTACAGTTCGTATTAGGGAATCAGTCAATTTAGCAAATGAATTAGGCCCTAATCTATGGATTTCACATGACTGGGAATACAGATATGCATCTGTTGGTCACAGATACCATAAAAAAAGGTAGGGACTTGGATCAGAAAACCAGTCAGTATCTGGTGTGCCCACCATGCAGTGTGACACATCGCCTACGAATAGAGTTGATCAGGTTGTTGATTGTGGCCTGTGGAATGTTGTCCCACTCCACTTCAATGGCTGTGTGAAGTTGCTGGATATTGGCGGGAAATGGAACACGCTGTCATACACGTCGATCCAGAGCATTCCAAACATGCTCAATGGGTGACATGTATGACAGTATGCAGGCCATGGAAGAACTGGGACATTTTCAGCTTCCAGGAATTGTGTCCAGATCCTTGTGACATGTGGCCGTGCATTATCATGAAACGTGATGGTGGCGGATGAATGGTGTGACAATGGGCCTCAGGATGTAGTCACGGTATCTCTGTGCATTCAAATTGCCATCGATAAAATGCAATTGTGTCTGTTGTCCGTAGCTTATGCCTGGCCATACCATAACCCCACCACCACAATGGGGCACTCTGTTCACAACAACGACATCAGCGAACCCCTCGCCCACACCTTGATGCCACAGTTGAAACCAGGATTAATACGTGAAGAGCACACGTCTCAAGCGTGCCAGTGGACATCAAAGGTGAGCATTTGCCCACTGAAGTCATTTACGACGCCAAACTGCAGTCAGATCAAGACGATCCCACAGGTGAAGAAGCCGGATGTGGAGGTCCTGGGCGTGCGTGGTTACACATTATCTGCGGTTGTGAGGACGGTTGGACATATTGCCAAATTCTCTACAACTATGTTAAAGGTGGCTTATGGTAGAAAAACTAACATTGAATTCTTTAACAACTCTGATGGACATTCCTGCAGTCAGCATGCCAACTGCACGCTCCCTCCCTCAAAACTTGACATCTGTGGCATTGTGTTGTGACAAAACTGCACATTTTAGAATGGCCTTTTGTCCCCAGCACAAGGTGCACCTGTGTAACAATCATGCCGTTTAATCAGCGTCTTGATATGCCACACCGGTCAGGTGGATGGATTATTTTGGCAAAGGAGAAATGCTCACAAACAGGGATGTAAACTAATTTGTGCAAAAAATGAGAGAAATAAGCTTTTTGTGCGTATGGAAAATCTGGGATGTTTTATTTCAGCTCATGAAACATGGGACCAAACACTTTACATGTTGCGTTTATACTTTTGTTCAGTTTCATATGCAGTCATAAGGAAAGCCTATTCTCAGATTTCTGTTTAATAATTCATGTGTTGCGTACTTAAGAGCGGTTGTGCGGATGCAGAAACATGTGCCCTCGTGTTTGGGGCCAGGAACAGTGTTCGCCGTTCTCGGAGCTGGCCCCTCAGGCATTTCTTTGGGTGGCTTTGCAATTAAGGATCCCCCTCTAATCTGGAGATTTAAACAGTAAATCCGAGAAGTCTTTTTAGTTTAATTTGCTCACTCAAAGATCCTTCTTGTTGGCATTTAAAAAGAGAAATGAGTAAAATAAAAATCACCAATTGAAATTTGCACCCATGAAAAAGACAAGCTCTGAACAATGAATCTCAATTGGTTGTAGAACAATACAACGGTTGTGTTCTGTTGCTACATGGAATGTTTGTTCACTATAAACTGCTTGGGATGAAATAGTCTGCTTCCCACCAGAAAATACCCAAGAGGAGTCAAATATGGATGGGATTATCATGCTTTAATAAATATATTAGGACATTTGACATTAAGAGTATTACACATAGTAGCTCAGGCACAAACAAGAAGAGTTGATCTCATACTCCAAACTGTTATTATTTTTTTTTAAACACACGTACTTAAAAAGCTCTACTCCCAGGTAGAAAAATAAACATTAAGTGTGAACGTTCATTAATAAAGCTTTGGCTGCAGGTTTAAGATTATTTTGGAACATATCAAACTGTTACAAACGCTTGCTCGAACTAACATTCAATTTCATCCCCACCCTCAGACATCCAAACACTTTCAGAAAAAAACATTGCTTTAATTTGGGGTAACTAGTGCCAGCCCAGGATATCAATTATACATAACCACCTACCCAGATTATCAGTTCATACTAATTATGATAACAGAAAATCTCTTAAAACATAAATAACTTCAATTTTTCCCTTAACTCACAGCATCAACTGTACACAGTGCAACGTAATGACTGTAGCATTAATATTTACAAGTGTAGAAAAACTAAAGACTTTCACAAATACTCTGATTAACGGATGTTGAAGTGCTTTAAGTTGACGGGTCGGGCTGTGCATGCTGGTCGGAGGCCTTTACACATCTGCCGCATGATGAGTGACGTGACGGAGAGAGTGCAATCCCATGACGCAACAGCCGCGGATCAGTGCTGCGATGTTGTAGACTGGCGTTGCCCCATCCACGCCATGCCGGGAATACAGCCAGGCCACCGTGGGCAACACTGGTACGGCCACAGCAACCAGATCAACAAGGAAGCTGCTGCTCCAATAGCGTTTGTTGACCACGTCCATCTCTGGGGCCCTGCATGGCTCCTTGCTGCTCACCTCAAAATCCAGCTCCTCCATGAAGCGCATCGAGACCACCTCAGGGTCTGAGCAACACAGCCCTGAATCACTGGACATGTCAGGGCTCACTGGCAGAACTGGGGTGGGCTGGCTGGGGCTGGGCAGGTTTAAGGTGGACTGGATAGGGGGCGGGTCTGGGCCCTGCAGTGCAGGGATTTCTAGGAGGCTGGTAGAACCTTGGTGGAGAGCATCTTCATGGAGCTTCAGTAGCTGCAGCAGGAGGGCATGCAGGTCAGGAGGGAAGGACACCACCTCAGTCTGAACAGCCTTCTCCTCTGGAGCGGGGAGTGTGCTGTGGCAGAACGCGTTGGATGAGGGTGGTGGAGGCAGTGGTGTGATCTTCTCCTCCTCCAGGCTATGGAGAAGAGTGGACACCCCGCGATCAGCCTCTGGGTGGCAGCGCAGCTTACCGCTAGAGTCCTGGCTGGAGTCTACCGCCGTGGACATGAGCACGTGCTCCAGGTTGTCGTTGACCAGCAGCCCACTGTCCGGCATCTCCTCCGCCGCCTGGTCACCCACCTCCCCCTGCTTGTCGTTAACAGGGAAGTCGGAGTCGCCACAGATGAAGTCCATGGTTGGCTCGTCTTGCAGCGTGGAGCCGCTCTGGGCCATCTCCATACTGTGCAGCAGGGACTCCAGCTTGCGGTTCTGGATGTTGATGTCGACAAAGTACTTCTGAATGCCCTTGTCCTTCTCCATCAGGCTGCTCTTCATGGTCTCCACAACCTGCCGGAGCTGCTTGATCTCCTTGCGTGCCTCCTTCAGGGCCAGCTGCGCCTCTACGCGGTGGCACTCCTCCTCGATCCAGTCCTCCCTCATCCGTCCCAGCTGGGACTTGAGAGCCTCGATCTCAGACTCTCTGAGGGAGAAAAGAAAGGGTTAACTAGTAGTTACAGCAGTATGGGATTGCAATGTTTGGCTACACTGTAGGTGGAATGCACTCTATGGGATGCATTTAGGAAGTAAGCTAAACATGAGATGTACACTGAGAAAGTAACCTGTCGTGGACAGTGTTCTCCGCCTCTCTCAGCTTGCTCCCCAGGTGGCGAATTGCCATCTCCTTCTGTTGCAGGGGCGTGAGGTACTGCTCTGGGTTGGGGGGTCTGATGCCATGGTTGTCCCCACAGGAGTGGTATTGTCTGGGGGTCATCCTTCTGGGAGGAGGAGACAGGAAATGACACGTTAGCCCTGAGTCACATGCTGTAGGTTTTCCTCAACATGAATACTGAGGAAGAGGACACCCCATCTATTGTACACACCATCCTGTATGGTGTTCAATACAATGAACAGTGCTGAGCCCCAACTAAAGCAGACTCCATCAGTTGTGTGTGGAAGGAACTAGGCCATAAAAAAAATAAAGGGATTGGTGCAAAGCTCAAAATAGCTTGTTTTAGAGAGAAAACACTGCCGAGCAAGGTTATTACTTAGTCAATTGTGTCTGACTGGGAATAGCACTGTCAGGACACAGGCCAACCAACCAGCCAGCAGACTTCATGCTGCAAAAAGCTAAAATGCCAGGTTGGTCAAAAGCTGGCAGGGATGGATAGGAAAACAATTCATTGGGAGGGAAAGCCCAAACTACATTTGTAGTGTTTTTGCCTGAGAATTCCCTGAAATGCCCAAAACGTCTTTGAATTACTACAAGCACATTAACCTTCGATTGTATATTAGCAGTTGTGGAATATCGCTGTGATCAGACCTTCAGGTTCAAAAAGGATTGATGAAAGACATTTTTGTGTCTGAGGATGAGGATTTGGCTAACATGCAGAGCAGCCCCTCTTACAAAACAGGCTTAAAAGCTAGCATTATATCCTAGCAACAACCTGGGACTTGTGCTTTGATGTGAGCTCTCTGCATCCCTGCCAGAAATAGAACAGGCTAGCTGCTAGCAGAAGGTAGCGAGAGAACAAGGAAGTCACACAAAACCCAGCCAGGCAGAAGAGAGCTGAAGGGAACAAGAAAAAAAATATATAAATCCTGTAGCAATAAAATAGAAAACAAAAAATGCAGTCATTTTCAAGATGCATTGTGTTGCATAGAGAATGACTCACATTAAGTCTGTGGGCTGAATTCAAGAGGGCACTGGTTAGTTATTTTACAGACTGAGCAGAAAGACTTGTTCGTGCAGTGCTGCTGTCATGGCAGCACAGGAACCCTCGAGTGAATATTCTGCCACATAGCAACACGAGAACCCAGCAGCACAACAAACGTGAGACAGTAAGTGGGGGGAAAAGGCAGGGATGCAGCCAGCCAAGCCATTCTGGCTATCGACCGAGTTAGGATGAAATATTAATGAACTCTTCCTCGCCTATAAAAACGCAAGGTTTTGACTTTGACACCCACACAAACACGATAACATCCAAACTGTTTAGAAAATCCTTTAATCTCGCCATAGCCCAATCCTGTCCGATATAATCCCAGTCTCTCAGAAGAGGGGAGAGGAGATGAGAGCTATCCACCCTTACCCCACATCCCCACCCCTCCCAGAGCAGACAGATGCTCCAATACAAATGAACCCCTAGCCTCTTCTTCCTAGGGCATTTCATGTTGACGTGAAAGGAGAGGATCATGGGAGTTGCTCTTGTCCTTTGATAGGCTAGGTGGAATAATTGCCACTATACAATTAAGCAATATGGCAAAAAATACCAGAAGGGATTTCTGGAATTGGCCAGTGTATGGTGGTGTGGGTATGACATGGATGTTTACCTGGAGGGTACCGTGGGGCTGGAGCTGCTGCTGTAGGTGGATGAGGGGACTGTCCTGTATGGGGCATAGAGCTCTGAATCACGGGATGCCGAGGGGCTCCCTGCCAGCTTGAACACCGGGAGGCTCCTGATGTGGGAACCACGACTGTGGGAAAATACATGCAGTAGTTAGGTAAAGATAAGGAGAAGACATTTTCCACAACACTAGTCTTGTAATATTGTCAGCAATAAATAAATAGCTATACTTTTTTGGAACAGTTTCCCACCCAGACCAAATTAAATATTTTTGTTGAAGATCATGCTGAATCTTGGTCTGGGAAACTGGCCCTTTAAGTATAACACCCACTAGTGGGGTAAGAGAATGGTAAAGGCATGGAGTGTGTGCTTCTAGAATGTAGGCAGTCGAAACAGAGCCACCCCATATCACCTGCGTGGGGAGATTTTCTTCCCTGTGGAGTTGTGGGCCAGGCTCCCCCCTCTCTTTAAGCTTCCCGTGCTGCTGGAGGAGCTGAAGTCTGCCTCGCTACCTGCAGAATCAGACACACACATCAGGATGTTACTACTGACCTGGCATCAGTGGGCAGGAAACAACTGACACCGGTGCTATACGCACAGACAACTTACATTCTGCATTTCCATGGCTATACGTCATGTAGTTGTGATCAATGTTAATTGGATTTCATCCCATCAGCCAGACCCTACTTCTCTGCATTCAGAAGTCAAAAACACCACAGAAAAGTCCCCGCCCCCCCCCCCAAAAAAGGAAAGAAAAAAAAAATCACCATTTGAACCACGTCAAAAACGGTAAGCAAACTGACAAGCTTCATTCTGCTGCAAAACCCTTTCTCATTAGTGGCGTTTGTGGTTTAGCAACAATGGCAGGATTCAAGCAGAGGCTATAACGAATGCACCCTCTGACCCATTCATAGACGCTAACTACCTTTAGCGCCTATTGACGATAGGCTCTTCTGGCCGGGGTGAGTTATATTAAGAGCCCCAACGCTCGTTCTGAACTTCAACATGCGTCGCTTACGGTACGGTTTTGGAATAATAAGGAACGCATCTTTCATATCAGCGAGAAAAATAATATAAAAGGTTAAATTGCTACGTGTTTATAGGGTTCCCACATATTTCCATGTTACAGCAGAGTCAACTACCTGTGCTAATTAGACATCGGCGTCTTTGAACACCTGTGTCATTGAAAAATACTGTCAACTGCATTTCAAAACAGTAAATAGATTTTGTATTTGTGATAGGAAAGAGGGCTCTGTTTGTAGAACCATATTGCAGCTGAGAAACAATTCACATTTAGATGGCACATTTGGCTATTTTGGCCAATTCACCTCTAAACAGAACATGCGAGATGCTTGGACTATAAGGAATAACATTAAGGTCCTCTACTATTGGACTAGGCAACAGCGAGATCTGTCACTCAACACCGGTCTGATGGCTGCAGGACAGGCTGCGGTATCCCTTTACCCAACCTCTCCCTCCCCTATGCACTACAGCAATCTACTGACGTGAGCAGATATGAAGGGCCGATGGAAAGTGATATGTATCAATATATAAAAAAAAAATACATGAATTAATCTGAAGACGTTGCTAAATTAGCACAAATATATTGGAATACAGCATTCTCAAACATTCTATGACATACCTGAATAGATCCTCTTCCCTTTCAATAAAACCACTGTGAATTTCTGATTAACTAACAACAAACCTGAACCTTCAACACTGGGTGAGCGAGTCAATTGCAGGTACAACGTGCTGCCAAACAATAAAGTGAAGTCAAATACTACTAATCAGCCTAAATGGGAAAACATCAGGTCCAACATTGATTATCCAATCAGCAGCCTCTCAGGATTTGAACCTTGATCAAGCCGTTGGGCAGATTTAATTATGCTTAATTAAATCAAACAGTAATCTGTGTTCGGTCAAATCAAACAGTAATCTGTGTTCGGTCAAATCAAACAGTAATCTGTGTTCGGTCAAATCAAACAGTAATCTGTGTTCGGTCAAAACAAACAGTAATCTGTGTTCGGTCAAATCAAACAGTAATCTGTGTTCGGTCAAGGCAGAATGGCACATTGTCCAGAAACATACATCTCTTTTCCATACAGTATATGTTTGAATTTTATGCAGATAAAGCATTTTTATCAAAAGCAATCACTTTTGCATGTGAAAACACAGAATCCTACTCATTACTCCACATGCTTAATTACATCAACTTCAACGTGGGCTTTAAACAGGGTTCCCGGGCCAGATTCATCCTCTGTTGAACGTTGCTGGCGCATGCCAGATTTGACAAAGCCTGGATAAGCATTTTACATATCAGCTAACCACATCATACGTAATGTCAATCTGGTGCCCAAAGGCACAGTCGATGAAGTGTCATGCAACCACGGGTTTAAGCATGCAACATCTGAGCAGGGGAACGCAACCATTACCTGCATCCCAAGATTGCATCGCTAGCAAACACAACTAATTGCATTTTTAACTGAAGATCACGATTAGTTGATTATTGGAGTCAGGTGTGACACTAATCAGGTCTCCCAGGCCTAGATGCAGTTTCTATCATATTTCTTATATCAGTCAGTTCCTTTCAAATCCATGAAAGGAAGTGTACAAGTGTACACTGTGGTAGGTAGGAGAGATATTTGGGATGTAGACACAGGGAGAATCTCAATTGCATACTCATAAAAAAATATGTTTTAGAGTCTCGCCTCCTTCTCAACACCCATTGGATGAGAAAGCCAGAGATTCTTGCCCCTCTGACTGTCTCCTCCAATGGGTGTTGTGGAATTGAGATTCTCCCATTCTCTCACCAAGCCATTGTTGCTTACTTTCTGCTGCTAAAATGACATGAAAGCAATACTATGCAGATGGTGTATACACACAAGAATGTAGAAATCAGGGTTGGGCTCAATTTGAATTAAAGGCAGTCTATCAGGAAATAATTTGAATTTAAAATGCAGACATTTAAAAGCTTCTACTGAGTTTATTATTGAAAATAAATGCCCTTTTTTCTATTGTTGGATCGTGATTTCAGTTTTCTTCCTGAATGAACTGCATTCAATTTGAATTGAGCCCAAACCTGGTCTACAAGAAACCATTTCACATGGCTACTTCATATATATTTTAATATGACGTAGATCTATTATAATTGACAGTTAGACATGTACTTCAATCAAACAAATAAATATAATCAGAATCAAAATTGAAAGAAAAGCCTAATATCTACTAAGACAAAGTATGTATGAGGCTCCTAACCCCACCTACAAAAAAAAAACTGAAGCCATCCCCTGCGGTAGCCTACCTCTGGGCAGTGTGGATGATGGCTGCTCCCTCTTGTGCCTCAGCGGGGGTGCTTGCCACTCTGCCATCACCCTCACCCTCTTCACCTTGGTCTTGCCCTCGGCGGTGGGCGTGGGGGAGCCATGCGGACTGTTGTCTGAGCCTGACGGGGTTTTGGAGGGGGACACAGACTGACTACTGGGGCAGCCGGTGTCATCTATGTAGACAGGTATAGCCAAGAATACGCATGCAGCATGGAACACACAGCAGTCAATCAATCATTCAGAGGTCGAGTTTCTGTCCCTCTCATCTGTTCATACTGTAACTGTAACAACACCACAGCACTGTGTCATGGTAGCAGAAGGGAAGTGAAAGGTATAGCAACTGTACTGTGTAACATTTTTGGAATCATGTCAACTCTGTTGTGTTTGCCGGCTTTGTTGTTTATGGTAGGTTAGTTGCCTTATGTCATTCAGATTGGTTTCAACAGTTGATGTCATCATCTATAATAGTATGCTAGTTGATTCGAAAAAACAGTAATCAACAAGCTTTCATATGATGAGGACTTATATTTACATAATTTGACTTGGCAACACTCACAAAACCTCCAATGCATGATTATGTAATCAACGCCCTGACTTGTGTGTGATAAGATGTGGATTCGGGCCTACTTGGCCAGAATGGCATAACAAAGCCTACATAACAGCGTGTTGGAATGATTTCAGACAATTTTATATGATGAACCCTGGCTGCAGGGGTGGACTGGGATCAGAAATCGGCCTGGGCATTTCTAACACACCGGCGGCCATTCATTCTGCACACAAAAATGTTATTTCGATAGGGCCCACTGGGCTAAAAACAGACCAGCCAATATGTCATGGCCAGAACTGCCCTGGCTGCCATCAACAATGTGACAATAGTGACAGGTGAAAGCAAATTCCCATGAATGTTATGTTTTCAGCTACATTTAGTGAGATTAGGACTTTTAGGATGCACCCTAACCTTTATCTGAAACATGGGAACCACATACCTGAGCAAAAGCTGTTGGTGCTGATGGTCCGTTTGGAGTTGTCCGAGCTGACGTCACAGTCCTTACCCTCCTCCTCTGAAATGGGCGATTCGGACAGGGGCGACCCTTTCTCATTAGGGTGGAAAGGATGGAGGATCAAGCGTGGTATGCGGCTGCGGGGGCTCTCCTTCCCTGGGGACTTCTTTTCCTGAGAACCAATTAGGTATCACAACTATGGCGACCACTTGAATGTTCGCGACAAGAACAAGTCAAATTCCTACGAGAATCGGTGTTCGCAAATCCAACTTTGGGCATTTTGTTTTTGTCTTACTAGCTCTGTCACAGCAACAGTCATGAAACAATGACGGACTACTAATGTGACTGTGACAGTCTAGATTACATAGCATCATTCTCATTGTAACGAAAATATTAGCTGAATTGTTATGATTCAAAATGATGAGCCTAATATGGCAAGAATGATCGACTTTCAAAGTGTTGCAACGACACGCACCTCGTATTCTTGGAATGGTCCCATTGTGTTTCACGCTGCGTTTCCTCCTTAGGATCTGGGAGAGAGGTAAAACTAGGTGAGATGTATTTCTGTCCGAGGCATCCTGACGTGGCACTCTGGCACTGAACCCTTTACGAACAAGGGTGACTCTGTCCGAAATCTGTTACGTAAATCATGTCACCCCCACGCCCATGTCCACCCCTGCCTGGCACAGATGTCACAGACACTGACCGGACCTTGGTCGTTAATCCAGTGAGCCCCACATTACTTGAAAATATTTTGCATTTATTTCCTAAAACATGGAAAAAAGGGATGAGACCATTTCTTAAATCCAATAAAACCCAGGTGTGCTGGCCTTCACAAGCATTTGCCACCAGGAATACGACAACCTAAGATCCATTATCCCATTATATAATGGATTGATGATTGAAATCTAGTCGTGAATGATGCTGCAGAGAGGAACTGGGTGTGGTTCTAGATCTTCATTTAAATCTTCATCTAAATGATGACAGCAGCATCTTCAAACATCTATTAGAGAGAGGCTGACTAAGGTTTTCCTTTGTGCCATGAATCATTCTACCAGGAAACACCCCAGAAATATGACATAATTTCTTCCTTTTTTGGGATCCTGTGCCAAATAACCTTATTCCTGCCAAAAAGATGACACCAGTATATAGCCTCATTGAATATTGAGATAAGAATGACAGAAAAATAGCGTAAGTTGTTTGTGTTGTATAATGATTTTCACAGACCCGATACACGTGGTTCAATTTCACCCTCTCCGTTTTGACATAGACACACAAAGGCCTCCAGGCTCCAGTACATGCACAAAGGTGTATGTTTTATTGATGTTTTACGGCTGAATAATTCAAGGTTCACATAATGCCTGACTGCACATTATAACTTCACTCTTTTCCTTAGCCAGTCCCTCTCTCCTGTTGAACGCTGTTCCTCTTAGCACCATCACTTAAAGGAGTTGGTTATGTAAGTGGGTGCGTGTTTGATCTTCTCTTTTTTGTTATATCAAGAAAGACGTAATTGACCCCTAAGGTCTGATTTCTTATCACTTTACTGAATCCGGACTTCTTTACCCGACTCACAGCCCAGATGCTATCTCTTTGTTTTGACTGCATGGCACCCAGGATGTTGGTAAATATAGCTCAGGACATCTGCTGTCCCTGTCCACAAGCAAACACCCATCTTGAAATACACGGTTTACGCTGACTATCATGTCTTCCACTACAGGTATGTTTTCAGCAAGTAAGGGGCGAAGAAATCAGTTAAACAGATAATCCACAAAATAGAATATTTTGAAGGCAGGTTTTATACCAGATTGTATGCACTTTCAGTCTTCTAGGTCCAACAGCCCTGATATGAGAACACCCTAAAAGTTCACCTGAAATGAGCTCAGCGTTTTGTACCTCTTAAGGCAACTGAGAAGTGTGTCATGAGCATCACAATACGGCAGCATTTTATGCCTCAATATGTTTTCCTTTTGTTTCTACCCGGATAGCTGGCAAACAGGCACACAGCTTCAGAGTGGAATCAGATCAGACAGCGGACACAGTCGCAGAGCTACCAACCAAACCATACCCTAGCAACAGACTTAGCAACAGAGAAAGAAATACTGCAAGGAAGAGACAGGTTAAATTTGGCCCAATTACATTTGCAGACAGTTCTGTGTATTGGATTTTCAGAGTGCAATAGGTGGGTTTTCCTCCTGTAACATAACAAAGGTCATATTGTTGACTTCGGGAGTGGCCTGGGGCAGTGTGGGGGGAGTGTTACCACAGACTGAGACAAGGTCAGGTGTGCTCCCAAATGAGAAAGCGCACGTGAGCTTTTGTTTCTGTGCATATCAGCAGCAATCAATGTCAGGATAATGCAATCAAGTTTGCACGTTACTATACTCAGTAGTTATCAACGTCATGTCCACACAGTGTCTCAATGCTGATTGAATCTCAGCAGTGCTTGCAAACCTCCTTCTCCTGGGTCATGAGAAACGACGCAGGTCAAAGAAAAGGTACAAGTAAATGGACTGAAACGGAGAGGGACTACCTGGCCTTGTCAAATATAGAAGCACAAATCTTTGCTTTTTGTTGCAAAATATTTTAAAACATTTAATTTTCCATGCAGGCAAATGTGACCCTGGTGGTCCCTTAGCAGATAGAGACCAATAAGGGCAGTGAGTGGGGAGGGGAAAACTGAAGCTGTTATTGGCGGAGAGGTTTGGAACTCTCTTTCTTATTGGTCTGTTAACCAATTTACTGCCAAAACTCCATCTCACCAAAACAGGCTGAAATCTCAGCTGGTCTTTTCCAACAGCTCTTACACTAAAAGGGCATTATTATAATTTTCTAAATTTCACAATATTTCTCCACCCACGTTTTTGAACCCTCCGGGCCATTAAATAGCTTCACAGATATGCAGGGTATGGCAAGCTCATATTTTAACAAGATAATTTAGTTATGAAAGCCCACTGACTGGGTATAATGGTTTCCTTTCATTGATGTTGTTTTATTTGTTATTTGAATTATACTTAGACTTAAGGTTATTTCTGAGCTAGGAATTACCTCACGATACTGCATCCCCAATCTATTTAGTCTGTTTGCTTGGCTTGAGTGTGTACTTTAGGGCAGTCAACTGTATGGAGCATTATATAATCCAATCTATGTGCAGGTAGTGTGTATGGTTTGTGGGTGTGTGTGTGTGTGTGTGTGTGTGTGTGTGTGTGTGTGTGTGTGTGTGTGTGTGTGTGTGTGTGTGTGTGTGTATGTGTGTGTGTGTGTGTGTGTGTTTTCCCAAATCCAACATAGAGTATCCTTATCAACCGGAACCTTATGGTGTGCATAAAATACCCATAAAAGACCCGTAACATACCCATAACAATGGCAAGGTGTAAAAGCTTTCACTTGCTGTTAATGGTCAATAACATCCCTTTCATTGCACTCTACATACACACATTATTTACAGAGAGAATACAGACAACTCACATCAGCCAATTCATGATTGCAAAACATTCCTTAATATCCTTATAATATTTGTTTCTGTAAATGCTGACCATGTTTGTCCATGTTTAAGTTACAGTATGTGATGTGCTTCATGGTGACTTGGATGAAGGTTACTGTAGTTGTTATTTTGTTTTTTTCTTACCAGCTCTCCCCCTTTTTTACATCAAAGGTTGGCCTAATATCAAAAGTTTTCCGCCACATGTATGAATTCTTAAGATTGATGTCACTGATTTTCGCCCATTCCCCCCAAATCCAGCAAGTGAATGCAAAACATAGTCTAACCCATTAGCTTATTGAAATATAGCTACCACAACATGTTTGTTTTGTCGCTCTTGTAACCCCAGAAGAAAGATATCAAAACATATAGGGGGATGGTCGCCCATGGGATTATCACAATACGCAGTTGAAATCTGTGGCGCTGTCCACTGTCTCGTGGTGCTGAATATGATCAAGCGCTGTATGAGTTCAAACTGAACCTGACCCTCTTTTCAACCAGCCCCACCTTTAACATTCGGTTAGTGCGCAGTAGCTTAACTAAATTAAATTGATTTTACAATCATAATTTCGGATTTAACTAAATACAACAATATATCGATGGATAGCAAATTGTGACAAGAAATGGGAAGGTAAACAACATCATAGGCTAGCTAGATTTACAAGCTTATCGTTTTTTCCCTATTCCTATAATTTCCTAAATGTTGTCATCAAGCTATTTAAATAAACATTTACTTGCCTGGATGTTTGCTGTTGATTCCTCCAGTCAAAGGATGCGCGCGTAACCTAAATCATGGACTCCACAACGAGTCCCGCGTTCCTCCAGTGTTCCTGACGGGTCTGACTGTCGAGCCCATCCCACTCTGTGTTTTGATATGTAGAAATGACACTGTGCACACAGGATTGGACGAGGATGAAACTGCTAAACGCTCGCCACCAGTGACAGCACGCGCTCGAAGTCAAATATGACCAATGTTCAAACAGTGTTGGGTTACATAAAGCAGGCATGATTGTTCCGTCCTGAAATTGTTGACGCAGACCTTGAATATCTAAAGACATATCTGACTGCTAATTAAGCCTATAATAACGCGCAGATCCTATTTCCGCCCGCCATAGCCTATGTAGTGAGATTCAGATTAGATTTTGTCCCCCCCCCCCCAAAATGACACAGACACTAAGACCAGGATGTGTGACAACAACAAATTCATTAAATAACAACACAAATCTACATTTTGAAACAATATAGTTGCGTCTCAGGCAATATCATTATGCATTATGATTGGTGCGCGGCAGGGGTTTCCTGTCCATGGAGCAGAAGTCACTGGTTTGAGGCCAGGAATTGAGTAGTGGCGTCATTATGCCTGGGCTTCCGGGGCTTCAACCACGGATTTTTTGGTTCCAGCCCCCAACCTACATTTCAGTCTGATATGAGTTTCCATAACCACACATCACTTGCGCAATGCAGTATTCATAAGAAAACGTTTTACTGACACATTTCTTATGTCAAAAATAAACAACATAATATAATGCCAAGGGCAGTAGGCACTGAAAGAAGCCTCTGGAATGACACAGTGCCGGCCGTGATTGATCGAGATTTCACATCCCAGTGGACGACTCACGTCCCTTGACCCCTCGTCCACCACTACAGCACCGGTTAGATGTCAATGTCATCACTCAGCAAAACGCCTGTCACCCAGTCAGAGTCTGGATATTCTGAACTTCTTCCGAAAGAGTGCAAGCAGGTTGAGCAGGCTGAGGAAGCAGTGAATGAGGTGGCGAGGGCAGAAAAGCCAGAAAGTCAAAGTGCAGCAGCAGCAGCTGAGTTAGCCACAGTTTTGTGCAGGGTTGGGTCTCCCTCAGCATAAGGGTTGGCTAATGCTAATAAGCTAGCATTAGCGCTTGGCATCCTTAAGCTATTGGGTGTCAGTCAGAGTTATTTAACAGTATATTTAGTGAATGGGCAAGCAAAGGATGTTATTGTTAAAGTCATGATATTAGGAAAAGTGTATTTTCAGCGAGTGTATTTAATGGGTTTTGTATCTGTAGCTAGCTTGGCTGGCTAGACAATTCGGTAGCTACTGGCTGGTTTTCATGGTTCGGGCTTGTTCCCTTAGTTCAAGTGAAGTGAAATCTTAACGCTACAGCATACAATGACATTCTAGACGTTTCTGTGCTTCCAACTTTGAGGCAACAGTTTGGGGAAGGCCCTTTCCTGTTTCAGCATGACAATGCCCCCATGCACAAATTGAAGTCCATACAGAAATGGTTTTGGCGAGATCGGTGTGGTAGAACTTGACTGGCCTGCACAGAGCTCTGGCCTCAACCCCATCGAACACCCTTGTGATTAATTGGAACGCCGACTGCGAGCCAGGCCTAATTGCCCAACATCAGTGCCCAACCTCAGTAATGCTCTTGTGGCTAAATGGAAGAAAGTCCCCCCAGCAATGTTCCAAAATCTAGTGGAAAGCCTTCCCAGAAGAGTGGAGGCTGTTATAGCAGAAAAGGGGACCAACTCCATATTAATGCCCATGATTTTGGAATGAGATGTTCGACGAGCAGGTGTCCACATACTTTTGGTCATTTAGTTATGCGATCTAAAAAATCTCACATAAGCTGGTAGAACTGACGAATAATAGACGTCTTGTAACTTATTCCATTCTACAGGTAAATTTTTTTGCATTCGGAAAGTATTCAGACTCCCTTGACTTTTTCTACATTTTGTTACGTTAAAATAGATTCAATTGTTTTTTCCCCTCATCAATCTACACACAATACCCCATAATTACAAAGCAAAAACTGTTTTTTATAATGTTTTGCAAGTTTATAAAAAAGAAAACAGCAACAGAAGAGGGCAGAAGAGAGACAGCAACATAGAATACTGAGACAGCAACAGAAGAGGGCAGAAGAGAGACAGCAACATAGAATACTGAGACAGCAACAGAAGAGGGCAGAAGAGAGACAGCAACATAGAATACTGAGACAGCAACAGAAGAGGGCAGAAGAGAGACAGCAACATAGAATACTGAGACAGCAACAGAAGAGGGCAGAAGAGAGACAGCAACATAGAATACTGAGACAGCAACCGAAGAGGGCAGGAGAGACAGCAACATAGAATACTGAGACAGCAACAGAAGATGGCAGAAGAGAGACAGCAACATAGAATACTGAGACAGCAACAGAAGAGGGCAGAAGAGAGACAGCAACATAGAATACTGAGACAGCAACAGAAGAGGGCAGAAGAGTGACAGCAACATAGAATACTGAGACAGCAACAGAAGAGGGCAGAAGAGAGACAGCAACATAGAATACTGAGACAGCAACAGAAGAGGGCAGAAGAGTGACAGCAACATAGAATACTGAGACAGCAACAGAAGAGGGCAGAAGAGAGTCAGCAACATAGAATACTGAGACAGCAACAGAAGAGGGCAGAAGAGAGACAGCAACATAGAATACTGAGACAGCAACAGAAGAGGGCAGAAGAGAGACAGCAACATAGAATACTGAGACAGCAACAGACGAGGGCAGAAGAGAGACAGCAACAGTTGGCTACTGTGGCATTCTTTCATCAGTTTTGCTGCTCCATTGTGAATGAAGACCACATAAAGAAATTTGGTGGTTGTGATAATCTGAATTTCTGTAACTGTCTTAAAATAAAGTAATACAAATACAATAGTACAATCTCATTATCAGTTATATGTGTTTTTATTTATTTTACTGTGCTCTTCCACAATTCATGGTAAAGCATAAAAGCATTAACCTTCTTCTAGTTCTCATAACATTCTAGTCAGCATCACAGATCGCCTTACAAAGATAAATAACTGACCGTCTGAGATTTTCTGTATTCCGACATTTTCTATCTAAAAAAACAGAACATTTGAGGGTAATTTGAGGCAATTTTGAAGCCTAGTTTATAGAAAACCATAGTCTTTAGTTCCTCCCATTGACTTTGCAAAGGATTGTCTTCCCTTGAAATGACAACATAATATGTCATGTTATGTTGTCACTGGGATGCTGAGGTTGTCGCCAGGCGCAGTGGCGCGTGCCTGTAATCCAAGTCACTGGAATGCAGAGGTTGGCGGATTGAGTGAGCTGAGGAGCTCTAGGCTGTAGCATGCTATGCTGAATGGGTGTCCGCACTAAGTTCGGTATTGATATGGTGCTCCTGAGAGAGCCCGGGACCACCAGGTCGTCTAGGGAGGGCTGCACCGGCCCAGATTGGAAATGAAACAGGCCAAAGCCCCGGTGCCGTCCAGTCCTGGGATTACTTCTGTGAGTAGACGGTGCAGTACAGCCTTCTCAAGACATCAAAACCCAGTTTGTTTAAAAAAAAATAGCTTTATGGTCAGAATTGCTTTTACAAAATGTTTAGCAGAAAAAATGTAAACAGTAATAATTCGACCAAATTGATCAGGTTACCTTCTGAGTTCTTTTGAGAATTATACTGACTCCTACTGGCAAATTAAGTGAATAACATAACGCAGCAGAGCCCATTGAGAGCAAAATGTCAAAGCTCTCCAAACCCAATGTTCAGATTGCAGAGATCATCAGAGAGAGGCCTTAAAAAAGGCCATCCAGGAGGGGCATACTGAGATGTTTCACAGCAGTGGCCAGAACATTCCCCTGTGACCGACGGCTAATTAATTGTGTGAGACATCTAAGGCCTATTGTCATTTGAAACATTTAGAATAAAATACTGACCCTGTCCATGTGTCTTAAAGTACATTAAAAGAGTGAAAACGTAACGTCAAAGCCACAGACATCAGGAGGAGTTGGTGGACAAATGCTGCCCACTGCTGGAGAATACTGCTACACAATGGAACATCAAATAATTGTTTATTTAACTAGGCAAGTCATTTAAGAACAAATTATTATTTGCAACGACAGCCTGCCTACAGGGTCAGCCATAGCAGTACAGCACTCACGGAGCAAGTTAGGGTTAAGTGCCTTGCTCAAGAACACAGCAGTTCAGGTATTTGAACCATTGATCTTTCAGGTACTGGCCCAACACTCTAACCACTAGGCTACCTGCCGCCTAAATATTTCATCCACATGCTATTTTCTGGACTGATTTAATCATGTTTATTCCTCCATATTCCTGCTTTCCTGGGGCGGCAGGTAGCCTAGTGGTATAGAGTGTTTGGCCTGTAACTGAAAGGTAGCTGGATCGAATGAAAATCTGTAGTTCTGCCCCTGAACAAGGCAGTTAACCCACTGTTCCTAGGCCGTCATTGTAAATAAGATTTTTTTTTCTTAACTGACTTGTCTAGTAAAATAAAGGTTAAATAAAAAATATGCCAATTTATAGATAATGTGAATGATTCAAGTTTTAGGCAAATGTAATAAATATGTTTAAAGAATTTAAACCCTAATTTAAAACCTCAAATACTAGATATAGATAGAAGTTATAAATGAGAAAAAGGGCCTGCAAAGAGTTAGGCTATAGTCCTAAACATACACAGAGTAAAAACTATGGCAGACACACAATTAGTGAATATATCAACACCTGCATGCATTACAAATCACTGTGAAATTGTTTCCTGTCTCAAACCATTTTAAATCTTATCACTGTGAAGGACCTTGTCGGGTTTGTTGACCTACTAACACCACAGTTGGTTAATGTGTTGCTGGCAAGGCCTATGAACACATCTTATCTCT
Organism: Thymallus thymallus; assembly: GCA_023634145.1. Taxonomy (NCBI): domain Eukaryota; kingdom Metazoa; phylum Chordata; class Actinopteri; order Salmoniformes; family Salmonidae; genus Thymallus; species Thymallus thymallus. The sequence continues at coordinate 31,945,127 of CM042416.1, read as the reverse complement.
GACTAAACCATCCAAGAGTGGAGATTTCCTCAAGGGATGTTCATTAGGTTCTTTATCTGGAGATACTTATCATGAACTGAATTACACGTTTTTGAGGAGACATTATTATCATATCTTTATCAAGTGCTTCCAAGTGGCTCAGTGGTCTAAGACACTGCATCTAAGTGCTAGAGGTGTCACTACAGACAACCTCGTTTGAATCCAGACTGTATCACAACCAGCTGTGATTGGCAGTCCCATTGGGCAGCGCACGATTTGCCCAGGGTTGTCATTGTAAATAAGAGTTTGTTCTTGCCTAGTTAAATAAAGGTTCAACGTGAGCCTAGATATTTAGAGAAGTAATGGGTCGTATGATTTTGAAGCCACTAGCAGGTCATGGCAATGCCTGTAGAGGTCGCTAGAGTACAGCTAAAGGGGAGGCTGAACAGAATTACGAATAGTGTTCTTCTTGATATTTATTTTATTGAATGGAACACATTCTCTTCAGTACTTTCAGAATCCATTGATACGCTCGTGGACATTGCCAGTTTGGTTTACGCACAGACAATACAATATCTATAACTGAGGTCCTTGGTCTTGAAAAGTCAAAATGACACCTGTGACCATCTTTAGAGATGTAGACCATCGCCCCAAATAGCTGAACTATTGCTAGGGTGTTTTTAAAGTAAAACCAAACATGGCCCCAAAACCTTTGCATGTTAATAAATCACTGGTCTTCATGTTTTGTCCGTAAAAGTGTATAAGGGGTCTTAGATAATTGGTTTCATTCATCAATATAGGCCAATAGGCTACTCTCTCAGCCGGTTAGGAACGTTCCGTGACCTCCGCTCTGTTGAAATCTTTGTCCACCTCTTGACCTTGGCATCCTGTGGCGTTACTTGTGGCGGTGAGAAACGACTCCTCGGCCGTCGGAGATGTCTCCTCAGTCTCAACCTCCGTAGAAAGACTGAGAATAGTTCTCCAATAAGTAGGCTACATGAGCGTCTGCAAGTGGGCGTGTTTCTCTGTTGGTTCAACAGTCTCCTCTCTTGTGTGAAGTCGAGGGCGCGAACGCACTTTTCTGGTGAGACAGGAACGCAGAAGTCTAGCTTTGACGCGCAGTCTATCTTCAGCTCTTGCTGTGTAAAATAACTTCATTGTGGAGAGGGCATCGAAACATCTTTGGGACACTACCAACATGGACGCATTTCAAGTACTATCGTTATATCTATTACTCATCTTCATTTGGAATATACCATGTTTTCAGTCAGCTGCCATCATATCTCCCTCTGTGCCAAGGAGAAACAAGGGAGCCAAGATCCTTCATGATGGACAAAGGTCAACCAAATTTCTCAAAGAGATCTTCGCATCTTCTCCAATCTTAAGCCATTACCCAGAAGACTTTAATAAGGACGCAATTGTGCCCCACGATTACATGCTCTCCATATACAGGACGTATTCGGCTGCAGAGAGACTCGGACTAAACGCAAGTTTTTTCCGCTCCTCAAAGTCTGCAAACACCATAACAAGTTTTGTGGACAGAGGAACAGGTTGGTCTGAACTAAAATGACTTAGCTATGTAGCCTCTACTTCCGTTGCATACGACCAAGTGAGAATCATGCTGCATTTGTTCTAGATTTGCACACGTCGCTGCAGCCATGGTATGCATTTTTTAATCTAAAATAAACAGCTCCTTTCATAATAGCATGAACTATTAATTTTACAATGGCTCTCTTATTGAAGGAAATGCTGGAGTTGCAAGTTGAAATGTGGAAAAATGGTGTTGCTGTTCTGCTCTTGACCTATAAAGAGTGCCATTAAATAAAATAACCACATCAAAATAGTGATGGCGATGGCGTATGTTTTAGAGATGATCCAATCTAAACATGTCGCAGTTTGAGTGGTAAAATGTCCTATTAATTAATGCATAAAACGATACATCACAAGCTAAAGTGCAATTATCTTGTCAGGTTCAAAGTTGTATTATTGCAATGTATCGCCGTTTATAAGGGACGCATTACGTTTTGTTGTCGCATTCAGTTCCCTTTGAGACCTTGGGACACATTTTAAAGAGCCATATGAGTACGTCAGTTTTGCAAAGTATAAAGTTATATTAGACTTACATTGACCCCCAGGTAACACGACAATAAAACACTAATTGAGGCCCTATCTAAATGAAGGCAGTAAATCATTCTCTATGGGTGCCCGCGTGCACCAAACCCATCCTCGCCATGTCGTCAGAATAGACTAGTCTCAAAACAGGGCCAATTGAGATAATTATAGACAAAGTTTCCAAAGAACTTGAGCATTAATTTACAAATGAAAATAATAATTGGTGTATGACTATGTGAATCAGTGAACAGGTCAAACAGGAAATTAGTTGGCTTGCATCAAGATAGGAATTAACAGTTTATGTTACAGATCATCAAGCCATCAGTGCAATCTGTATGGCCAACTCTGCAGTTAATGAAGGGATATATTAGAATGGGTTAGGGTGAGCTGCAGGTGGTTAGGGACAGTTCACTCTGTAACCAAGTGGTTTGACGGATTGGACGAACAAAGGTAGATAAACACCAACAAACCGAACACATGTAAGTCTGCTTTTTCTTTAGAGGAGAAATACAATCAGTCAACCTCATTGTTGGCATTATAGCCCATCTGTAACATAGAGCTGATTTGGTGAAAAAGCCCCACTTTCCCCCTGATTTTGATTTGATGTGTCACTGGCTCTGACCCTTCTCTGGACTCTCTGAAGGTTGCTTAGCATCGAACCGCTGATTGGAGTATTTGAACTCGTGGTCTAATTGAGTGTTCATGTCATAACATATCAAACACTGTCCTTTCTCCCATAATGACCCAGCTCAGCCAATGGCACATCACCAAAAACGAAGAAAAAAAAATGTTAGAGCACGTGGTTAGTATTTTACTGTGCGACCACCACTTTAATTGCTGAAAATATTGTTTTCATCCGTTCTCTCAGCACAGTGGTGGGTTCTGTTAAGTTTCTACCAGGCCCTCGAGTGTTTAGTTGAATTGTATAATAGGCTACAACATAATGGTTTTTGCACTTTAAAAAGTCCGAAAAGTAATACGCGTTCGTGCGTAAAATATGAATTTTGCGCTTTTTCTGCTATTACGCACAGCTCTTTTTGGAAATACTTGTAAGTGTACGGTGAACTGGACCGATTGACTACATTTTTGTGTACAACTGAAATGTTTTATATTGTGTAGGTTTTCCCCTCTGCAGGTAAAATGAAAACAATTTATGCAGACCAGATTAGGTTCGTTATGGTCGCAAGGTCAGAGAAGAATTAACCGAATGTATGAGAATTACTTTTGGCACTTGAAATAACTCATTAAAACGCAGATGGTGCTCGCTGGCCTCGGAAGCCACAGCACTATAAGTCTCTCTCTCTCTCTCTCTCTCTCTCTCTCTCTTGCTTTCTCTCTCTCCCTCTCTCTCTCGCTCTCTCTCGCTCCTCTCCTCTTCGCTCTCTAATACATAGACGAAAGCGTAACATCAGTGTTATGTGGTGTCCATAACCTCAGATAATACTACAATAGGCCTAATATAAGTGGATGACGCCTTATCTTTCATATTTTGGTCAGATAAATATGTACATTATGCACAGGCTCTATTATGTCCACATTTGTATCAATTCCAAATCTGTCGAATCATATGTAAAAATCAACAAACTGCAATGTCAAGTTCTTTAAAACAGATTCCCGCTGTAACTTAAAGTCAGGATAATCAGGCCAAGCACTTTTGAACCGGGAATGTTGTTGTTGGCAAGAGCATATGAAATATAAGCGGGGAAGTATTTTAATGAGGAAGAGAGGAATTCAGAACTGTTAATTATTTGGTGACCTTGTATTCGATTTGTTTGAGGTCTTATAAAAAACCTTAATGCAGACCATACGTGCAAAGTTTCTCAAACAAACACAAGGTTTCAATCTACTTTTGCTATTAAACTCTGCAGGGTTCACAGAGGGGGGAAAGTACTGGCAACCAAATACAAATATCAATTTTGAATAACATATTATTTTGAAATATGGCATCTATGTTGGAATTATAGATTAATAGCCTACACGCAGGGCGCAATTGTTTAGGCCTAGAACAGGCTACCAACAATTATTGTTTTTATTAAATCAAATGTTTTTCAGTGCATTTAATTTGATGGACAAATGGTAAACGGAATCCGATTTTATGGACATTTCCGAACACCACAGGTTGATCTGTCTTATGTAGGCCTAGTATATTCCTGTTATGGTGAATGCTGAAGAAGATCGGGTTTTGTTTAGGCAAATACCTTTTTCATGGTAGCTTTAAAAGTCAAAAAAGATTCGTTTTAACTTCAGACTATTTTAGTATTTCCCCTATTACGCCTATGTATACGTATATTTGACTGATAAAATAGGACGAAAATCTAAATTTCTCTTAAGTAATCGAAAAAACTTGTTTAAAAAATATATAATGCATTTTATGAAACCTTCGGGTTTAGATATAAAAAACACTGCATACCGCCAGTAAACCCTTTACAGTAAAATATTCTAACTTATATGAGAGCGCATTGCTTCGCTGAGATCAAATATGTGTAACCTAGGCCTCGTGAGTCTCGAGCAGAGAATAATGTGTTAACTGTGTATTGTTCAGTTGAGTGTACAGTAGCCTACGTCGCCTTTGGTCGGTTGAGTCTGGCAGAATCCTCTCCTGTCATGTCACTAGGCCCCTCGTTTCTATGCTCCACAACTTTGATAGTTGTTTCTGAAATTATTTTTTTCTCCAAGCAAAGAATAATTAATAATCACTAATTGAATCAGGCTCTTCGTTTAGTGATTATAGGCCTACATTGAAAAAGCAAAGTCTTCTCAGAAGTGTGCTTCATTTGGGGTGTTATTACAGAACAATAACCTAATAACCATTTAGATTTAAAATTCATGATATGATTCAATTAACAATTCATTTTGCTTCTGAATTTCACGTCTCCCCATAATAATTAAAATACATAGGCTATATTTCGATTATGTTCTATTAATAAAAAGACAACAACATTTAAAGTACAGGGCAACATTTTAGGATTATAGGTAATAATGAACGGTATTTTGCACATCGAAAATGTATAAAAGCCAAATCCAAAAGGACAGTGTTGTACAGAGAGAGGGAGAGACAGAAATATGTAATTACCAGCTGTTGTATTGTGATCATAGGCTTAGCCTACAATATTCAGGCTACTGTCTCAGTAATTATAGCTTAGTAACATGGAAATAAAGTTAATTCAGACAGGCAACACGTCTTCATATTAGGCCTAATGGGCAAAACTAAATAATGTATTATTATGATAGCTGTTTTGCTAATATTGCATCTGTTGACTATTGATGTTAAGAATGAAGATGGTTATTATACAGTACCAAAATGATGATGCACACTTTCTGCTGAGAAATTGTATCAAGTAGCCTATGATGTTAACCATAAAACCTTTAAAAAAAAATCTAATTTGATGACGTGTCAGTCGTAGTTTGTCTCAGCTCGACTTTTGAGTATGGCACTGAAAAACAAGAATCTGGCCTCTTTGTGAGAATGTGAACCCTCCTCCCTCACTCTCTTTCCTGAACACTGTACACCCTAAAGTGAATCTGACTGCAATTATTTCATTTTTTATCTTGCAGACGATCTCATGCACTCTCCTTTGCGAAGACAACAGTATCTGTTTGATGTCTCAACCCTTTCTGACAAAGAGGAGTTGGTTGGAGCTGAACTAAGGACGTTTAGAAAAGTACCAGGGGATTTGCTAACGTCCCCGACAGGTCTCTATGACATTCAATTACTCTCCTGTCGATCAGAACGGCTACTGGATTCCAGATCCCTTGATCCTCTGGATTCCCGAAAACCAGGATGGGAGGTTTTGGACGTGTGGGAAATGTTTAAGAACCGACATCACTCTGCCCATGGGAGACAGATTTGTCTCCAGCTCAAGGGCACTCTTGGTAAATCAGAAATGGAAATCGATTTAAAACAGATGGGATTTGACAGAACCGGCCGAACCCAGCAAGAGAAGGCCATCTTGGTGGTTTACACAAGGTCCAAGAAAAGAGAGAACCTGTTCAACGAAATGAAAGAGAAGATCAAGTCGCGCGGATCGGGGAGCAGGTCGGAGGAGGAGAGGGGCCTGCAGTTCAAAGCCAGGCGCAGACGGAGGACTGCTTTGAACAATCGGCATGGGAAAAGACATGGCAAAAAGTCAAAATCTAGATGCAGCAAAAAGGCTCTGCACGTTAATTTCAAAGAGCTAGGGTGGGATGACTGGATCATTGCGCCATTGGATTACGAGGCGTACCACTGCGAGGGCGTGTGCGACTTCCCTTTGAGATCGCACTTAGAGCCAACAAACCATGCCATCATTCAAACTCTCATGAATTCAATGGACCCCAATAGCACACCTCCTAGCTGTTGTGTTCCCACCAAACTAAGTCCCATCAGCATCCTTTACATAGACTCGGGTAATAACGTTGTGTACAAGCAGTACGAGGACATGGTGGTGGAGCAGTGTGGCTGCAGGTAGCGTCATATTCTCCTGCGACACTTGAAAGTATTTAAACCCTGTTTAAATCAAAGATAAGTCAGTCGGTCCAGGTCAGAATATGAGAGCTGTGGCATATCTGAAGCATATAGACCCATACGTTCTTGCCATATCATGGCGCGCCTAAACTTCACTCAAAAGGGATCCGTGAGAGACATTATTGGTAGTGTAGGCCTATGCAAGCATATCTATTTTGGTCTAATTTAAACTCAGTACAATCTCACATAGCCTTAGCTGTCCAATTTTTGTCTTAAACGAATACTCCTAGCCTACTTTTCAATACCACAGTCTATTGTTTTGCCAGGCCCCGACATGGATAGACAGGCCGTCATAAACCAATAGTCCGCAGGAGAGGAGTGGGTATCAGCATGCTAGTGATAGGCTATTATTTGTTAATGTCTGAGCAGATTTGGAATTGTTGGCCTTCCATCAGTGGACTGTGTCCGAAATGGGCACAGTGGAATGCACCTGTTCAAACTAGGCCGCAGTCACGGGATAGCCCTTGTGCATTGTATTGTGCAACGGTCTTGCAAAGAGGACTCATTTGTAGCGGGTTCACTGCCAGTGTCCAGCTGAAACTATCGAGCTCTTCTGATGCGTTATCAACCGGCCCTAGACCCCCCCCCCCCTCTCCCTCTCTCCAATCTCTCTCTCTCCAAAAGGTGCATGTCATCTACCAAACACACAATGGGCTCTGTGGAAAAGAGATAGCGCAGGTACGCCTACAAGAGATTTCCCAGTGCGCCCTGCTTCATCGGAATGGAGTGCGCGCTCGAGTCACCACAGCCGGGGTTAAACGAATGCAAGTCTAAACAGACGATTATAAACATGGGCTCTATGGACACAGGCATTCTTATTGCGCCTGCCATTGACAGCTGACTGTATCTCGATGACTTGCACAGTAAAAGGCAGTTGGACCCGGTTGCGCACAGGAGCACGTGGGGGACACCAGAGGCCACGTTAAATAATCAAGACAACATTTGCATCTTCAACGTCTGCATCTTTACGAAAGGCGCTTCCACAGCTGACTGCGCCAATGTCGTGCAGTCAGGAAGAACGCTTTTCTTTCACAATAAAACCGACTGACCAGAAAAGACTCGCAAACGAGATGATATTTAAATGCACATTAGCTTTGAATGCACTGCTGTTCATTATTTGAGATGTAAATATTTGTATAATTAAGTGCAACGAATGAAGAAATGACAAAATGCATTTCTTTGTAAATGTACATACTTTCAACAAATCGTTATAATATCTATTCTATAGTAAGTTTATTAATTGTGTTGTACAGAGTTTCATGATAATCATATATTTCTTACACTGATAAGAGTAATTTAAGATGTATTAAACAATTGAGGGTGGAAATACCGTTATTGATGTCTACCTCATAATTATAGAGGTTCTGAGTTCTGAGGTGCATTCAACTGTGTTAAGTTCTTTTTAAATGAAATTATACGTTTATATAGGCCTACATATATATATATATATATATATATATATATATATTAATGGATACTATTTCACACTATTACTGTACTAATAAAGTGAAGAAAAAAACATCCAACACTCTTGTACTTCGGATGACTCAACTACCCCCTTAAATTTCCCAGAAATCTGTGCGCTGATCCTCTGTGACATAGAGAAAACATCGTTTTTAAGTGATTTTATAACTCTGCTTGTTTCCAACGAAGTTACAGATATGAACCACACTAATTACTGCACCGAACGTTATTGGAAGTATCATGTTTAATCAAGTGGTTCTACAATGATTTCATTTGAATAATGAGAAAAACACACTTCAATCAGACCTTTGTGCATTTTATTTTCGTGTGGGCCAAAATAAGAAGTGAGAGGAATGTCTCCTTTGGTTATTGGATTACATTAACTGTGGAAAAATAATCACTCGTGTTCCCCTTTCTTCCAAAGCCTGTATATAAGCAGATATCCTGTTTGGTTGTTACTTTTATCTTATCTATGCATATTTCATTAATATCAGTCATATCGGATCACAATGAATCCACAATGTATTTCTAAATCTTAACCATTAAATGTGCTTGAATTACAAAACTAGCTTTTTAGCAAAGCATGGTGTTTTATTTCTAGCAGGGGGGGATATGGGACATTCTAGCCATGTAGAATTATAATTAGTGCTGCTGGTTACAGCACCGAAGCTGTTGACTTTGAGCCTTGCAGTAGAACTCAATGGTGGTGACAATGGAGCTCAGCTTTCTTTAAACGTTTATGCAGTGTAAACAAACCATTCATCTTTATTGGTAGGAGTTGGTACAGGCTATGATTGATCTAATGGTACTGTGTAGTCCATGAACTCATTGGAAGTCGTAGGGCTGTCTGCTTCAAGCCGCAGGATAATTTAGTGTTTTCACTAACATGTAAACAGTTCAATCTCCCCTCACAGACAATGAGTGTTATTGTTCAGTGTTTGGCCGGCTCAGTGCTATGCTAAAACTATGTTAACATGTGGTGGCCGGCCATTCAAGTAGAAGGAAATGCATTGACTGTCACTGATATGGTGCTGAATGGATGAACCACAGCTATTTCCCAATGAATTAGCCTGAGTCAAGTTGACTTAACACTTTAATGTTTCCCAATCTGAGGATGAACATTTTTTGAAAGCAGGGATTGCTTCCATATAGGCTATCGACCTTGGCCTGGAAACAATTAGGAAATGGCTTTGAAATGTTATACGTTGTCCAGGCTCTTGTTCAGTATCATGTCACTCCCCACATGCTTGCTGGAGGAAAGAGAGGACGCTAAGTGCACTCTTTAGCTGCCCCTGCAAATGACTGACACAACAACCACTCCCCTGAGCATAACCAAATGGCCCCTCAGGCTTTGTGCGTCAGCATTGAATAGCATCAGGATGCTATGTGGCTAATGCTAGGCCCACTAGCTAACTCCCCTCAAGTGCAGTGGTTTTGGACACTGGGTTGACGGGGGACGTTTTGAGAATGGCTACATGCCGATGAAAAGGAAGGATTGCTTTTGTTCAGTCGTCTCAATCATCCACTCTTTAGCTTTGATGGTCTCGTAAAGAATAACATGTTCGTCCGAAACAGTTGCATAATTGTCTTAGTCACCATTATGGGGGAAGCCATTCCGAGACAGTGCTTTGTTTACCATTTCTATCAAATATATTTATTTAACCAATGTTGTATTGGCAAAGGCACAGCTCCTTTTTAACAGAATATGTGGAGAATGTTTAACACAAATAGCCTTGACACCCCACATCTGTAGACCGTTGAGTTGCCTTGCCTTGCCTCTTCATCGTCCAACGATGGTGCGTGATAACACAGTCAAGATCTACAATGGGTTTCTCAAAACCGTCCGGGAATCTCTCCAAAGTCTAAAAACACAAGTTGGCTCCTATATAGACAGACCCCCCCCCCCCATATCTAACCCCACTGTTATCAGTGACGTTCTCATAAACTGTGCAGTAAGGAGAAAAATCTTACAACTTTTCAGCGAGTATATAGGGAAATGGGCATATTGAAACATTGTTTGGTTTATTGTTAGGTACGGAGAACTCTCATTGTGATTTGTTGAACGGCTGCGTTGGGGATGCAGGGAAAGGGAAAGGCCTGAACTCAAACTGGTCCATGATACTGCCGATCAAATCGGGAATTTGTTTATCAAGGATTTTCAGTGTCTGTTTCTCCTCTCAGAGATGTTTGTTTATCTCTGGAAAGAGATCCCTTCTCATTCCCTTTTCAGTTCCTTGGATCTAATAGATCCTAGCTGGGTTGTGATTCACCCCCCCCCCCCCCCCCCCCCCTTACACCCACAGGCCAATGCAAGGTGGTTTCTTTCCCTATAATGTATAATGTGTGTGTGTGTGTGTGTGTGTGTGTGTGTGTGCTAGAGGACAGAAGGACAGCAGCATACACAGATGGTCACATTAAGTGTTGTAGCGGCAGATGCCTGGACTGACCCCCACTGCCGCCCTGCATTGAACCACTGGCCTCCACACAAAGGCAGGGGCGGATCCGAACATTAAATATACTTGCTTGTGCCTTTATGCCAGAGGTCTCATTTTTTACATACACTTCCTTTTTTCTGAGGGCAACCAAGAGGTAACGAGAGAGAAAATAAGGAATACGTCAACCCTTTTCTATCTATCATGATTTTAATATTTTTATTTCTTACAACCTGCGATTGACTCACATGAGACCAGTGATGCTGTAAAGAGAGGTGGTTGCCCTTGGCAGCTGCTCAATAAGCAGCCTAACAAAGGACTATGGTGTTCCCTCTAATGGGGCATCTGCTGGGCTTCTTTTATTCTCCAACCCTGCGGAGGTTAGCCAGGACCCTCTGTGGCCCTACGGTAGCCCACCCTACCCCACCATCAGGGCTACCATCAGGCCATACGGGGATACAGACTGGCAGACACCTCCACTTCCCTGTAGATCACCTGCTAATTGTAATACTTCACACTCTTTGAGGCCCTCTTTACTGTAAATTGGGGCGAGGGAGGGGCTTTTGGGACACTTGATCCCGGAGAAAGGTTTTAAAACAAAAGCACTCACTGAAGACCACCAGAAACAGAATGTCGATTGGGTGAGGTTGATGGATCTATGTGGGGGCACCTTTCAAGCTCCCGTTTATTTTCTCAAGGAATGTCCCAGAGTGCCCTTTCACCTCTCTTCATCTTGTTGCTACTAACCAGGAGTACGTCTCTGATGGTGAACTGTCTTACTGCCAGGAAAGCAATATTTCCTCAAATTGACTGTGTACCAAAGGCTTAAGCTTAGGCTTTACCATAGACTATAAGCACCTACGAATAGATGTACCTGACTGAGAGCTTGTCCTATGTGTGCGTATAGATCGTTTTCTGTGAGGGCTGAGTATCTGTGTGTGAGATTGACTAGTGTCTGTGTGTGTTTGCGCGTGAATCTGAATGTGCTGAAGACCAGAGTAAATTTGCACAGTAACGTTGACAATGCTTATGTTTGGGAGCAAAGCAGGACATGACCTCCCTGTCAATTCACATCTGTGATGGCAACAGACTGGTGGTGGGAGGAGGAGGATGATTGGCCAGGGGGCTGGGCATGCCTTTCATTGGTCAAGACCTCCAGCACATACCAAAAGGGGGGTTTTGTCCAACCCAACAGTGTGTTTTGGTAACAGTACATCAGGTAGCCACATCAAATCATTTCAACATAGAACATTAACCTGGTTTGATTCGTATTTAGTGAGAACATAGCCCCCGATTAAACCAATGGACCAGATGGGAGACACAGACCGAGGTCTTTGTTCTGTACTGTAAAATGAGACAGGGAGAAAAACTAACATGGGTGAGGGGCAATGAGGCAGGAAGACTCGGATCTCACTGAGTAGGAGATGGAGGGGCAGAGTGGTGGGGAGTTAGGAATACTTGATGGACAACTCCACAGCTCTGTGAAGGCAAAGCTTTCACTTAAAAATGGTGCCTGGGGTATCTCAAAAGGTCAGAGCCCAGAACACTACCACACTACATTAATCATGAGTCTCTGCGGCTTACCTGTCTAGTGTTTCAGCCACGCCGTACAGTTAACCTCAATTACGCTTGATTACGAGGTGTGGAAGACACAGCCTCCAGAAAAGAACAGACATGAATAATGCAACTTCAGATTGGATGAGCCTGTCTGTTACCAAAGCAACAGGGCAAGGGAAAGACACACACGCCCGCGCACACGCCCGCACGTCTTTCTGGGCAACGCTCAATAAGTATTCGGATGTGGAGTCTTTTGATTCTCCGACTGTGTCTGTTTTATAGCTCTTGTGTCATGTGGTGGTAGGGTGGGTATCTGGAGAGCACACACACACACACACACACACTGCATGGTGTACAAAAGAGAGTAAAAGGCTTCACGCTGTCCCAGCCCCCCTCACAGCAATTACCCCATTACGCGTTGGTGGCGGATGGAACTGTTACAGATGTTTTATGACGGGGGCCTTTTCATTTTGTCTTCCCGATGAGAGACAGATTTACGGTGCAACTCGGTCCTCCATTCAGGAATGCCATCCCCTCCCCACCCACTTTCCCCTTTTACACACACCAACAAGGATGAGAAGTTCCGGAGGTGTATTTTGTAGGCTGAAACATGAAACTACCATAGGAGAAAGTCAAATGTTTTCACTAATAGTTTTCCCTTCTACCAGGCTGGCCTATATGGTCACCGAGGTTGTTGGCAGCAGTCTAAAAGAGGAATAAATGTTTGATGGCAGCCTCTTCTCACGGGAGGGAGTAAACTGTGGAGACCTCCTCGGAGAGCCCCTGGTCTGTGGACAGATAGCAGGCAGAGAATCAAACCAACTGACACTTTCACACCAAATGTTATTCTACTGAAAGTAACCATCATACAAAGCAAACAGTAAAGACTGGTTCACTTTTTTCCCAAGACTAATCTCTTTTGGGTTCGCAGTGAAGTGTTTGATGTGCTGGAAATCTCTTGCTGTGGTTTCTTTTCAGAGGCTGTTTTGGTGTGGTTCCCCTAAAGTTGGACTGTCAATCAAATCTACAGTTCAGTAGCCTTTATGCCTTTGCATAATATTGGTCATAAATTGATTGATGAACAGCAGTTTAATTACAGTTCTACATACTGAAAAAGTCATGACTACAATTATTAAGGTTAACAAATGAGACTATATGCAGGCAGTGGGGACCCGAAAACTTATTTTAACGACTCATAACCAACACAAGGAGACATTTAGAAACGGAAGAAGGCTTGTGCGTGTCACCAATAGATCCTCTTCAGAGCACAAACTGTGTAAAAGTTGTCAGGTACAAGTCTTTTAACGAACAAGGTCAGCAGAGGAACAGTTTATATTAATCATTTACCAGAGGGAGACAAAGAGGTCTGGCCAGACCAGATAGCCCAGAGGACCCAGAGGCCTTTGTGACCTAAACACAGGCTCATCACGTCACACACAGAGAGACCACAGTGACACTCCAATCAATCCTGGAAAAAACGTTCAGATTGCTGATTTTATTTTCCTATTGGGGCATGATATTTGAGATGCCAGGCCTTCGTCATTTTTTTGTCACTGAAAATGTCACAGAATGACATTACTTTTACTGAAAGATCTGCACTTTCTAGACTGCATTATTACCTCAGGATCATTTTTGCTTTATGTTATGACATCCAACATGGTTCAAAATGTGCATCTATTCAAGGTTGAATTATGGGATATGTAGTTGTTTTGATAAATTCCTTAAAATACCACTTTCTAGACTGTTTTATGGTATGAGGAATGTGGTTTTGTTTGACCAGATGTAACTTTATCAGCTACTCACTCCTTTGTCTATTCTCATGTCTCTCACATCTCTTAGCTTAAGCAAAAAAAGTGAGCTCTCACACAATATTTCTGTTTGCTCAAGTCTGACCTCTTTGTGAACTGCGGTTTAAGTGAAAGGCACTTTCAGCCGGTGGAATCAAATGGCAGTAACCATATGCCTTTCAACTGATACAAAGGTGGGAGAAATGTGGTGGGGGCAGGGGCTTGCATGCTACGGTGAAAAAGGAAAGTACCGTGCCATATCTTTTTGTGCCGGTAAAGTGGTGGTGATGAGGGGGAGGGCGACAGTGTTAGGAGAGGACAGAAGAAAATGTCCGACTGACTCTTGAGATGGACATTTTTCATGGACGAGTGCAATGAGCAAACAGCATTCCTTTCTCTCTCACTCTCTGTGCAAGTGTGTGTGTGTCTGTGTTTGTGAGTGTGTGTTTATGTATATGTGTGTGTGTGTGTGTGTACATGCGTGCACGAGTGATTGTGTGTGTATTGTGCCTGGTTTCAGTGAAGATGTTCAGAGCTCCAGGTCGGTCTGGATCTGATGTCTGATTTGCTCCACTTGACCCTGTGCTCACTGAGGCCTGACTGACAGACCTCATCCTGCTCTTGAAGACCACGTCTATGTCAGACTGGGCCAATGACTCACCAACCACCTCGGCATCAACTGGAAGCTAGCTCCTCAGTCACAATGCCTTAAGGTTATCTTTAGTGTTCATGTCTGTTAATACACGTCGGTGTATGATGTGCACCACTTGGTGTAGACTTCTTGCATGACAGGAAAGTTACTTTCAACGTGTACGTGACAAATACAAGTTCTAAGTTGTAGTCGTACTTACAATTAACTGCCATTTGTTTCTCTAATACAATTAAATATTTTGATGGCGAAGAACCTCACAAAACCCTGATGTGCTTCAAGCTCAAGAGTTGATACACAGGGTTGATAAACGTGCCAAATGAAAAATGATTTGCTGCCCCATTACAACACAGCCCTATAATCTGTTTTTCAGTTCCATTATGAAAGGGGGGGGGATCAGACCTGCTTTGCAGCAGGGGATGTGGAGGACAGGAAGTATGTTTGTACAGAAGTAACATTAATTCATTCCCCTCTGCTCTCTTTGAAGAGCGTCAGCAGCTATGACAGGCTAAATGTTTCCAGAGATGTCACATTTCCACAAAATCTAAAAAGGCTCTCGTGAGCACTCATCCTTTCATGTTTGATCCTGTGTTGGAGATTGTATGATAAACAGACTGGGGGTGGTTGCTGGGATGTTGGTGGGGGGAGTGTGTGGGGGGGTGGGGGGGTGGGTGGGGTGTTGAATGGGAATGTACACCATGGTCTGGCCCTGCCTGGTCTGGCCCATGCCTGGTCTGGCCCATGCCTGGTCTGGCCCATGCCTGGTCTGCCACAGGATCCAGATGCCTTGGCAAATTATCTCTTTGTCTACTTTAGAGGGGGCTTGAAATGCAAGTCTGAATTAAGATCTGGAGTTTCTCTTCAACCTTCTAGAACCTTCAAGAATATTGCACTGAATCAGATTAATTTGGGACTACTCCCACGTCACCCCATCTTCCCTGCTCTCCCTGGCCTTAAACATGCCCACATACACCCCACCCCCTAACAGACAATTAACAGATGCTGCAGAGTTGCTCTGTGTTAAACCATTAGCCGTCTTAATAAACTGTCTCAAGCTGATACAGAAATAGACATGTTAGTAGCTAGGTTTCCGTCCAATTGGCTGACATTTTTCATGCATGTATTCTAAAATCTGCATGATGAAAATATGCACTTCTTCCACAGTGGTGTGTTTCCACCAACCGGACTTGTTGCAGATACAAACCAGTGCGTGATGACGTAGTGCACACACAGTTTTCATATACCGAATTCAAATCTAAAGGTCACTGTGTTTCCATTGCATTTTCGACTCTATCTATAGTTTTGTCACAAAAACGGTTAAATAGCAAATGTGCCGACTCTGGTTTTGGCAGGTGTGCTCTAGCCAACAGCTTACAGATACTAGCCTACACTGCGGGTAGCCTGTACGGGTAGGCTAGTCTACATGATGAGATTATTATGGATAAGAGCGAGAATATTTGTACTTTTCAAATGGCAGTCAAGCATCGATCATCATGTGCCCAGAATAAGACCCTCAACATTTATTGGAAAGGGGCATCGAACTCATCACCGTGCGCTTTCACCTGTGAAGTTCTGTAACCTAATAAACTGCATGGTTTCACAAGTCGTAGTGGGAGGACCACATACCATATCATTGTGTGAATCCAAGTTTACTTCAATTTGATGGTTATTATATCAGTATTTGCAGATAAAGGCATTTCCAACGCCATTTCTCACATGCTTAATTTAACGGACACAAAAACATCCCACCATGGTGAACAAACAGGCATTTATAAACTTGCGGTTTCCATCACAGCTGTCATGATTTTTTTTTTAAACTTGGATGGAAATGTGGTTTAAGATGGGAGGACGATCATTATTTTCATGAGAATAGCTTTATTTCTATTTCAGCATATTGGATGACTGTCATTCATATTCCATTCACTCAGCTCAATGTAACATTGATAGTTTCAGGCTACTACATGATACATGACTTTTCCCTATACTCATCATGAGGTTGCTACAACCTAGCCTATGAATGAAAGTTTACAATGCAGGTGCACACAGGTCGAGAGAATGGACAGTGTTATCATTAGTCCAAACAGTTGCAAACAAGAGTTTCTATTGGACAAATTCTGGTATGTTTATCCTGGTTTCTTTCATTTTGCTTCCATTTGCTTCCAGTTTTTTTTCAACAAAATCAGCGGCATGAATACAACCCTGATCAAACGTAAACACAGCTCACTTTCATAGCAGCCACGTTGTATTTCTTCTTGAATATACACGTTCTCATCCTCTCACCTCTTCCCTTCGCTTGTGGACTTCACGGTAGGCTAATACAGCACTAAACAAAAAACAATGATCCACACAGACACCTGAACTTAAATATGGCCCCCAATTAGAGACAATGCAAAGCAGCTGCCTCTAATTGGGGACCAACACAAAACCAACATAGAAACATAATAACATGGATCTGTCAGGTACCAGCTATACCAGACTGAGGGTGCGCACTGGAGGTCCAGTGTGGGAGGCTGATCAGGAACGTACCGGACTGGGGATGTGCACCATAAACTCCAACTACTCTTTCTCATCATCGATCTCCTCCTCTAGCTGCCTCAATTCCTCCAGAACCCCTCCATAATACTCCTCCAGGTACTCCTCTTCCTCCTTCGTCCTCGCCCCCCAATGGTACTCTGGCTCCTCCAGACCCCATGCAGATAGTGGTACCGGTGCGTCGTCCACTTGGCCCGACCACCCCCACGACTGTTAGTGTACACAGAGGAGGATGGAAGATACCTGTCCTCCGGCTACACCATGGTGCTGTCCTACAGAGTGCTGTTGAGGTTTCTGTAGACCTTCATTGCAAAACAGTGTGTTTTAATAAATTATTTTGCGACGTGAATATATTTAGAACAGTTTTATGTAAAAAGGATAACTTTTAAAAGTGTAAAATTTGTATTTTTATGAAATTCACCGAGGAGGATGGTCCTCCTCTTCCTCCTCTGATGAGCCTCCACTGCTTAAGTTGGTATAGAGATATATTTACATTTTACAGTACGTTTTATAAGCGACTGAACTCACCGATTTTTCTGCTACTCATCAAGAAAAACTACATTTCAGTCTTGGGGGTATGGTTCGATGCGTTTTTGCCAAGGAGGTTTTAGTCGTGCAATTTTACATCTAGCTAAGTAAAAACAATGTGTGACGTGTTGTCTTATGTGGACAAGTCCGAGGCGCTGAGCACAGACCGTGAGCCAGACCTGTGCACACTACACAGCACCACAGCACCTCAGAAGAGCAATCAGTGCAGCTGTTTCTCTGTGCATGAAAATTCTCCCTAGGCGTTGGCAACATGTGTTACTGGGCAAAAGGGGGCATGATTGTTGACATAATTGTATCTAACTCAACATTCAAGTGTACCTTTATTTCCTGACTCACCCTTTTTTCTAACCATCTTGCGAATCTCAGTTTTGGACGATACTGATTTATGACCAAAATTAGCCTATTTACACTTTGTAGTCAATTTTGACGCTAGAGTAAATATTTCTCACTCATATCAATGCCACAAAAACCTTTTTAAATCTGAGAAGTTGTTAAACCAATGCTTCACCGTTATATTTCATTGTAAAAACAATCTGCTTGTAACAAATTGGGCCAAATGGATTGCACCACAAGCATTACAATGAAAACAATGAAAATGTCAAATAAAACCGATCCACATCCAGTATCTTGATGGAGCAACTTGGCTCTCTGCAGAGAGATGCTAACTGATCTACCAAGTTCAGGAGCAACGCCCAAGTGACAGCAACAGGGTAGGATCTGATGTCAAATACAGTTCCGGGCATTAAAAACTTGCTTTCTCAAAATGACTTGCTGCAGTAAGGTACATTGTTATTATGACAAACTTGCAATATGACGCCAACAATCATTTAACAGCAACACAAGCGATACGTTTCTGAATATGCCATCCACTATGAAACACATAAAACCATTTTCACTGTGCTGCGTTACAGGTTCCCTTATTAATGCCTATATTAGAACACCAGCTGTGGAAGGAAATATGAAATTCCCTTATGTTGATGACTTTTTTGCAAATCCAATCAGTTTTCCACGTCGATTCAACGTCATCACATTTCATGTTAAAAAAAAAAAAAGATGTGTAAACAACGTTGATTCAACCAGTTTTTGCCCAGTGGGAAACTAGTTGAGTATTCTGTGTCCCAACACTCCGTAAGTGAGCAATAAAAGGCTATCAGAAAAAACAGAGCATTTCCAGCTGAATTCTGGGAAAGAGGCAGTAAAGTGAATGTAAACTTAAGAGATAGAGAGAGAGAGAGAGAGAGGGGGAGAGAGAGGGAGAGAGAGGGAGAGAGAGAGAGAGAGAGAGAGAGAGAGAGGGAGAGAGAGAGATAGAGAGAGAGAGAGAGATAGAGAGAGATAGAGAGAGAGAGAGAGAGAGAGAGAGAGAGAGAGAGAGAGAGAGAGAGAGAGAGAGAGAGAGAGAGAGATAGAGAGAGAGAGAGAGAGAGAGAGAGGGAGAGAGAGAGAGATAGAGAGAGAGAGAGAGAGAGAGAGGGAGAGAGAGAGAGAGATAGAGAGAGAGAGAGAGAGAGTGAGAGAGAGAGAGATAGAAAGAGAGAGAGAGAGAGAGAGAGAGAGAGAGAGAGAGAGAGAGAGAGAGAGAGAGAGAGAGGGAGAGAGAGAGAGAGATAGAGAGAGAGAGAGAGAGAGTGAGAGAGAGAGAGATAGAAAGAGAGAGAGAGAGAGAGAGAGAGAGAGAGAGAGAGAGAGAGAGAGATACAAATGAAGCTCGTAAAAATAGAACATAAAAATACCAGAACATTAGTGAAACATCTTTTCATTTTTCTTACTAAAACCCTTAAACAAGTCTGCTTTAATGGGTAAGGTTTCATAACACAAGTCCATTTAAATGTCTATGAGTCCTATTAAATTGCGCTGGTTAAAGAATGGTTATATTTAGGATGCTTAACAGTTTCTCTTCACAGACCTGATCAATGGAAGTATTGGGTTTCCCCATAAATAAATACTCCTGAATTTGCAATGTGAGATATGAATGGAGTTCTTATGGGTGACACATTTTGTCACCACAAACAACGACAACAAATCTATCCAGAAGCAGTATCTCCAGAAGCAGTATCTCCAGAAGCAGTATGAATCCTGATCACATTTAGTTTTTTTCCCCCATTGATCTCTCCTAGGAGGAGCAAGTGCACTATGCCAAAGCAAGGAGAATTGCCTCACTAGTTCACAGACAGCCCAGCAAGAAAACCAAAAATAACTTGTATCAACATAACAAAATAATGCCCGTGGAAGTTCACATGCTACATCCAATTATCACAGTTCATGTGTGCCTGGGTGGGAGCGCTTCCCGTTGAACAATACCTACACACACACGCACGCACAGACGCCAAAAGCACACATGCCTCCATCCACCTTAGAGAAAGTAGTGGTGGCTGTATTTTCCCAGGGCCTAGCTAGCCAAGATGATGGCGTAGGCTAAGAGCTCCTGGTGGGTTCGGTATGAGCCATTAGGGAGGAGGGCATTCCAGAGTTCCAGCCAGGCTGATCGGCAGTGGCTTCTCCTCTCATCCCACCAAGGCAATGCACCACTGGTGGGAGGTGGGGGAGAGATGGGGATGAGAGGGATGGAGAGAGAATGAAAAAGAGAGCGAGATCAGCAGTGACCAGCAGTGTGGCCCTCCAACACCGAGGAACTTTGCACTTGGGCCGTGTCTTCACTTCCTGGGCCCACGAATGAAGAGACAGAATCATGTGACAGCATATTGTGAGATTTCATTCGAATTGGCAACGATTGATGTAGGTGTTATGCGCGATGTCTTGCAGCAAGCTGAAGCGTGATATCTGAAACATCATTGCTATTACACAGTACAAGGTCACATGGTGGAGAGCACAGACCATAGGACCTGCTAGGACTTTGAGATATATTGTTAGCCATGACTATTTGGCATGACTCCCTGACCCCTGGGTGACCCCTCTACGTACAGCTTCTCGAACAAAACACAGCTCCAATTAGCCAAAGGACCATTGCCAAAAGGCGACAAGCGTTTCAGAAATATTAAAAAATAAAATTAAACTAACTGACAAAAGCAATTTGAGCCATTCAGTTGTGTCAATAAAAGTGTGGGTTTATTGACATGTCGATTTTACAACTCCTCAGTTCGAGGACCAACGCTATCCACTTACTGCTGGTTGGCCAAGTAAAATGGCTCAAGTGTTTATACTACGCAGCCGGGGGCTTGTATCTGCTCTCAGTCACAACAGCTAAGGCATGACATGTTTGCCTGGAGTTTTCTATGTCGGGTAAAGAAACCATTAACATCGACTTGTGGGAAGTATGGCAAGCAGTGCAAGGTATAAGGGATGCTGCATATGTCAGTGTGTGTGTGTGTGTGTGTGTGTGTGTGTGTGTGTGTGTGTGTGTGTGTGTGTGTGTGTGTGTGTGTGTACTGTATAGGAGTGAGTTTGCAAGTTACTAGAGGTGCATTAAATGAAATCAAATCAACGTTTACTGGTCGCGTACACAGTTTAGCAGACATCATAGCGTGTGTTACTAGCTCTTAACAATACAGCAGCGTGTGTTACTAGCTCCTAACAATACAGCAGAGTGTGTTACTAGCTCCTAACAACACAGCAGAGTGTGTTACTAGCTCCCAACAATACAGCAGAGTGTGTTACTAGCTCCTAACAATACAGCAGAGTGTGTTACTAGCTCCTAACAATACAGCAGCGTGTGTTACTAGCTCCTAACAATACATCAGAGTGTGTTACTAGCTCCTAACAATACAGCAGACACATCAAACAGTACGCAAATAATACTCAAAAACTAGACACAAGAAATCATGAATGAGAGCTTTGCTCAGTGCTCAGTGCTCAGTGCTCAGTGCTCAGTGATCAGTGCTCAGTGCTCAGTGATCAGTGCTCAGTGATCAGTGATCAGTGCTCAGTGCTCAGTGCAATGTTTCCCTTCTTCATCCGACTGCACATAAAAAGAAAATGACACAAGATAAGGAGTAATCAATTGTAAAGTGACTTCCTCCAACACGGCAAGTGCTTTTCTTATTGACGCAGATTCATAGCTCTTATATATTGTAAAATATACTCTTTATTTCACTTCACTTTGAAGAGACATAAATGCATTTTTTTTCCCTACACTGAACCATATTTTGCTCTTCAGGTTATGGGGTGTCTATTCGAGTTTGTGATGTCATGGGAGGTTTTGCATGGGATGGGAGAACTGTGAGACTGCAACGGGGCCGTGGTTGGGGGATGTGTGTGTGGGGGGGTTTTCGTCTTAGCCAGGCATCGGGTTGGATAAATAAACCCGGAAACATTAAAAGCCCTTTTCTCCTTCACCTTTGAACTTGCGCATTAGATTGTGTAAACATACATTTACAAACGGCTTGTCCTGACACTGCGCTACACACTCTGACGACAATCTTCCTCCTCAACATTCGCAAGTCGCCCTTCATGTTTTCTGTGTGAGAGTGTCACGGTTCATATGTAAAGCAACACAATATTTATGTGCACACGCACACAAGCGCACGCACTCACACACAGTTCTATTTGACTTCTCATAGAAATTAGGATTGCAAACCACGATTTTAAATTCTGTTTGATTTGAATTTAGGTTGCGATTAATCAAAGGCATTTCAGAAATGCTATATTTGAGTACACAGAAGACAGACTTACCACTGTGTACTTTTGATGAACTACGTGGGTAGGCAGAGACAACCCTGCACATGGCAGTAGTCAACAAACAGAGAGAAAACCCTGCACATGGCAGTAGTCAACAAACAGAGAGAAAACCCTGCACATGGCAGTAGTCAACAAACAGAGAGAAAACCCTGCACATGCAGGTAGTCAACACACAGAGAGACGATGTAATAGAGACAGGTGCTAGATAATAGAGGCAGGTACTAGATAATAGAGACAGGTACTAGATAATAGAGACAGGTACTAGATAATAGAGACAGGTACTAGATGATAGAGACAGGTATTAGATAATAGAGACAGGTACTAGATAATAGAGACAGGTATTAGATAATAGAGACAGGTACTAGATAATAGAGACAGGTATTAGATAATAGAGACAGGTACTAGATAATAGAGACAGGTACTAGATAATAGAGACAGGTACTAGATAATAGAGACAGGTATTAGATAATAGAGACAGGTACTAGATAATAGAGACAGGTATTAGATAATAGAGACAGGTATAAGATAATAGAGACAGGTACTAGATAATAGAGACAGGTACTAGATAATAGACACAGGTATTATATAATAGAGACAGGTACTAGATAATAGAGACAGGTACTAGATAATAGAGACAGGTATTAGATAATAGAGACAGGTAATAGATAATAGAGACAGGTACTAGATAATAGAGACAGGTACTAGATAATAGAGACAGGTATTAGATAATAGAGACAGGTACTAGATAATAGAGACAGGTACTAGATAATAGAGACAGGTATTAGATAATAGAGACAGGTATTAGATAATAGAGACAGGTACTAGATAATAGAGACAGGTATTAGATAATAGAGACAGGTACTAGATAATAGAGACAGGTACTAGATAATAGAGACAGGTATTAGATAATAGAGACAGGTACTAGATAATAGAGACAGGTATTAGATAATAGAGACAGGTATTAGATAATAGAGACAGGTATTAGATAATAGAGACAGGTATTAGATAATAGAGACAGGTACTAGATGATAGAGACAGGTATTAGATAATAGAGACAGGTACTAGATAATAGAGACAGGTATTAGATAATAGAGACAGGTATTAGATAATAGAGACAGATACTAGATAATAGAGACAGGTACTAGATAATAGAGACAGGTACTAGATAATAGAGACAGGTACTAGATAATAGAGACAGGCATTAGATAATAGAGACAGGTATTAGATAATAGAGACAGGTACTAGATAATAGAGACAGGTACTAGATAATAGAGACAGGTATTAGATAATAGAGACAGGTACTAGATAATAGAGACAGGTACTAGATAATAGAGACAGGTATTAGATAATAGAGACAGGTACTAGATAATAGAGACAGGTACTAGATAATAGAGACAGGTATTAGATAATAGAGACAGGTATTAGATAATAGAGACAGGTATTAGATAATAGAGACAGGTACTAGATGATAGAGACAGGTATTAGATAATAGAGACAGGTACTAGATAATAGAGACAGGTATTAGATAATAGAGACAGGTATTAGATAATAGAGACAGGTATTAGATAATAGAGACAGATACTAGATAATAGAGACAGGTAGTAGATAATAGAGACAGGTACTAGATAATAGAGACAGGTACTAGATAATAGAGACAGGCATTAGATAATAGAGACAGGTATTAGATAATAGAGACAGGTACTAGATAATAGAGACAGGTACTAGATAATAGAGACAGGTATTAGATAATAGAGACAGGTACTAGATAATAGAGACAGGTACTAGATAATAGAGACAGGTACTAGATAATAGAGACAGGTACTAGATAATAGAGACAGGTACTAGATAATAGAGACAGGTATTAGATAATAGAGACAGGTACTAGATAATAGAGACAGGTATTAGATAATAGAGACAGATACTAGATAATAGAGACAGGTACTAGATAATAGAGACAGGTATTAGATAATAGAGACAGGTATTAGATAATAGAGACAGGTATTAGATAATAGAGACAGGTACTAGATAATAGAGACAGGTATTAGATAATACACACACACACCTCACACACACACACACACACACACACACACCACACACACACACACACACACACACACACACACACACACACACACACACACACACACACACACACACACACACACACACACACACACCTCACACACACACACACACACACACACACACTACACACACACTAACACACACACACACACACACACACACACACACACACACACACACACACACACACACACACACACACACACACACAGACACACACACACACACACACACACACAGACACACACACACACACACACACACACACACACACACACACAGACTCTACAAACTGAACAAATCAATAAATGATCTGTACCAGGTTAGGATGTTGTGGGCATGTGATGTCATTAGCAAACATTTCCTAACAACATCTCCAAGGCGTAAACAACTGCTGTGTGGTTTGGTCTCCCAGTTAACTAGGTTTAATGGAAACTCCATGTTATAGAAACACAAAGGTCATGAATCCCATAGACTCTGTACTTACTACCTGGATGAGTACGGACCATAGAATGTTGACTAACACAACACTCTTTCTATACTTCTGTATTATGTGTGTGTGTGTGTGTGTGAGAGTGTGTGTGTGTCCACGTGTGTATCCGTGGGTGCATATGACCTGCATTATCCTATTTTCTTTGGTTACAGAGTCTTCCATGTTTTGGACTCACGACTGGAGCCCTGAGGCAGACAGCAGGGGTTCCAAACTTAGTTTCCTGTAAAAAATACCTCAGCACTCCACATCCTAATTAATCTGAAGGGCATGCCCAAGATCCCTATAAAATCATACAAGACTATACCAATTTCCTGGTAGCTTGCTCACTACATGTGCTTCTTGTTCTTCAGCATAAGACTTTCCTTCCCTGCATCCCATACCAGGGAAGATTTAATCCCTCTCGTTTTTTTCCATTTTCCTTCGTTGTGATTTCGACATTATAACATAATACAGAGAAATGACATTTTCTGTTCCCTTTTCGCTTAAATAAAACATGGAGATTTCACGAAGAGCGATCATCAGACAAACATTGAAAACATGTGGCTCCTGCTGGTTTAATATCGAGTACATATCGAATAAGATTAAATAATGGGAAGTATTGCTGTGTGTGTTGTATGACTGCAATAATGTGTGTATCTCTGCATGTATGTGTGTCTGTGATAGTGTATCTATGTATGTATGTGTGTCTGTGATAGTGTGTCTCTGTATGTATGTGTGTCTGTGATAGTGTATCTCTGCATGTATGTGTGTCTGTGATAGTGTATCTATGTATGTATGTGTGTCTGTGATAGTGTATCTCTGTATGTATGTGTGTGTATGTGATAGTGTGTCTCTGTATGTAGGTGTGTGTCTGTGATAGTGTGTCTCTGTATGTAGGTGTGTGTCTGTGATAGTGTCTGTATGTGTGTAGGTGTGTGTCTGTGATAGTGTGTCTCTGTATGTAGGTGTGTGTCTGTGATAGTGTCTGTATGTGTGTAGGTGTGTGTCTGTGATAGTGTGTCTCTGTATGTAGGTGTGTGTCTGTGATAGTGTCTGTATGTGTGTAGGTGTGTGTCTGTGATAGTCTCTGTATGTAGGTGTGTGTCTGTGATAGTGTCTGTATGTAGGTGTGTGTCTGTGATAGTCTCTGTATGTAGGTGTGTGTCTGTGATAGTGTCTGTATGTAGGTGTGTGTCTGTGATAGTGTCTGTATGTAGGTGTGTGTCTGTGATAGTGTGTCTCTGTATGTAGGTGTGTGTCTGTGATAGTGTCTGTATGTGTGTACTGTATATGGTTGAACAATTATGGCTACATTTCATTTGCCCTGTTAAACCTACCCTTTGGAATGATTTTGGCAGCAATAGGTCATCTATTAAGTGGAGATTTCTCAACAATCATTTTCACCATAGCACGTAGGTAATAGTCAGTGACAAAGCTAAGCAGGGCTGGGATTGGTTAAAACCCTGAATGTGATTGCTGTAGATGGCTCAACTCTCCAGTAGGAGGTGCTGCCCAGCCTACTGTTATTTTTTATATATAGTGGATATTCGGTTTAAAATCTGACATTGTTTCAAAGGTACAAATTCAACATATTTTATACATGGTTTGTCTATGTTGAAAATGACATAATCCTGTGGTTGAAATTTCACAAAACAACAGTTTACGGTGATTACTTTTTTCAAATCTAATCTATTTTCCACGTAGATTCCACATCACAATATGTTTACAAATTAGGTTGAAACAATGTTGATTCAACCAGTTTGTGCCCAGTGGGTTCATACTCCAATATCATTGTTACCATGTTTTCATTATGGATTCTCACTATAACAGGAACATGCATTAATTCCAGTCATTCATTAAAGCCTGGTGATCAAAAGAAGTTTGCAGTGAATCTTTTTTGACACGCAAAGACCCGAACGGCGGTCAATGTGCCTCACCCTAATAATTTGGTCTATTTTCATCTCTTAATTTTGCCTACTGTTCTAACTTGGTGGTGCAAATGTAGCCTATAACCTGTTTTAGAGAAATGTAATCATTGAATATTTAATATTTTCATTGTCTGCTTTTATGGTCCCTTTATTTATCCCACGGTTCTGACTTGGTGTACAGGGAGAACACTGTAAGAACAACCCATGTTCTGAATTCTGTCGGTCTACATTTCAAAAGTGCTGAACAAATAGTTATATTGACTATGTCCGTCCTGGCTCGCTCATTAATGTCTTAATCAAAATTACAGATTGCCTCTTATTCGCTTGTTGTCCCCTTAGTTTGTACATCTCAATAGTTTTTTTAAAAGGCAGTAAATGAGGCTGAATGAACTGTTTTACTGCCAGACAAGGCTCCGCTGATAGCCAGGTGTAGCAGTGGTAAGCTGTTGGGACTGCTGTTGGGACTCTGCTGTAGGGACAGCTTTATGTAGGCCCTAACAGTTTGTGGGCACCGTTTGTCACCGTTATAGTACAATTAATGTATTGTTTATTGTTGTGTTGTGTCTTTGGCTTTGCTGGCATGCATCCCACATTTTTTTTGGCCGACCAAGATTTACATGCTAATATCGCCACTGAAAGGAACGGTACACAAACATATGGTCCTAGAATAAATCCAATCCAATCCATTTTCAGAACACAGAAGTGTACATGAACCATGAGAGAGGGAAAACTAATTGTCTGCAGAATATTGCGGTAATATGTCCAGAATGAGGGCCACTGTGGATAAGTGACCAACAGCCGCCCTTGGTTTGTTTTTTTGAAGCCCCAGAATGAATCATCCACACTCAACTGAAGGCCTTTACACAGACCAGGTCCCCTTCCTGGGAATGTGTGTGAGTCACTGCCGGCCAGGGCCGCTCAAAGACAACTGTCTACGGCTGGCCGTCATCACCCCCCTGAGACCCATTCAATCAAACCCCCATATATTTTCTAATTAACTTAACTGATGGCTTAATGTAAGAGTTATGTTTTACTGTTTCCTTTATATGTTATTTATCATTCTCTGGGAGTTTGGAGGTCCAGCTTCAATGAGACCTTCCCACTCCTCTCCCCTCATACCAGTAGTGTCCATTCTGTCCTAATCTGTGACCCTGCACATTCCCCTTCACTGGGTGTTAATGCCTAACCTTAAGAATTCGGAGGTAGTGCCTAAACGTAATCTTGGAACAATAGAGAAAAGTAACCAATCGGGGCCTCCCAAGTGGCGCAGCAGTCTAAGGCACTGCATCGCAGTGCTAGATGCGTCACTAGAGACCTGTGTTCGTTCCCAGGCTTTGTCACACCCGGCCAGGATCGGGAGTCCCATAGGGTGGTGCACAATTGGCCCAGCGTCGTCCGGGATAGGGGACGGTTTGGCTGGGGGGGGCTTTACTTGGCTCATCGCGCTCTAGCGACTCCTTGTGGTGGGCAGGGCACCTGCAGGCTGACCTAGATGTCAGTTGAATGGCGTTTCCTCTGACACATTGGTACCGGCGGGTGTTAAGAAGTGCGGTTTGGCGGGTCATGTTTCCGAGGACCCATGACTTGACCTTCGCCTCCCAAGTCTGTTGGGGAGTTGCAGCGATGAGACAAGATCGAAAACGGGAGAAAAAGGAGGTAAAATACAAAAAGAAACACACAAAAAAAAAACACTTAGTATTTGCATTCACTCGCGGAAACATATTTAGACCCCTTTACTTTTTCCACATTTTGTTACATTACAGCCCAAGGGTCTTGGTCTGGGAGGTGACCAAGAACCCGATGGTCACTCTGACAGAGCTCTAGAGTTCCTCTGTGGAGATGGGAGAACCTTCCAGAAGGACAACCATCTCTGCAGCATTCTACCATCAGGCCTTCATGGTAGAGTTGCCAGACGGAAGCCAGTCCTCAGTAAAAGGCACATGGAGTTTGCCAAAAGGCACCTTAAGAACTCTCAGACCATGACAAACAAGATTCTCTGGTCTGATGAAACCAAGATTGAACTTTCCTGAATGCCAAACGTCACGTCTGGAGGAAAGCTGTTACCATCCCTACGTTGAAGCCTGGTGGTGGCAGCATCATGCTGTGGGGATGTTTTTCAGAGGCAGGGATTGGGAGACTAGTCAGGATTGAGGCAAACATGAACGGAGCAAAGTACAGAGAGATCCTTGATGAAAACCTGCTCCAGAGCGCTCAGGACCTCAGACTGGGGAAAAGGTTCACCTTGAAACAGGACTACGACCCTAAGCACACAGCCAAGACAACACAGGAGTGTCTTCGGGATAAGTCTCTGAATGTCTTTGAGTGGCCCAGCCAGAGCCCTGACTTGAACCCGATCAAACATCTCTGGTGAGACCTGAAAATAGCTGTGCATCAACGCTCCCCATCCAACCTGACAGAGGTTGAGAGGATCTGCAGAGAAGAATGGGAGAAACACAAATACAGTCGTGCCAAGCTTGTAGAGTCATACCCAAGAAGACTCAAGGCTGTAATCACTGCCAAAGGTGCTTCAACAAAGTACTGAGTAAATGGTCTGAATATTTATGTAAATGTGTTATTTCAGTTTTATTTTGAATAAATTAGAAACAATTTCTAACAATCTTTTTTTTTTGTCATTATAGGGTTTTGTGTGTAGATTGAAAAGGGATCAAAAAATCTTGATCTGAAAACAATTTAATAAATTTTAGAATAAGGCTGTAACAAAACATGAAAAAATTAAAGTGTTCTGAATACTTTCTGAAGGCACTGTAAGTTACTCTGTATAACAGCATGTAGTAAATGTAATATCAAATCAACACGGGGAAAATCAGTCACGTGACCAGAAGTCCTCTCTGCATGTAGGTCTATGTGCTGCTGCTCATACACAGACAACAAACAACTTAACATTTTACCCTATTGTGTTATTTAAAAATGCTATGATTCTTTGCTTCCAAGTGTTAAAAGGAGCCTTTGTCAATTGAATAACAAGACAGATATTAGCCATGCTTTGGGATGGTTGGTGGAGACATTATAGTCTAAACTTGTACTACATTATAGTCTAAACCTATATACTACAAGTATTCCCTCCCTTCTCAGCCAAATGCCCACCCCCATCTCTTACACACACACACACACACACACACACACACACACACACACACACACACACACACACACACACACACACACACACACACACACACACACACACACACACACACACACACACACACACACACACACACACACACACAGACACACACACACACACACACACTCACCACACACACACACACACACACACACACACACACACACACACACACACACACACACACACACACAGACACACACACACACACACACACACACACACACACACACACACTCACACACACACACACACACACACACACACACACACACACACACACACACACACACACACACACACACACACACACACACACACACACACACACACAGACACACACACACACACACTCACACACACACACACACACACACACACACACACACACGCACACGCACACGCACACACATACACACACACAGACACATACACACACAGACACATACGCAGAAGATTAAAGGGCTGTTATGTTCTGTGTTAGTGCTGCCCAGACCTCATATGCCAGGCTATTCAACGTTATGAAGGGTACCGTGGAGAATGAGAGGGGTCCTCAAATTTGAACTAGAAGTAATCTTTTTCATATCTGACACAGATATCTGGTAACGCTGCAGTAAAACCACAAAATTATAATGTCAGCAGAGTACATGGCTGCCGTTTTACAGGCTCCTAACCAATTGTGCCATTGTGTGTGTTTTTTCGAGTTATTTTTTACTTATTTTGTACATAATGTTTCAGCCACCGTCTTATTATGACCGAAAAGAGCTTCTGGATATCAGAACAGCGATTACTCACCTTGCACTGGACGAAGATTTTTTATCTTTAACGAGTCGGACGCAAAGGATTTACTTCAGACACTGGACAAGGCCCAAATCCCAGTCAATCGCATGAAGAAGAGACACAGATATAGTCATATGTCGGGGTGCCTTGTGGGTAACCCACCTCTACCATCCTATTAGCCAACGTGCAATAGTTGGAAAATAACCTGGATGAGCTCCGATCAAGACTATCCTACCAACGGGACTTTAAAAACTTTACTAGCTTATTTTTCCCCGAGTCGTGGCTGAACGACGACGTTGATAACATACAGCTGGCTGGGTTTTCCGTGCATTGGCATATAGAACATGGTAAGACAAGGGGTGGCAGTCTGTGTCTATTTGTCAGTAACAGCCGGTGCACAAAATCTATTATTAATGCTCATGAAAAGCTGTAGACCATACTATTTAGCAAGAGTGTTTTAATCAATATTTTTGACCGCACTCAGCGAGCTGTATAAGGCCATAAGCAAACAACAATGCTTATTCAGATGCGGTGCTCCTAGTGGCTGGGGACTTTGATGCAGGGAAACTTAAATCCGTTTGACCTAATTTCTACCAGCATGTTACATGTGCAACCAGAGGAAAACAAATTCTACACCACCTTTACTCCACACACAGAGACGCATACAAAGATCTCCCTCACCCTCCATTTGGCAAATCTGACCATAACTCTATCCACCTGATTCCTGCGTACAAGAAAAAACTTAAACAGGAAGTGCCAGTGACTCGCTCAATAAGGAAGTTATCAGATGACACAAATGCTATGCTACAGTGCTGTTTTGCTAGCACAGACTGGAATATGTTCTGCAATTCTTCTGATGGCATTGAGCAGTACACCACATCATTCACTGACTTCATCAATAAGTGCATCGATGGGATTTCAGTGACCGTACAGTGACCATACGTACATATCCCAACCAGAAGCCATGGATTACAGGCAACATCTGCACTGAGCTAAAGGGTAGAGCTGCCGCTTTCAAGGAGCAGGACTCTAACTGGGACGCTTATAAGAAATCCCGATATGCCCTCCAACGAACAATCAAACAGGCAAAGCCTCAATACAGGACTAAGATTGAATCCTACTACACCGGCTCCGACGCTTGTCGGATGTGGCAGGGCTTGCAAACTATTACGGACTACAAAGGGCAGCACAGCTGCGAGCAGACAAGCTAAATTTCTTCTATGCGTGCTTCGAGGTAAGCAACACTGAAACATTCATGAGAGCACCAGCTTTTCTGGACGACTGTGATCACGCTCTCGTTAGCCGATGTGAGTAAGTACTTTAAACAGGTCAACATTCACAAGGCTGCAGGGCCAGACGGATTTCCGGGACGTGTACTTCGCTCATGCGCTGACCAACTGGCAAGTGTCTTCACTGACATTTTCATCATGTTCCTGACCAGGTCTGTAATACCAACATGTTTCAAGCAGACCACCATAGTCCCTGTGCCCAAGAACACCAAGCTAACCTGCCAAAATGACTACAGACCCGTAGCACTCACATCTGGAACCATGAAGTGCTTTGAAAGGCTGGTCATGGCTCACTATTATCCCAGAAACCCTAGATCCACTCAAATTTGCATACCGCCCCAACAGATCCACAGACGACGCAATCTCTATTGCACTCCACACTGCCCTTTCCCACCTGAACAAAAGGAACACCTACGTGAGAATGCTGTTCATTGACTACAGCTCAGCGTTCAACACCATATTACCCTCAAAGCTCATCACTAAGCTAAGGACCCTGGGACTAAACACCTCCCTCTGCAACTGGATCCTGGACTTCCTGACGGGCCGCCCCCAGGTGGTAAGGGTAGGTAACAACACATTTGCCACGTTGATCCTCAACATGGGGGTCCCTCAGGGGTGCATGCTCAGTCCCCTCCTGTACTCCCTGTTCACCCATGACTGCATGGCCAAGCACGACTCCAACACCATCATAAAGTTTGCTTATGACACAACAGTGGTAGGCCTGATCACTGACAACGATGAGACAGCCTATAGGGAGGAGGTCAGATACCTGGCAGTGTGGTACCAGGATAACAACCTCTCCCTCAACTTTATCAAGAAAAAGGAGATGTTCGTGGACTACAGGAAAAGGAGGACAGAGCACTCCCCCATTCTCATCGACAGGGCTGTAGTGGAGCAGCTTGAGTGCTTCAATTTCCTTGGTGTCCACGTCACCAACGAACTGTCATGGTCCAAACACACCAATACAATCGTGAAGAGGGCATGACAACGCCCATTGCCTCTCAGGAGACTGAAAAAATTTGCCATGGCTCCTCAGATCTTCAAAAAGTTCTACTCCTGCACCATTGAAAGCATCATAACTACAGAGGGTAGTGCGTACAACCCAGTACATCACTGGGGCCAAGCTTCCTGCCATCCAGGACCTCTATACCAGGCGGTGTCAGAGGAAGGCCCCAAAAATTCCCAAAGACTCCAGCCACCCAAGTCATAGACTGTTCTCTCTGCTACGGGAAGTGGTACCGGAGCACGAAGTCTAGGTCCAGAAGGCTTTTTACGTTGCTGCTACTCTCTGTTTATTATCTATCCATAGTCACTTTACCTCAACCTACATTGAAGTAATCATTTCACTGTAAGGTCTACACCTGTTGTATTCGACACATGACAAACGACATTTTATTTTATTTTATTTGATCAAGGAAACTGGCAGTAGTTATTCTGTGGGGAATATTACACTTCAGAACAGCAGGTCAGAGAAGGCAACAGACTACACCTACATTGTGCTATAAAGGTAGACAATTTGCACATGAGCTGAGACGTGGGAGAAACTTGTGGATACAATTTTTATGTATCTGTGTCCAGTTTGAAGGAAGTTGCTAACTAGCTAGCATCTACAGTTGAAGTTGGAAGTTTACATAGACTTAGGTTGAAGTCATTAAAACTCATTTTTCATCCACTACACAGATTTCATGTTAACAAACTATAGTTTTGGAAAGTCGGTTAGGACATCTACTTGGTGCATGACACAAGTAAATCTTCCAACAATTGTTTTCAGACAGATTATTTCACTTATAATTCACTATATCACAATTCCAGTGGCTCAGAAGTTTACATACACTAAATTGACTGTGCCTTTAAACAGCTTGGAAAATTCCAGAAAATGATGCGATGGCTTTAGAAGCTTCTGATAGGCTAATTGACATCATTTGAGTCAATTGGAGGTGTGCCTGTGGATGTATTTCAAGGCCTACCTTCAAACTCAATGTCTCTTAGCTCGACATCATGGGAAAATCTAAAGAAATCAGCCAAGACCTCCGAAAAACAATTATAGACCTCCACAAGTCTGGTTCATCCTTGGGAGCAATTTCCAAATGCCTGAAGGTACCACGTTCATCTCTACAAACAATAGTACACAAGTATAAACGCCATGGGACCACGTAGCCGTCATACCGCTCAGGAAGGAGACATGTTTTGTCTCCTAGAGATGAATGTACGTTGGTGCGAAAAGTGCAAATCAATCCCAGACCAACAGCAAACGACCTTGTGAAGATGCTGGAGGAAACAGGTACAAAAGTATCTATATCCACAGTAAAACGAGTCCTATATTGACATAACCTGAAAGGCCGCTCAGCAAGGAAAAAGCCACTGCTCCAAAACCACCATAAAAAATCCAGACTACGGTTTGCAACTGCACATGGGGACAAAGACCGTACTTTTTGGAGAAATGTCCTCTGGTCTGATGAAACAAAAATAGAACTGTTTGGCCATAATGACCATTGTTATGTTTGGAGGAAAAAGGGGGAGGCTTGCAAGCTGAAGAACACCATCCCAACCGTGAAGCACGGGGGTGGCAGCATCATGTTGTGGGGGTGCTTTGCTGTAGGAGGGACTGGTGCACTTCACAAAATAGATGGCATCATGAGGAAGGAAAATTATGTGGATATATTGAAGCAACATCAGTCAGGAAGTTACTGCTTGGTCGCAAATGGGTCTTCCAAATAGACAATGACCCCAAGCATACTTCCAAAGTTGTGGCAAAATGGCTTAAGGACAACAAAGTCAAGGTATTGGAGTGGCCATCACAAAGCCCTGACCTCAACCCTATAGAAAATGTGTGGGCAGAACTGAAAAAGTGTGTGCGAGCAAGGAGGGCTGCAAATTGGACTCAGTTACACCAGTTCTGTCAGGAGGAATGGGCCAAAATTCACCCAACTTATTGTGGGAAGCTTGTGGAAGGCCACCCAAAATGTTTGACCCAAGTTAAACAATTTAAAGGCAATGCTATCAAATACTAATTGAGTGTATGTAAACTTCTGACCCACTGGGAATGTGATGAAAGAAATAAAATCTGAAATAAATCATTCTCTCTACTATTATTCTGACATTTCACATTCTTAAAATAAAGTGGTGATCTTAACTGACCTAAAACAGGGAATTTTTACTAGGATTAAATGTCAGGAATTGTGAAAAACTGAGTTTAAGGTGTATGTAAACTTCCGACTTCAACTGTACTTCATTCATACTGGACACAGATATATAAAAATGGTATTTACGAGTTTAACGTATTCTGGGGAAGTAGATAAAAAGCCTCATTGCCAAAATCCTGAAGTATACCTTAGGTCTAATACATTAATCTGCCAAACAAAGGTTTTAATCCTCAGTCCACATTTTCATGTCGTATTTTCATAGAATGAACTTCCAAAGACAAAGTGCGATGTTCCGGCAAGCCCAATTCTCCCATGCCTCAGCCGATGTTCAAATTGTCTACCTTCATAGCACAGTGTAGGTGTAGTCTGTTGCCTTCTCCGCCCTGTCGATCTGAATAGTAATATTCCCCACAGAATAATTACTGCCAGTTTCCTTTAGTGGTTTTACCTCAGCGTTCCCAGATGTCTGTGTCAGGGATATGAAATAGAGGACTTCCTGGTCAAATGTGAGGACCCGTCACCCACCTTACACCTCTCGTTCCCCAGTATACCTTTTATACCCATGAATAGCATGGCGTATGATGTCTGCGCAGCACTGTGTTAAAGTGACTCTTAGTGCAATCAAAGGTTAGATATTCCAGAGCTCTTTAATCAAGCAGTGTTCTCTATATCCTCCCTCTGTGTTCCTCTCCCTCACCTCTCACCATCACAAGCTTACTGTACTGTAACGCAGAACATAACAGCCCTTTAATCATATGTCGCTCATTAGAATTGCAAATACCTTGTGGCCGGTGTGCGTGTGCGTGTGCATGTGTGTGTGTGTGTGTGTGAGTGTGTGTGTGTAGGAGATGGGGGTGGGCATTTTGCTGTGGGAAGGGAATACTTGTATTACGGACCAATAAATGTCAGGGGTACGTTTATTGGTACTGAAGCATATTTGCCATTTGTTGGGAAACACTAAACCAAGGAAGGTTCCTGGCGAAGTGGTCGGGGTGGTGCTCTTTTCTGGGTTACAGAGAACGCAGAGGAAATTCACTCTGACATTAACAGGCTGCTATAGGAAGTGTTGTTGGATTAAATTATCATGGTGCGGCCCGGGCGGCTGGTTGGTGAGGGAGTGGGGGGTGGAGGTGTGGGTTTTTTGGTGGACAGGGGGTGTCAGATTCAGGATGAATATGATTTGGTACTGCTGGTGCCAGTCCACAAGCAAGAGAATCAGAGCGAGAGAGCCTATTGGTGAACAGGAGATGGCTCAGAGCGAAAGAGGTGCATGCCGTGTCGATCCAGCTGCAATCTCATTCACTATTTGAAAATGTTTTTTAATTACGCCCTGGGCATAGGGTGCGTCATTGAACGGAGATGACAGAGTCGAAGCATGAATCACTGATGGACTGACACCAGAAGGGTATAGGAAGGGTAGGTGTGGCGGACCGTTGGATACGACATCGTTTTTCCTGTGACTCCCTTATAAACACTCTACTCTTGGCGAGTTGAGGCATTATGTGAGGATGTGCCCAAGGGAGGGGAGAGGAGTATGGGCAACTAGCTATTCCCTGCTGTTGGATAAAACACCATTCTGAAATAATGTGTACTTTGTGAGAACCATGTAGTGTGATAAATCTCTATGGTGCCAAATGCCGAGCCTGTCCTCTGTCAGTTGGTTTCCCAGTAAAATAATGAATTGCAGTTGGCACCCGTTGTCTCCACGCCACACATGTACAGTTGACTCCACTGTCATTTTGGTTTCAAATCAATTGTCATATGCGTCGTAAACAACAGGTGTAGACTTAACAGTGAAATGCTTGGTAAACAACAGGTGTAGACTAACAGTGAACTGCTTGGTAAACAACAGGTGTAGACTAACAGTGAAATGCTTGGTAAACAACAGGTGTAGACTAACAGTGAAATGCTTGGTAAACAACAGGTGTAGACTAACAGTGAAATGCTTGGTAAACAACAGGTGTAGACTAACAGTGAAATGCTTGGTAAACAACAGGTGTAGACTAACAGTGAAATGCTTGGTAAACAACAGGTGTAGACTAACAGTGAAATGCTTGGTAAACAACAGGTGTAGACTAACAGTGAAATGCTTGGTAAACAACAGGTGTAGACTAACAGTGAAATGCTTGGTAAACAACAGGAGTAGACTAACAGTGAAATGCTTGGTAAACAACAGGTGTAGACTAACAGTGAAATGCTTGGTAAACAACAGGTGTAGACTAACAGTGAAATGATTAATTATGGGTCCTTTCCCAACAATTCAGAGTTAAAAAATATATATATAATAATCATTGAAAATAATCACAGTAACAAGTAAAAATACTGTAACATGGTTATATACTGTACAGTGTATGTGGTAAGAGTGTGTGTGTGTGTGTGTGTGTGTGTGTGTGTGTGGGTAGGGTCCAGTGTGTGTGTGTGTGTGTGTGTGGGTAGGGTCCAGTGTGTGTGTGTGTGTGGGTGGGTAGGGTCCAGTGTGTGTGTGTGTTGGTAGGGTCCAGTGTGTGTGTGTGTGTGTGGGTAGGGTCCAGTGTGTGTGTGTGTGTGGGTAGGGTCCAGTGTGTGTGTGTGTGTGGGTAGGGTCCAGTGTGTGTGTGTGTTTGGGTAGGGTCCAGTGTGTGTGTGTGTGTGTGGGTAGGGTCCAGTATATATGTGTGTGTGTGTGGGTAGGGTCCAGTGTGTGTGTGTGTGTGGGTAGGGTCCAGTGTGTGTGTGTGTGGGTAGGGTCCAGTGTGTGTGTGTGTTTGGGTAGGATCCAGTGTGTGTGTGTGTGTGGGTAGGGTCCAGTGTGTGTGTGTGGGTAGGGTCCAGTATGTGTGTGTGTGTGGGTAGGGTCCAGTGTGTGTGTGTGTGGGGGTAGGGTCCAGTGTGTGTGTGTGTGGGTAGGGTCCAGTGTGTGTGTGTGTGGGTAGGTTCCAGTGTGTGTGTGTGTGTGTGGGTAGGGTCCAGTGTGTGTGTGTGGGTAGGGTCCAGTGTGTGTGTGTGTGTGTGGGTAGGGTCCAGTGTGTGTGTGTGTGTGGGTAGGGTCCAGTGTGTGTGTGTGTGTGGGTAGGGTCCAGTGTGTGTGTGTGGGTAGGGTCCAGTGTGTGTGTGTGTGGGTGGGTAGGGTCCAGTGTGTGTGTGTGTGTGGGTAGGGTCCAGTGTGTGTGTGTGTGTGGGTAGGGTCCAGTGTGTGTGTGTGCGTGTGGGTAGGTTCCAGTGTGTGTGTGTGTGTGTGGGTAGGGTCCAGTGTGTGTGTGTGGGTAGGGTCCAGTGTGTGTGTGTGTGTGGGTAGGTTCCAGTGTGTGTGTGTGTGTGTGTGTGGGTAGGGTTCAGTGTGTGTGTGTGGGTAGGGTCCAGTGTGTGTGTGTGTGTGGGTAGGGTCCAGTGTGTGTGTGTGTGTGTGTGGGTAGGGTCCAGTGTGTGTGTGTGTGTGTGTGGGTAGGGTCCAGTGTGTGTGTGTGGGTAGGGTTCAGTGTGTGTGTGTGGGTAGGGTCCAGTGTGTGTGTGTGTGTGGGTAGGGTCCAGTGTGTGTGTGTGTGTGGGTAGGGTCCAGTGTGTGTGTGTGTGTGGGTAGGGTCCAGTGTGTGTGTGTGGGTAGGGTTCAGTGTGTGTGTGTGGGTAGGGTCCAGTGTGTGTGTGTGTGTGGGTAAGGTCCAGTGTGTGTGTGTGTGTGTGGGTAGGGTCCAGTGTGTGTGTGTGGGTAGGGTCCAGTGTGTGTGTGTGTGTGGGTAGGTTCCAGTGTGTGTGTGTGTGTGTGTGTGGGTAGGGTTCAGTGTGTGTGTGTGGGTAGGGTCCAGTGTGTGTGTGTGTGTGGGTAGGGTCCAGTGTGTGTGTGTGTGTGTGTGGGTAGGGTCCAGTGTGTGTGTGTGTGTGTGTGGGTAGGGTCCAGTGTGTGTGTGTGGGTAGGGTTCAGTGTGTGTGTGTGGGTAGGGTCCAGTGTGTGTGTGTGTGTGGGTAGGGTCCAGTGTGTGTGTGTGTGTGGGTAGGGTCCAGTGTGTGTGTGTGTGTGGGTAGGGTCCAGTGTGTGTGTGTGGGTAGGGTTCAGTGTGTGTGTGTGGGTAGGGTCCAGTGTGTGTGTGTGTGTGGGTAAGGTCCAGTGTGTGTGTGTGTGTGTGGGTAGGGTCCAGTGTGTGTGTGTGGGTAGGGTCCAGTGTGTGTGTGTGTGTGTGGGTAGGGTCCAGTGTGTGTGCATAGTCAGTGCAAGAGAGTTAGTGCAAAAAAAGGTCAATGCAGGTGGTTTGTGGTTTCAAAGATATAATACGCTGTTTAGCATGTGCTAACAACATACAGTATGTCTCATGGTTAGATGACTGGCAGGATGAGTTGTCCTCTGGTGGATGAATTGTCCTCTGGTTCTCTGGTGAATTTCCCAGTGCAGAACCTCGATTTCAAAGTCAGTAGGCAAATCGAAACAAGACGAGGCTAACACGAGCACGCTAGTTTCTCAGACTCAGCGTCACTTCATACAGATCAGTATTAGCCTGCTGTTGACAGTCTAAGTCTCTCTGTACTAACTGTAATTATAATAGATCAAGAGACCGACGTGATCCAAACGGAAAAATACTGAGCTCCACTCTACGGTTTCTTCTGCTTTATTTTTTCAGTCTTTCGTAATTTTTCATTGCTCTGCAGTTGAACGTTGTTAGGGGTTGATATCTGTGGGATTTATTTGTCCATATAGACATTCTCCATCACATTGTGGAATCTCGAAGACTCGCCTAATTTTCCAGATGAAACATGTTGCATGAAACATCTGCAAGCCAGCTCTTCAAATATTGCCTGACAAAATATGACATTTAATTCCAGACTTACTGCTCTTATTTTGATATTTATTTCAGACTCACTGCTATGATACTTTGATGGGGGGGGGGGGGGGGGGGGGGGCGTTGACCCCTATGATTTACAGGGTGTCCCCTACATCCTGTGTCTAGGGGAGAAACTCTAGTTGTTTCCTTCTCTTTCAGAATCTCGAGGAAAAAAGAAAGTGTTCCAGCTCTTTCTCCTTGAGGTAGGGTCACAAAACCTGGAATGTTCAGGAAGGAAGTCACAGAAGCAAGGCTATCTGAAAGAGCCCCACTCATTCCCCCACTCTCCCCCTCTCTCTGATAAAGGAGAGAGGAGGGTATCACGGGAAAAGGAGGTACCCCGTATGAATCATGGGGTGGGGGTTAGGAGGTTGGGTGGAGGGCGGCTGGGGGGGTAAGCGGTTCTGAGGCAGCCGTCTCCCCATGGCTGTCTCTCATCACGCCGTTGACCCCCCAGGAAGCTTTAGATGCCTGGCTGGGTTTATAATTCTCTTATCGAGGCTAATCTCAGAGATAAGGAAGGGTGAGTTGAACATGTAAATGGAGCACCGTGGCCCTGGAATCCTGATGCAGGCTCATTCTTACTCTGCCTCCTGTGAGATTTGTTAACTGTTTGTGCTAACTACCCAGCTACCTCTGCTCAGTGAAGTGTGTCTCAGCAGTTTCTTTGTGTGTGTGTGTGTGTGTGTGTCTGCAACCCTATGATGCTGTGTGTATGTGTGTGTGTGTGT
Organism: Thymallus thymallus; assembly: GCA_023634145.1. NCBI lineage: Eukaryota > Metazoa > Chordata > Actinopteri > Salmoniformes > Salmonidae > Thymallus > Thymallus thymallus. The sequence goes on along the minus strand of CM042416.1, from coordinate 31,904,561 downwards.
GTGTGTGTGTGTGTGTGTGTGTGTGTGTGTGTGTGTGGGTGGGTGAGAGAAAGAAAAAGAGAGAAAAACCGAGAGATTGCTGTATTGTGTGTGTTTCTGTGTGTGAGAAATAGTTTTTAGTGGGGTGTGTGTGTGCGTGTGCATGTGTGTATGTGTGTGTGTGTCTGTTTACACTCAGAACAAAAGGTGCTATCTAGAACCTAAAAGGGTTCTTTGGCTGTCCCCATAGGAGAACCCTTTGGAGAACCCTTTTTGGTTCCAGGTAGAAGAGAGAGAGAGAGAGAGAGAGAGAGAGAGAAAGAGAGAGAGAGAGAGAGAGAGAGAGAAAGAGAGAGAGAGAGAGAGAGAGAGAGAGAGAGAGAGAGAGAGAGAGAGAGAGAGAGAGAGAGAGAGAGAGAGAGAGAGAGAGAGAGAGAGAGAGAGAGAGAGAGAGAGAGAGAGAGAGTGTGTGTGTACTGGTCACATCCTGGGCTGGAGCTGATTTCCTCCGGCTTCAGAGCAACACTGGTTTTTCATAGGTTCAGTGTCATGTTTGTATATTTTCAGAGATCATTGCTAAAAAAGGAGGGTGGTCAGAGGGTATTGGAGAGGGGATTCAACTTGAGATGGAGGGAGAGAGAGAGAGGTAGAGGAAGGGAGCGAGAGTCTGAAGTTACAACACCCTCTCCCAGGTATATAAATCTTTTTCAGGCAAAGCGGATGCAGCTACTGAGGGAAAGTGCTAATTGATCCACAGAAGTCAAGCGGCTCTGTCACCGAAAGCGGCCCCATTTTGATGTAGTGTTCTCTCTCTTTTACCGCAAACACAGTTCTCATGTTTCTCCGCATGTCTGTGTGATGGGGCTTTTGATCATCATTAAGCGTTCCCTCCAGTTTTCTGCCTTTCTGCGACTGCAATTTATCTTGCAAAATCAACAATTCCCTGCATATTACGCGAGGGCTTACAAATTGGACCAATCACCGCAGTATTTCTGCATAAAACCATAAAAAGTTAAATCATCGCAATATTATCCTATAAAACTGACACATCAGTGACCCATTAACGCATAATATGGTTCAATCAAGCCACACTCCAACACATTTTTTCTCTCATCTGCGCATTTTCGTGACAAATTGGACAAATCATTGCATATTGCCATGCACAATCTCAGAATTGCCTCAGCAATATCAAGCATTTTTGCCTGCAAATATCACATAAAACCACTGCAAAATCCTGGAGGGACTGGTTAAGCTAGTTGTTACACACTCTTCCTGCCCTGGTGTGATTTGTCAGTGCAGCTCGTTTCCCATGGCACATGGTTCTGAGTCACCGAATGAGCCAATCCATCACCTGATGACATGGATACTAAATTGGTGGGTTCCTCTTTGGTAATTCATATTTAAAGGTGTAATTTAGATGCTCCTGGTTTGTGGGGCTTTAATAAGGTCTGATCCTCCCAGAGGCTGCATGAGTCATTCTCTCAAAATTAATATTTTCTTCTTAACCTGATCTGACTGTTATAATAACCTTTGTTCACGTTTTACTAGGTAGCTCTAGATTTTTTTACTAGTGTGTGTAACTGATGCTGTCATCTCTGTCATTGTTTTGATTCTCAACCGCTTTTATGACTCACAAACTCTGTATGAGGGGGTGGGAAAACGGTGTCACTGGAGCCTCCCATGATCCCTTTTGGGCAACTATATCATGTGTATACTACTTTCAAAACTCTCTTGCTGTTGTGGCATGCTAGTGTGTTCTAGTGTGTACCACTCAAACTACTCTTTCACTGTGTTGTATCTACTCACACGACTCTCTCAAACTATCAGAATAGTGTGTACTCCTGACAGTGTGAACTCTCTCACCGTACTGTTTGTCCCTTAGCTTCCCCCTTTCCCGCCAGTGTTTAGCCTGGCCAGATTATAGACCTGTGGCATTTCTTGGTTATCACAGGAATAGGGTAATCGCGTGGCATGACAGGATTCTCCCCTCTAATCATCTCCTGCCAATTTTGACTGGGCCAGTCCACCCCCCCCCCCCCTCCCTCCCTTTTCTCTCTCTCTCTGCGGTTGCTGTCTCACTCCTTTCATCTCCGTTCCCACCTGATTCTGGGCCGGTGTGAATTTGAGTGTATGGCACGCTCAACAACCAAATGACATGTTGTCAGAGCTGGGCTTTGACACGCCACTCTCATTATGTAATGAGACTTCAAACCCTCCTGTTTGGTCCTCACAGGCATAGGTGGGATGAACGATCCTCCAATCATCCCCAGTGATTCATATCTGACATGTCAAAGCAGACACCTTTTCAACTGGTAGATAACGGGATCTCTCCTCTGAGTAGAATGTGGGTCACAGTAAAAGTGAACTTGCGAATGTATTATTGATAATTAACTTGCAATCTGTGTCATCCAAAGGCTTCCCATGAAGTTTCGATTTGAGGAATAAGTTGTATTTTGGGTGTAGAGCCATGTGTTGTGAGATATATGGAGGAAAGAGATTTGATGATGGGGAAAGTGGAAGGGTGTTTCATATTAAGATGACTTTATTGGTCATTTACACGCATGGTCCAATCGGAATTTGACTCTTCCTTTTAGTCCAACCCCTCCGAAAGACACATACATGTTTTGGAGAGGTGCGGGGGGCTGCTACACTGGGAGCCTGGAGAGCTTTTCTTGTGAGGGGTTAAGTGCCATACTCAAGGGCACAACCGTTGCTGGCTCGCCTCTCTAGCCGCTAGGCTACCTGCAGCCCATATTAGTTCCGCTCCCCACCCTGCTTAACTACAGACGGTCTTCCTCTGACCAGTTCCCCCCTGTCATATACTGTACCTCTAGACTGATTGTTAACTCACTAGCTGCATGGAGAGAGTGTGTGTTTATACATGTTTGTGTCTGAGTGAGTCTTGTGTGTGTGTGTTTCTGAGTGTGCATACATGCGTATGTGTTCTTGGCGTCTATACGGTCAAGTATCTACATGTTTCCCAGGCTTTCAGGCCAAGCCTAGTCCCCATAGCGAGACCCTTGACACATGGGCCCCAACCCATTTTGAGCTCATACAGTATATGATGAGGCAATGCAGGACCAGGGGAGGCTTGCAGAGGCAGACACTCTTAGTCATAGTGAGTAGGACTCTCTCACATACAGACGCAGACTTGAATGCACCAGACTTACTGGCAGACTTAGGACTGGAATCCTACTGTCTTCTTCTACCATCCATCCCAGCCAGATGTAGTATATTTATTTAGACCACACAGAGAGACGGGATCGTTATGTGACCATGCCTGGCACACGCCTCAAGACTCATAGCAAGAGCCTTGACCAGCCCTGTCTGTGCATTGAGACCACTTCTGCTAAAGAAGTCCCATAATACTGATGCATGATCTGTAATGCAATCCCCAGTTCTCCTGCTGATCAGCATGGACAGCCTGAGCCTGAGAGAGGGAGAGGAGAAGAGAGGTGGGTGGAGGAAAGGAGAGGAGAAGAGAGGTGGGTGGAGGAAAGGAGAGGAGAAGGGGGAGAGGAGAGGAGATAGGAGAGGAGAGGAGAGGAGAGGAGAGGAGAGGAGAGGAGAGGAGAGGAGAGGAGAGGAGAGGAGAGGAGAGGAGAGGAGAGGAGAGGAGAGGAGAGGAGAGGAGAGGAGAGGAGAGCTGAGCAACAACTCTGTCTGTGCAGTGGCAGCCTACACGTCATCTCTGCTGTTGTCTGTCCTCTGACAGGCGGCATGAGGGACGTGTATCCCTCTCATTAGCTCAACAAGTCCCACGGGGGGCAGACTCAAATCAGATCTACCCCCCCTTCGGTTGGTCTGCAGCAGAGGGGCCTCTGCCCCGCCTCACAGCACAGGCACATTCCAGCACAGCCTAGCCCAGCCCAACTCAAAGCAGTGTAGAGCAGAGCCACAGCCACGACCACCAGACTGCCTCTCTACATGTGACTGAAGCCAGACTCAGTCCCTGCTCCCAGAAGGCAGGGGGTGGGGGAGAGAGGGGGGAGAAGTGAGAGTGTGTGTGGGGGGGTTGGGGGATGCAGGCTTCTCAGAGGATCCCTGGGAGCCCCTGCCCTCCCACGAAATGCCACAATTAAGAAAGTACGGCCTGGATTACATCACAGTGGCCATCTGTAATTGTTGAGGAGTAAAACGGGCCGGGTTTCCAGACAGACGCAGGAGGAAAAAGGGTTTGTTTCTCAGTGGTCCAATTGGATTCTATGACCCCTGTGTGCATGCATTGTTTTTCTATGTCTGGGCAGATTACATGCCTAGATAAATACTGCTGCTGCAACTTATTGTATAGTGTAGAGAGACGCAATCTTTCTCTGTTTTATATTGTACTCTCCCACCGAGGGCCTGTGCAGTGCAATGGGCGGTGTCTGGCTACATGTCTTCCTAATATCCAAGGCCTTTTACCTTTGAGACCTTTGTACATCTGGGGCACAGAGGCTTTGTTAGTCTCTCTCTCCGCGGTGACCTAGGAAGATGAGGATCTGCTCTGCTCTTAATCACACGTCCGTCTTTATAAGCTCCCTGTCTTATTACAGACACTTCACCTCTGTATTTAGGGCTATAAATCATCTTTTGTAACATAGGCTCTGTTGGCTCAGAGTGGAGGGGGTCTGATATGAGGCTTCTCAGTTACATCCCAGGGGAGAGGGCCAACACAGCCCTGTCTTCTCTCCGGCCAGGGAAGGGAGGGAGTGAGAAGGTGAGAGAGAGCGGGGGAGGGAGATGGAGAGGGAGGGAGAGAGAAAACAGAGAGACAGAGAGACATCTAGCGAGACAAACCTGTCTGTTTGTGACCAGGGGACAAGAGATGGGCTCCTATATGATCAAAGAGTAGTTGTGGTTCACTATATCATCGTTTATTATGGGATAAACATTTTCATTTGGACTTTTCATATGATCAATGTATGTGTTTAAGGGGTTGAGTGCAGGGGGCCTCTGGCCTCCAAATACTAGAAGATAGGTTTTGCTAGGGGCAAAGAAGGGTTTCAGAGCTCGGGGCGGTAATGGGAATAGTTGTCGTATGGTCAGCTAAGTTCTCCTTCTTAATACTCCAAGGACTATTCCCTCTGGTCGTCCAGCCTTTTCTGTTTTCTTTGTGGAGTGGTTCCATATGGAAGCTCAGTCACACTGGGATATAGCGTCTGTCTCTTGAGGCAAGAAGCACCAAACAGAGGACCACAGCCATCTCCACCGCTCCATGCACACCGACACCCTACATGTTCTGTGCACAAGCACACCAGATTTGCCTATGAATCGTACTAGTTTCTAAAACTAGTTGAATCGTACCAGTTTCTAAAACTAGGTGAGTCGTACTAGTTTCTAAAACTAGTTGAATCGTACTAGTTTCTAAAACTAGTTGAGTCGTACTAGTTGCTAAAACTAGGTGAGTCGTACTAGTTTCTAAAACTAGTTGAGTCGTACTAGTTTCTAAAACTAGTTGAGTCGTACTAGTTTCTAAAACTAGTTGAGTCGTACTAGTTTCTAAAACTTGTTGAGTCGTACTAGTTTCTATAACTAGTTGAGTCGTACTAGTTTCTAAAACTAGTTGAATCGTACTAGTTTCTATAACTAGTTGAGTCGTACTAGTTTCTAAAACTAGTTGAATCGTACTAGTTGCTAAAACTAGTTGAATCGTACTAGTTGCTAAAACTAGTTGAATCGTACTAGTTGCAAAAACTAGTTGAATCGTACTAGTTGCTAAAACTAGTTGAATCGTACTAGTTGCAAAAACTAGTTGAATCGTACTAGTTGCTAAAACTAGTTGAATCGTACTAGTTTCTATAACTAGTTGAGTCGTACTAGTTTCTAAAACTTGTTGAATCGTACTAGTTGCTAAAACTAGTTGAATCGTACTAGTTTCTAAAACTAGTTGAGTCGTACTAGTTTCTAAAAGTAGTTGAATCGTACTAGTTGCTAAAACTAGTTGAATCGTACTAGTTGCTAAAACTAGTTGAATCGTACTAGTTGCTAAAACTAGTTGAATCGTACTAGTTTCTATAACTAGTTGAGTTGTACTAGTTTCTAAAACTTGTTGAATCGTACTAGTTGCTAAAACTAGTTGAATCGTACTAGTTTCCTTTCTGCTACGTTGTTGATTCTATTGAGCCAGCTAAAGTGCCAGATTGGAGGAGCTTGCACCTTTGGGAGTATTCCGTTGATTTCATGTTGCCAGACAAGCTCGATCAAGCACAGCTACAGCATTTGAAAAGAAAACAAATACTATTTGAACTCACATCCTTTGACCAGTTCCACTCTGATCACTGAGGTGGGCTACAGTATGGTTACACGTTGCTCTCCCCCTGTCTACTACGGCACTATGCCGTCCCTAATTCTTGCACAGGCATCACTCACCTTTCCATGGCAAAAGTAAACGCCTAAAAACAATAAAGACTACACCAGAAAGGGTTAACTAGCAACGCAGGCTGGGTCTAACGAACGCTCCACAACTGCCTTGCATCACCTGGGAAATGCACTGCAGCCGTATTAAAGAGTGCTTATTAACACTTCCTCCTTCTAGGGGAATGTTCCCCGCAGTATGGAAAATGGCTTTTAATAACCTTCCCCACTCCACACATGCAGGGCTCTCTGGGAAAAAAACCCAGATTTAAACAATTATCAGGCTACTGTACGTCCACAGCACACAAAGATGCGCCCTAAATTACAGTGTTTAAACTGTCCGAGGAAATGTGGCGATACCTCAAGGAAGAAACCTATGGTGCATGTTTGCGTCACAAATGGCACCTTATTCCCAACTAAAATCCTTACGTTGATGACTTTCTGCAAATCCTATCAGTTTTCCACGTTGAGTCAACTTTTACCAAGGTGGTTCTAGGTCTCACTAGGATGTTGCTGTTTATATGGTTTTCTATGCTAAAGAACAATGTATGTGGTACAAAACATTAGGAATATTGAGTTGCACCCACTTTACCCTCAGAACAGCGTAATTTCATCAGGGCATGGACTTTACAAGGTGTTGAAAGTGTTCCACAGGACCTGACAGAGACAATGGAATTTTTTTTACGTTTTGGAAATTGAATGTTCCAAACTTTTGGAGTTGGAATTTAAAAAGTTCTAAAATATTTTTTATGTCATTAATGCATTTAATGTTTCAAAAAATTATCGAAAAACAAAAAACGGTATTTAAAAAAAATAATCAAACCGAAACCGAACCGACCTCAAAAAGCACAAATTCGCTCAGCATATAAATGCAACATGCAACAATATAAAAGATTTTACTGGGTTACAGTTCATATAAGGAAATCAGTCAATTGAAATCAATTCGTTGGGCCCTAATCTATGGATTTCACATGACTGGGAATACAGATATGCATCTGTTGGTCACAGATACCATAAAAAAAGGTAGGGACTTGGATCAGAAAACCAGTCAGTATCTGGTGTGATCACCATTTGCCACATGCAGTGTGACACATCGCCTACGAATAGAGTTGATCAGGTTGTTGATTGTGGCCTGTGGAATGTTGTCCCACTCCTCTTCAATGGCTGTGTGAAGTTGCTGGAAATTGGCGGGAACTGGAACATGCTGTTGTACACGTCGATCCAGAGCATCCCTAACAGGCTCAATGGGTGACATATCTGGTGAGTATGCAGGCCATGGCAGAACAAGGACATTTTCAGCTTCCAGGAATTAAGATCCTCGTGACATGGGGCCGTGCATTATCATGCTGAAACGAGGTCATAGTGGCGGATGAATGGCACAGCAATTGGCCTCACCATTATCCCAGAAACCCTAGACCCACTCCAATTTGCATACCGCTCAAACAGATCCACAGATGATGCAATCTCTTTTGCACCACACTGGTGCAAAAGAGATCGTCAAGACTTGGCGCCGCCCTGAGTGGTCGCCTTTTAAGCAGCTCCCGTTGTCCCGTTGTTCGTGCTGTTATTGTTTACAGCAGAGCCCAGCTCCTGGATTTAGCCCACGCAGCGCTGCTGCTCCCCAGGGAAAAGTTTGATATTCCGGACGAATTGAAAAGACGACGCCGTGGATGCAGGGCGGGATTGAAATGTAAGGCAAAGCGGAGGAGGTTCAAGTACAAGCCGGCTATACCATCTATTATTATGGGCAATGTGAGGTGTCTACATAACAAGATGGATGAGTTGGCGGGACTTGTTCGTGGACAAAGGATTTATCGGGAAACGAGCCTAATGTGTTTTACTGAGACTTGGCTGAACGATAACATCCCCATACAGAACGTCACTATCGACGGTTTCCAGACCATCACAGCGGACAGGGATCGCGTCTCTTCCGGTAAGAGTAAGGGTGGTGGGCTGGCTTTATTAGTTAACAACAGATGGTGTCATCCCAAACATATTACTCTTAAGGAAAAGTTTTGTAGCCCGGACATTGAACTGCTAGCCGTTAGCCTGAGACCCTACTATCTACCTAGGGAATTCACGGCGGCCATTGCTGTTATTGTTTACATCCCGCCCTCTGCTGACGCAAACGCAGCGTGTGACGTCATCCACTCTGTTATCGCGAGGTTACAGACAGCGCATCCCAGTGCTTTCTTTGCAATTTCGGGGGATTTTAACCATGCATCTCTCTCTTCAACGCTGCCCACGTTCAAACAGTTCGTGAAGTGCCCAACCAGGAATAATAAAACTCTGGACTTGTTATATGCTAATGTGAAGGATGCATACAACTCCACTGCACTCCCTCCCCTCGGTAGATCGGATCACAACCTTGTCCACCTCACCCCACTCTACAGGCCTATGGTCCAACAGCAGCCTGCAACCACCAGGACTATTAGGAGATGGTCCCCGGAGGCGAATGAGGCCCTACAGGACTGCTTTGAAACAACAGACTGGGATGTGTTCTGTGAGGCTCATGGGGAGGACATCGATGGACTCACTGACTGCATAACAGACTATATTAATTTTTGTGTAGACAACACTGTACCCACCAGGAAGGTACGCTGTTTCCCAAACAATAAACCCTGGGTCACCAGCGACCTGAAGGCCCTGCTGAATGAGAAGAAGAGGGCCTTCAAGGAGAAGGACAAGGACAAATTGAAATGCGTCCAGAGGGAGCTGAAGTTGCGGATTGCTGAGGGGAAGAGAGTGTATAAGGAGAAGATGGAGGACAAGCTGAGGCAGAGCCAGGTGAGAGAGGTGTGGAAGGGTATGAGAAATATCACTGGCTTCAAAAAGTCAAACAGTGGGCAGACGGGGGACCCAGGACAGAGCCAATGAGCTGAACCAATTTTTTAACAGGTTCGATACTGGCCCTGTCCACCTCCCCTCCAGCTCCCCAGACCACACACCCTCACGGCTATCCCACCCCCACTTTGCTCAAAGCACCTCTGCTGAGACAATCAGTGACCCCACCTCCGCCCCTGCCCCCCCTGGACTGATCCTCAACACCCCCCTTCCCCCCACCTCCCTACCCGGGCTGGCTTTCACCACCAACCAAGTGAAGAGAGAGCTGGAGAGACTACACCAGTGGAAAGCGGCGGGCCCTGATGGCATCAGCCCAAGGGTGCTGAGGGTCTGTGCTGACCAACTGTGTGGAATACTCCAGCGTCTTTTCAACCTTAGCCTGAGCCTAGAAAGGGTCCCTGTGCTGTGGAAAACATCCTGCCTCGTCCCAGTGCCCAAGAAGGCACACCCCACTGTCCTGAATGACTTCAGACCTGTAGCGCTAACATCCCACATCATGAAGACCCTGGAAAGGTTAGTCCTCGCTCACCTCAGACCCCTGGTGTGTTCATCAATGGACCCCCTGCAGTTTGCATACCAGCGCAACATCGGGGTGGATGATGCAATCATCTACCTTCTGCAGAGGGCCTACTCTCACCTGGACAACGCAGGTTGCACTGTGAGGGTCATGTTTTTTGACTTCTCCAGTGCCTTCAATACCATTCAGCCCCTGCTACTGGGTGAGAAGATGAGGAGGATGAAAGTGGAAGCACCCTTAGTCTCCTGGGTCACGGACTACCTGACCGGTAGGCCACAATTTGTGCGACTACAGAGCTGTGTGTCAGAACGGGCAGTTAGCAACACAGGGGCCCCCCAGGGTACGGTCCTGTCCCCCTTCCTGTTCACCCTCTACACCTCAGACTTCAGATATAACTCTGAAACATGCCACCTACAGAAGTTCTCGGATGACTCTGCTATTGTAGGGTGCATCAGGGGTGGGCAGGAGGAGGAGTACAGGAGCACAATCAGTGACTTTGTGTTGTGGTGTGAGCAGAACCACCTTCAGCTCAACATCAGCAAAACTAAGGAGATGGTGGTGGACTTCAGGAGAACCAAGGCACAACTGACTGCAGTCCCTATAAAGGGGGTGGATGTGGAAATGGTTGAGTCATACAAGTTCTTGGGTGTCCATATGGACAACAGACTGGAATGGGCTGGTAACACCGGGGCCCTGTACAAAAAGGGCCAGAGCCGACTCTACTTTCTGAGGAGGCTCAGGTCCTTCAACGTGTGCAGTAAACTACTGCATACCTTCTACCAGTCTGTGGTGGCCAGTGCCATCTTTTTTGCAGTGGTGTGCTGGGGAGCAAACATCAAAGCCGGTGATGCTTCTCGGGTAAATAAGCTGATCAGGAAGGCTAGCTCTGTCCTGGGGATGAGCCTTGACACTCTAGAGGAGGTGGCGGAGAGACGGATCCTGGCCAAACTGCTGGCCATCATGGACAACGTCACCCACCCTCTGCACGCTATGGTTATGACGCAGAGGAGCTCTTTCAGTCACAGACTGATCCCACCACGGTGTGCCAGAGAGCGCTACAGGAGGTCCTTCCTGCCGGCGGCTATGAGACTATATAATGCCTCACCGGGGTGCCGTGCCGTCGGCAACATTGATCTGGAACTGTTGGGGTGCTAGGACCTAGTTTAACAATTATGCATCCATCCGTGAGTAACTCTGTTCCGTCAGCACTCATCCACTCAGGACCTACTTATTCATACAGGTCTGTATATACATACCCATGTACAGTTGTTATATTATATCACATGCAATATTGTAAGTAATTATTGGACCTAGGCATTCACTCAGGAATGCATATTAGTATCCTGCCAGTTGCACCTTTTCTCATTGCTTTTAGTATATCAAATGTGCAATAAGTGCAGTTGTCTGTAATTAAACCCTGCGCACTAAGGACTGTATTTTAAGGGAATTACTATTATTACCCCAATGATATCATACACACATTTAGCTATTAAAGTATCTCTTCCTGTCATTTACCTGTACAGTTTGTGTAAACATGCAAGTATTCACTTATCTGTAAATATAACTGTATACCTAACTGTACAGCTAATTTAACCATGCAAAATTTTCACTTACCTGTTCATTTACCCAGTCTGTCTATTAAGTAAACTATTATTACCCTCGCTCATATCATACGCATTAGCTACTGAAGTATTTCTCTGCCATCAACCTGTATAGTATAGTTAACCATCCAACATCCACCAATGTATAGTGTACATATTCAGCCAACCACTCATACTATGCAATGTCCTTTTATAGCTTTTTTTTGCACTCCAGATATCCTGTATTTCTATACTTTTTCATACTGCCGCTCTATGTATCATGTACCGTGTATCTGTCTTTTGTGTACTTTCGTTGTGGCATTTTGCACCTGCCCTGTGTTTTTGTTGTAGCTGCTTGATAATGAAATTTCCCCCCCGGGGGATCAATAAAGTACCTATCTATCTATCTATCTATCTATCTATCTATCTATCTATCTATCTATCTATCTATCTATCTATCTATCTATCTATCTATCTATCTGCCCTTTCCCACCTGGACAAAAGGAACACCTACGTGAGAATGCTATTCATTGACTACAGCTCAGCGTTCAACACCATAGTGCCCTCAAAGCTCATCACTAAGCTAAGGATCCTGGGACTGAACATTGCATCTGGATACTGGACTTCCTGACGGGCAGCCCACAGGTGGTAAGGATAGGTCACAACACATCTGCCACGCTGATCCTCAACTCTGGTGCCCCTCAGGGGTGCATGCTCAGTCCCCTCCTGTACTCCCTGTTCACCCACGACTGCATGGCCACTCACGACTCCAACACCAACATTAAGGTTGCAGACGACACAACAGGGAGAAGACCTGGGAGGAGGTCAGAGACCTGGCCGTGTGGTGCCAGGACAACAACCTCTTCCTCAACGTAATCAAAACGAAGGAGATGATTGTGAACTACAGGAAAAGGAGGAGTACCGTGCACGCCCCCATTCTCATCGAGGGGGCTGCAGTGGAGCAGGTTGAGAGCTTCAAGTTCCTTGGTGTCCACATCGCCAACAAACTATAATGGTCCAAAAACACCAAGACAGTCGTGAAGAGGGCAGACAAGCCTATTCCACCTCAGGAGACTGAAAAGATTTGGCATGAGTCCTCAGATTCTCAAAGGATTCTACAGCTGCAACATCGAGCGCATCCTGACTGGCTGCATCACTGCCTGGTACGGCAACAGCTTGGCCTCCAACCGCAAGGCCCTTCAGAGGGTAGTGCGTATGGCCCAGTACATCACTGGGGCCAAGCTTCCTGCCACCCAGAAACTCTATACCAGGCGGTGTCAGAGGAAGGCCCTAAAAATTGACAAAGTCTCCAGGCACTCCGGTCATGGACTGTTCACTGTGCTACCACATCGCAAGCAGTACCGGAGCGCCAAGACTAGGTCCAAAAGGCTTCTCAACAGCTTTAACCCCCAAGCCATAAGACTCCTGAACAGCTAATCAAATGGCTACCCGGACTATTTGCATTGTGTTTCTGTGATCTTTTATTTCAGCTCATGAAACATGGGACCAACACTTTACATGTTGCGTGTATATTGAAAGCAGGTGCTTCCACACAAATGTGATTCCTGAGTTAATTAAGCATTTAACATCCCATCATGGACTGTGTAAAAATGGTGGACAGGCCATTATTTTGACATTGTTTTGGCTACCATGGCTATGAACCCATAGGATGACAATGCACCCATCCACAGGGCATGAATGGTCACAATGATTTGATGTGCATGAAAACCATTGAAGCTGTTCTGCAGGCTTGTGGTGGCCCAACGCCCTATTAAGACACTTTTTGTTGGTGTTTCCTTTATTTTGGCAGTTACCAGTCGCCTTTGAGGTAAGGCAAAGGAAAAATAATGATACCCTACACTGATGGACATGAGAAAATCGAGACATCAAGTCACGACTATCACCGAGCTCAAGCACTTTGCTTATTGTAAGATGTCACATCCAATCAACTCGTCTGAAACATTGTTTCTCTTCCTCATTCTGTTCTCTTCACCTCGTAGGCCGCAGCCATCTTTTTGGGCGTGAAGACTAGGGTTTTGTGGGGGGACTGGGGTGGGGATACTGTTGTTAACCCTTGTTTCACACCAGCTGCTCAATGTGGGAGGGTCATAGTTCAGCCTGTTGCAAACTTAATTTATCTCAGGTGTTGTTCATTTCCACACACACACACACACACACACACACACACACACACACACACACACACACACACACACACACACACACACACACACACACACACACACACACACACACACACACACACACACACACACACACACACACACACACACACACACACACACACACCAGGTTGTGACCATGTTTCTGTAATGCAAAGGTCAAACAGGTCTACATGATGTTTTTGTAACAGCGGTGAGGGATGAGAGGAGAAGTCGTTATACATTTTACACTTCAAATCTAGTCATTAATATAGAATCAATAACTTTATTTATTTGGCAAAACATCAATAGAGAATAATTAGGTTTGATGTATTTTTAACTGTCTTATGGTTTATGCTTTTTTTGAACACCAGTACCTGACCTCTTTCATTGAATTGTAAATGTTTCAGTGGCCTAATCTATAAGGCACTTGCCTTCCAAGCCAAGGATTGTGGGTTTATGTCCCATCTGGGGTGGCTGAAAGCAGAGTGGTGCCACGGAAGTGTGCTGGTACATTTACCCAGAAGTCAACGGATTGAAACCTTCCTCTGCTATCCATTGATTGGTGATTGGTAGCTGCTCTGTTTGTGTGCTAATTGTTGTTTTTTTGCAACAGTTTAACTATAATAGTTCAGGATTATGGAGTGCTACTGTTTTACGAAGGTTGTAGCACTGAGACACTTTTTATTTTTCTCAGCGGCGTGGATGCAGGGCGGGATTGAAGTGTAAAGCAAAGCTTAGGAAATAATCTATCATTATGGGCAACGTGAGATCGCTGCATAACAAGATGGATGAGCTTATCATTCACGGAAACTACAGCTAGCCTATTGTGTTTTACTGAAACATGGCTGAATGATAAAATCCCCATAGAGAACGTAACTATCGGCGGTTTCCAGATCATCAGAGCGGACAGGGATCGCGTTTCTTCCAGTAAGAGTAAGGGAGGGGGGCTGGCTTTATTATTTAACAACAGATGGTGTAATCCGAGATATATTACTATTAAGGAACAGTTTTGTAGCCCGGACATTGAGCTGTTAGCCATTAGCCTGTGACCCTACTATTTGCGGAGGGAATTCACGGTGGCCATTGCTGTTATTGTTTACATCCCACCCTCCGCTGACGCAAACACAGCGTGTGACGTCGTCTACTCTGTTATCGCGAGGTTACAGACAGCGCATCCCAGTGCTTACTTTGCCATTTCGGGGGATTTTAACCATGCATCTCTCTCTTCAACGCTGCCCACGTTCAAACAGTTTGTGAAGTGCCCAACCAGGAATAATAAAACTCTGGACTTGTTATATGCTAATGTGAAGAATGCATACAACTCCACTGCACTCCCTCCCCTCGGTAGATCGGATCACAACCTTGTCCACCTCACCCCACTCCACAGGCCTATGGTCCGACAGCAGCCTGCAACCACTAGGACCATTAGGAGAGGAGTCCCCGGAGGCAAATGAGGCCCTACAGGACTGCTTTGAAACAACAGACTGAGATGTGCTCTGTGAGGCTCATGGGGAGGACATTGATGGACTTACTGACTGCATAACAGACTATATCAATTTTTGTGTAGACAACACTGTACCCATCAGGAAGGTACGCTGTTTTCCAAATAATAAGCCCTGGGTCACCAGCGACCTGAAGGCCCTGCTGAATGAGAAGAAGAGGGCCTTCAAGGAGGGGGCAAGGGACAAATTGAAATTCGTTCAAAGGGAGCTGAAGTAGCGGATTGCTGAAGGGAAGAGAGGGTATAAGGAGAAGATGGAGGACAAGCTGAGGCAAAGTCAGGTGAGAGAGGTGTGGAAGGGTATGAGAAATATCACTGGCTTCAAAAAGTCAAACAGTGGGCAGACGGAGGGGACCCAGGACAGGCTGTCCCACCCCCACTTTGCTCACAACACCTCTGTTGAGACAATCAGTGACCCCTTCCTCATCTCCGCCCCCGCTCCCTCTGGACTGATCTGCAACACCTCCCTTCCCCCCACCTCTGGACTGACCCTCAACACCTCCCCACCAACCAAGTGAGGAGAGAGCTGGAGAGACTACATCAGTGGAAAGCGGCAGGCCCTGATGGCATCAGCCCAAGGGTGCTTAGGGTCTGTGCTGACCAACTGTGTGGAATACTCCAGCGCCCCTTCAACCTTAGCCTGAGCCTGGAAATGGTCCCTGTGCTGTGGAAAACATCCTGCCTGGTCCCAGTGCCCAAGAAGGCGTACCCCACTGTCCTGAATGACTTCAGACCTGTAGCGCTAACATCCCACATCCCGAAGACCCTGGAAAGGTTAGTCCTCGCTCATCTCAGACCCCTGGTGTGTACATCACTGGACCCCCTGAAGTTCGCATATCAGCGCAACATCGGGGTGGATGATGCAATCATCTACCTTCTGTAGAGGGCCTACTCTCACCTGGACAACGCAGGTTGCACTGTGAGGGTTATGTTTTTTAACTTCTCCAATGCCTTCAACACCATTCAGCCCCTGCTACTGAGTGAGAAGATGAAGAGGATGAAAGTGGAACCCTTAGTCTCCTGGGTCACAGACTACCTGACCGGTAGGCCACAATTTGTGCGACAACAGAGCTGTGTGTCAGAACGGGCAGTGAGCAACACAGGGGCCCCCCAGGGAATGGTCCTAGCCCTTCCTGTTCACCCTCTACACCTCTGACTTCAGATATGACTCTGAAACATGCCACCTACAGAAGTTTTCGGATGACTCCGCAATTGAAGGGTCCATCAGTGGTGGGCAGGAGGAGGAGTACAGGAGCACAATCAATGACTTTGTGTTGTGATGTGAGCAGAACCACCTTCAGCTCAACATCATCAAAACAAAGGAGATGGTGGTGGACTTCAGGAGAACCAAGGCCCAACTGATTGCAGTCCCTATACAGGGGATGGATGTGGAAATGGTTGGGTCATACAAGTTCCTGGGAGTTCATATGGACAACAGGCTGGAATGGGCTGGTAACACCGGGGCTATGTACAAAAAGGACCAGAGCCGAAACTACTGCATACCTTCTACCAGTCTGTGGCATCTTTTTTGCAGTGGTGTGCTGGGGCGCCAACATAAAGCCCGGTGATGCTTTTCGGGTAAATAAGCTGATCAGGAAGGCTAGCTCGGTTCTGGGGATTAGCCTTGACACTCTAGAGGAGGTAGCGGAGAGACGGATCCTGGCCAAACTGCTGGCCATCATGGACAACGTCACCCACCCTCTGCATGCCATGGTTATGACGCAGAGGAGCACCTTCAGTCACAGACTGATCCCACCACGGTGTGCCAGAGAGCGCTACAGGAGGTCCTTCCTGCTGGCGGCTATTAGACTATTTAATGCCTCACCGGGGTGCCGTGCCATCGGCAACACAGACCTGGAACTGTTGGGGTGTTAGGACCTAGTGTAACAATTATGCATCCATCCATGAGTAACTCTGGTCTGTAATCACTCATTCACTCAGGACTTATTTATTCAGTCAGGTCTGTATATACATATTCATTTACAGTTGTTATATCATATCACATGCAATATTGTAAGTCATTATTGGACTGAACTTACGTAGTCATTCACTCAGGAATGCATATTAGTATCCTGTCAGTTGTATCTTTTTTCATTGCTTTTAGTATATCGAACGTGCATTTATCTCTAATTAAACCCTGCACTAGGGACTGTATTTTAAGGGAATTACTATTATTACCCTAAATTATATCATACACACATTTAGCTATTTAAGTATCTCTTCCTGTCATTTACCTGTACAGTTAATGTAACCATGCAAATATTCACTTACCTGTAAATATAACTGTACATTTACCTATACAGCAAATGTAACCATGCAAAATATTCACTTACCTGTTCATTTAACCAGACTGTATATTAAGTAAACTATTATTACCCTCACTTATATCATACGCACATTTAGCTACTTAAGTATTTCTCTGCCATCGACCTGTATAGTATAGTTAACCATGCAAATATTCCTTATTTATCTATATCAACTTGCAATATTATCTATCTATCTATCTATCTATCTATCTATCTATCTATCTATCTATCTATCTATCTATCTATCTATCTATCTATCTATCTATCTACCAAAAGCTATGGTAGACTTTCTTTCAACTTTAGGATTGAATTGTCAATCAAAAATGTTAATTGTGTTTTTTTATGCTTAACTCAGATTCTGAACCCATTTGATACTCGTTCATTCCCGCTTACGTCAGTCTTATGAGTCAAGGGTCAAGGGTCAAGAACTTGGCTCACAGGTTTCTTCTGTCTGTCGTTCAAACAGAAAAGAGGAGTTTTGCTTTTTTTATGTCAAACCGCAAACATCTTTAACTTCCTCTCGGTCATTATTTTGTTGGTGGTGACAGAGGGAGAGGGAGCAGTAACATAGAAGGGGAAGAGAGAGAGAGAGAGAGAGAGAGAGAGAGAGAGAGAGAGAGAGAGACAGAGAGTGAGAGAGAGGCTGTGTCTAGACTTAACAGTTCGTGTCCACAGTGTGTCCTGATTCCATTTTCCCGCGCTAAATTCAAAATTGCTGTCTACATTCTACAAACGGTGGGATAGGCAAAAAATGATAATAAAACAACATGATGGCAGTAGCTACGTAACTTCTGTAGCTAACTAGCCAGTTAACCTCTGTAGCTAGCCAGCAAGCTAGCAAGCAAGCAATGCATACTCTAGCCAAACAAAAAATAATTGTTCTAAATATTAGCTAGCTGGCTAGCATTTATGAGGCCAGCAACTGTCACACACTAGGAATGTATTTCCTGCAACGTTATAATGAAAAGGTGCCTCTTGGTCCCAAAATACACGTTTTCTGGAGACTGACGTCTCCCACTGTATACACTTTCGGTAGCCTGAAAGAGAGAGAGAGAGAGAGAGAGAGAGAGAGAGAGAGAGAGAGAGAGAGAGAGAGAGAGAGAGAGAGAGAGAGAGAGAGAGAGAGAGAGAGAGAGAGAGGAGCGAGTGGTCAGACAGAGAGGGAGAGAGAGCATGCAAGAGAAAGCGACTGTAAGAGTGAAGGAGTTTGAGGTAGAAAGAGAGAGAGGTAAAAGAGAAAGAGGGAGAGAGAGCGCCTCTGAGTGAAGGAGTTTGAGGTAGAGAGAGAGAGTGAACGAAAGAGAAAAAGAGATAAAAAGTAGAGTTGAATCATTGACCTTGGATATAGAGGTTCCATTATCTCACCTCTAATTGGTGATTGATCTAAGGAGCCCTGGCAGGATCCAGGGGCTTTGTTCCCATGGAGATTAAAACATATTGTTTAAAATTGTTTCAAACAACGCATTCACAGGGGGTCAGAGGGCAACCACATAGTATTGGCTAATGGTAGCAAATAATGCCAATCACGCCAAATGACCCACTGGTGAGACTTGTGCCCGCCTCTCGCTGGAATGCAAGGAATGAACTCCCCGGGTGAGGGGTTGACCACAGCACTCAGACAACCTTCTTCTCTCTCTTTCTCTTTCTCTCTTTCTTTTTCTATCTTTCTCTCTTTCTTTCTTTCTTTGTTTCTTTCTTTCTTTCTTTCTATCTTTCTTTCTTTCTTTCTTTCTTTATTTTCAAAGTGCTATACAGAAACCCAGCCTAAAACCCCAAACAGCAAGCAATGCAGATGTAAAAGCACGGTGGCTAGGAAACACTTTCTAGAAAGGCAGAAACCTAGAGAGGAACCAGGCTCTGATGGGTGGCCAGTCCTAATCTGTCTGTTATGGCCAGTTCTTTCTGGCCATTAAGGCCAGTTCTTTCTCCAAGAGGTTCAAAACGCACATAGACCAGCAGGGCCAAATAATAATCATAGTGGTTGTAGAGGTTGCAACAGGTAAATACATCAGGAGTGAATGTCACTTGGCTTTTCATAGCCAGGCATTTAGATGCGGTAGAGAGTGCAGGTATGGTTCAATAGAGCGCAGGTGCGGTAGAGAGAGAGAGAGAGAGAGAGAGAGAGATGAAAACAGCAGGTCTGGGACAAGGTGGCACGTCCAATGAACAGGTCAGGGTTCCATAACCGCAGGCAGAAGAGTTGAAACCGGTGCAGCAGCACGACCAGGTGGACTGGGGACAGCTAGGAGTCATCAGACCAGGTAGTCCTGAAGCATGGTCCTAAGGCTCAGGTCCTCTGGGAGGGTAGGTAGAGTGTGAGAGAGAGAGAATTAGAGAGAGCATTCTTAAATTCACACAAGACACCGGATAATAACATCAGATTTAACAAACTGACCCTAGCCCCCCGGCACATAGACTATTGCAGCATAGATATTGGAGGCTGAGACAGGGGGGGTCAGGAGACACTGTGGCCCCTTCCGACAACACCCCCGACAATACCCCCGGACAGGGCCAACCAGGCAGGATATAACCCCACCCACTCTGCCAAAGCACAGCCCCCACACCAATAGAGGGATATCAACAACCACCAACTTACTACCCTGAGACAAGGCTGAGTATAGCCCAAGAAAGATCCCCTCCACTGCACAAGCCCGAGGGGGCGACAAATCGGACAGGAAGTGACGCACCCCTCCTAGTGATGGCATGGAAAGCACCAGTAAACCAGTGACTCAGCCCCCGCAATAGGGTCAGAGGCAGAGAATCCCAATGGAGAGACAGGAACCGGCCAGGCAGAGACAGCAAGGGCGGTTCGTCACTCCAGTGCCTTGATGTTCACCCTTGCACCCCTGGGCCAGTCTACACTCAATCAAAGGACCTACTGAAGAGATGAGTCTTCAGTAAAGACTTAAAGGTCGAGACCGAGTCTGCTTCTCTCACATGGATAGGCAGACCATTCCATAAAAAATTTGCTCTATAGGAGAAAGCCCTGCCTCCGGCTGTTTGCTTAGAAATTCTAGGGACAGTAAGGAGGCCTGCGTCTTGTGACCGGAGCGTACGTGTAGGTATGTACGGCAGGACCAAATCTGAGAGATAAGTAGGAGCAAGCCCATGTAATGCTTTGTAGGTTAGCAGTAAAACTTTGAAATCAGCCCTAGCCTTAACAGGAAGCCAGTGTAGAGAGGCTAGCACGGGAGTAATATGATCAAATTTGTTGGTTCTAGTCAAAATTCTAGCAGCCATGTTTAGCACTAATTGAAGTTTATTTAGGGCTTTATCCGGGTAGCCGGAGAGTAGAGCATTGCAGTAATCTAATCCAGAAGTGACAAAAGCATGAATTAGCTTTTCTGCATAAATTTTTGACAAAAAATGTCAATTTTCTTTTTGCAATGTTATGAAGATGGAAAAAAGCTGTCCTTGAAACATTCTTGATATGTTCGTTAAAATATAGATCAGGGTCCAGAGTAAGGGACCTAGATCTAGCATCTCTGTTTTGTCAGAGTTTAAAAGTAGGTAAAATATATGGCCCTAAAACGGAACCTTGAGGAACACCGAAACGTACAATTGATTTGTCAGAGGACAAACCATCCACGGAGACGAACTGATATCTCTCCGACAGATAAGATCTAAACCAGGCAAGAACTTGTCCGTGTAGACCAATTAAGGTTTCCAATCTCTCCAAAAGAATATGGTGGTCGATGGTGTCAAAAGCAGCACTAAGGTCTATGAGCACGAGAACAGATGCAGAGCCTTTGTCTGACACCATTAAAAGGTAATTTACCACTTTCACAAGTGCAGTCTCAGTGTTATGATAGGGTCTAAATCCAGACTGAAGTGTTTCGTATACATTATTTGTCTTCAGGAAGGCAGTGAGTTGCAGTTTTTCTAAGATTTCTGAGAGAAATGAGAGATTCGATATAGGCCAATAGGTTTTTATATTTTCTTGGTCAAGGCTTGGCTTTTTCAAGAGAGGCTTATTACTGCCACTTTTAGAGAGTTTGGTTCACATCCGGTGGATAGGGAGCCATTTATTATGTTCAGCATAGGAGGGCCAAGCACAGGAAGTAGCTCTTTCAGTAATGTTTAATGGCTTTCTTGTTTTCATATTTGCTGTCACTCTGTTCTTAATTGTTTACTTCGGTTCTCTCTGTGTTCCTTCCCATTCATTCGCCTGTGCTGTGAGACAGACAGAACAGAGCTGGAGTGAGTCACAGTATCACAGCCCTGCCTGTCCGGAGACTGATCTGTGATTACATGCTTTTTCATGAGACTGAGTTAGTGGATGGTGAGCATTAGTTGTAATGGCCATGACTAACCCACAACACCACAGCAGTGGACTCTTTTCCCCTGATATCCTTGCTGAAGCCATGTGTACTGCAATGTACTGTACTATAACACATCCCAGGTCAAGTCAGTTCAACTCCTTTTAACAAACAAACAAACAACTATAACCAATGATAGCTTAGACCAGCTGTGCCTTACTTGAACGTGTGTGTGTGGTGAATTAATGTGGAACATTACATTTATAATTTATATAGCATGTCCGTCTCCCTATTCCCCTGGAAAGCCAGGGAAGCATGTCCACCATACAGTATATTGCTCGCAAAACAAATGACATCATCCCAAATGGCCAAATTCCATCTAAAGGTCTTTCTATTTATTTCATTTCCCCCTGTTTTTTTTATGCATTAGCTCCTTGGAAGGTTTCATGGGAGGTAAATCGGAGCAAGACAGATTTCCTTGGCCCAGATTCTCTCTCTAGACCCCCTCTCCCTCTCCCTTCCCCTCTCTCACCTCTCCTCCGTGCAACGCACTCAGATACCCTGTGTTGGTACAGAACCTGCCTCACCCACCCACCCATCTCACCGCCCTCCCCTCCCCTTGCCCCAGTCTTGTAGGGGGCTCAGGGGCTGAGCTGAGCGGCTGAGGAACCCGGGCCGGGCCCAGGCCTACTGCTCCCTGATGGCCTGGGTGGAGGGTGATGTAGAGCCTGGCCGATTGGGAGCGACGGCTCGTGAGCCGTAATCCACACAGAGATGTCAAGGAGCATATCCCACATTCCCACAGTTCAGCAGCAATCACCCCTTGGGCCTGCCACTGCCCCCCTCCTGCCCCAGCAGCTCCCCCCTTACCCCCCCCCCCCCCCCGCATAGAACACTCCCACTGGTGCCCCCCAGGCCGCATGACTGCAGGGGTGAAACAGCAGGAGGTGGGGGGTTGAGAGTTGAATATTCTCCTCTGTCAGTTGATACTTGCGTCTTTAAGAACCCCCTTGATACGGGTATTAACTAATGCTACTGATAGATATATATATCAACCTATATGCCTAAAGAATGGCTAGAATTGAGCTTATTTTAAACACATTAACTTACTACCTTCAATCCATCAAAAAATTATCTAGAAATGTCTGTAAAATACCTCAAACAAAAATGACAATGCATTTAGTAAAAGGGGCTTTGTGTGTTTAGGATGGACAATAGAAGGAAGGTAGTTTGACGATTCTCTGAAACAAAACTCAGTAAAAATTCCTCTGTGGCAAACACACACCCGTCAGTGTTTGAGCAGATTAACGGCCGCCTTTAGCGCCCTGCTACATGGGAGAGATTGATGTTCTTCCCTGTTAGGACAACCTGCTATGACCGTGTGGGTCAGGGGCTGTCCAGCACGCTCAGCACACAAATAAACCTGTCTCTCTGGCTGCGCGTGTGTGCCAGTGGCTGTGTGTGAGCGTGTGAGAACACACGTGTGTAAATGTGCATGTGCATACACTCAGAAGTTAAAGTCCTTTTCTGATGCTTTTTCATGGAAACCTCTGTATAATAGCAAGTTATTTTGATTCAGCCATATTAAGAATTTTAGCTATTTGTGTAATAAATCACATAAAGGCAGTATTATTATGCTACAAATACTGGATTGAATTGGTTATAAAATAGCTTGTTTGATGGGACAAGTATAATGTATATACACTGAACAAAAATATAAATGCAACATGTAAAGTGTTGGTCCCATGTTTCATGAGCTGAAAGAAAAGATCCCAGAAATGTTCCATACAACAAGCTTATTTCTCTGTATTTTGTGCACAAATTTGTTTACATCCCTGTTAGTTAGAATTTCTCCTTTGCCAAGATAATCCATTCACTTGACAGGTGTGTCATATCAAGAATCTTATTAAACAGTATGATTATTACACAGGTGCACCTTGTGCTGGGAAAAATAAAAGGCCATTCTAAAATGTGCAGATTTGTCACACAACACAATGCCAGAGATGTCTCAAGTTTTGAGGGAGCATGCAAGTGGTGACGCCAGAGAATGGAATGATAATTTCTCTACCATAAGCCACCTCCAACATGATTTTAGAGAGTTTGGCAGTACATCCAACCGGCCTCACAACCACAGAACACATGTATGGCATCGTGTGGGCGAGCAGTTTGCTGATGTCAACATTGTGAAAAAATGTTTTAATTTAACTAGGCAAGTCAGTTAAGAACAAAATGTTATTTACAATGACAGCCTAGGAACAGTGGGTTAACTGCCTTCAGAGGCAGAACGTGTCAGCTCAGGGATTCAATCCAGCAACCTTTCAGTTACAGGTCAAGTGCTCTAACCACACAGCTCCCTGCCACCCCATGGTGGTGGTGGGGTTATGGTATGGGCAGGCATAAGCTACGGACAATGAACACAATTGCATTTTATCGATGGCAATTTGAATGCACAGAGATACCGTGAAGAGTTCCTGATGCCAATTGTTGTACCATTCATCCGCCGCCATCACCTCATGTTTCAGCATGATAATGCCCGGCCACCATGTAGCAAGGATCTGTACACAATTCCTGGATGCTGAAAATGTCCTAGTTCTTCCATGGCCTGCATACTCACCAGACATGTCACCCATTGAGGATGTTTGGTATGCTCTGGATCGACATGTACGACAACGTGTTCCAGGTCCCGACAATATTATTATAATATTTGTATTTATTTAACCTTTATTTTGCTAGGCAGGTCAGTTAAGAACAAATTCTTCCCCGACAATATCCAGCAACTTCGCAGAGCCATTGAAGAGGAGTGGGACAACATTCCACAGGCCACAATCAACAGCCTGATCAACTCTATGCGAAGGAGGTGTGTTGTGCTTCATGAGGCAAATGGTGGTCACCAGATACTTACTGGTTTTTCCGATCCACGCCCCTACCTTTTTGTCTGATATCTGTGACCAACCGATGAATATCTGTAATCCCAGTCGTGAAATCCATAGATTAGGGTTGATTTTAATTGTCTGATTTTCTTATATGAACTGTAACTCATTAAAATCTTTTAAATTGTTGCATGTTTTTGTTCAGTATATATATAGTACTTCAGATGTCTAAACATTTAGCCTTTACACTTCAATTAGTGACTAGTAGTACATTTAGCTACAATAACAACTGACTGGGTGGCAGGTAGGTAGCCTAGCAGTTAGAGCATTTGGCCAGGAACTGAAAGGTTGCTAATTCAAATTCTCAAGCCGACAAGGTGAAAAATCTGTCGATGTGCCCTTGAGCAAGGCACTTAACACTAATTTGCTCCAGAGGTGCCATACTACTATGTCTGACCCTGTAAAACAACACATTTCACTGCACCTGTCCGGTGTATGTGACAATATAAGCACATCGTTTTTTGGACTGAAGTTGATTATTAGATCATTAGATTTTAAACTGCAGGACATCAAAAATACTGTATAATATGATATGTGGGTGGTCACCCCTACAAAACCGTTTAATAATACAAGTTTTAGCAAGAAAATAATCCCCACAAAATACATAGATAACAAAAAGGAGGACTTTCTACACAGGCTACGTCTTGGCTTATCTAACGTCCACCTTTAATATCTGTGACAGGCCTTCAATTCATCGCTAGTGATTGATCTTGTTCCCTGATATCTCCCTTGTCATCACCCCACTAAACCCTCTGATTTCTGCCCTTGTCCCTTAACTTTCTCTAAACATCCCTCATTGTTCCAAATGACAAGACGGCTACTATATCACCTTAAGTCACAATGACACTCAAAAGCAAGTATTTTTACAACAGGCAAGCACCAGTGACCAAATCTAAAAGATTGGTTAATTCCGCTGTTGACCTGATTATCTGCCAGTGAATGTGTCTACGAGAGGCAGCCAAGCCTTTTCAACTCAGCAAGGTGCCGGGGAGAGAGGTTAATGAGCTTTAAGCTGCACTGTTATGCTATTCTCTGTCCACCTTTCAAGTCCTAGGTTATTTGGAAAGTGGAGGACCCAGACTATACATCTTCTTGATATTAGCCTGAATCCTCCTGAAAGGCTGGCTAAGTGTTTCAGCTCCACCGGACGACTGGGAGTGAACTTGTCTGCTTTTGAACCACACTGTTTAACTGTGAAGTGATGTTGACGTGGTGTTGACTTTGGGGTTGTTGTTTTTTCTTCATCATCTTTTATGTAAGGAAGAAAATCTGTGTTGGTTTTCTGCTACATCCAGTCGATCATTAAGAAGCCAGCAGTGGGATAACAGAACTCGTTTGTTGAAAAACCTTGGAACATTTACTTCAGAAGTTCGCATTTTTCCCTTACGTTGTTTGGGTGTATCATATGTTTATACATGTATGTGACTGTTTATACATGTGGTGTGTGTATATTAAGTATTTTATGTGTGCATGTATGTATGTGTGTGTGTTTAGTCACTCTAAATTGACCCTAAAAACTATTAAGTCACAGGGACCATTAAATATGCATAACCATCATAAAACATGTCCCTGCACCAGAAAAGACAAGGGGTAAAACCCTGGTCACAGGAAATGAGGTAATAAGGACTGCATAGCAAGTCAACTGTCTTGCTGTTGCACTGCCACGCTGACCTGAGGGGAGCCAGATTAACTTTCTGGGGGGGGGGGGGCATTGGGAGGAGGAGGGGAGCCGGCAGGGGGGGGGGTGGGGGGGGGGGGTGGGGGGGGGGAGGAGAGGAGCTGGAAAGGGCAGGGGGAGGAGGAGGAGGAGACGGGGGAAGCACGCTCTCTAATCTTGCACTCAGCCAAGTGATCTCATGATGCAGGAGGCTTAGCCACTGCAGTGAAAGCAATCTAATGGCCAATGAGTAATCAACACTATTGCCTGTCCCGACTAATATGGCTGTGGTCCACGTTTAGCACTGAGCCAGTGCATTGCTCTCCAGTTAGGCTTCAGCTGTGCCTGAGATGGCAGCTTACGAGAACACAGAGAGACTAACGCAGACACAAACACTTAGTAATAACACTAAGTAAAAGTAAAATCAAGACTATCACTTATATGTACCTGTATTTAGCGGATTTAGACTAAAGTAAACACTGAGTTCACAAAACATTAGGAATGCCTTGACAAATTGAGGGAGCAGCTCAGTATTAGGAAGGTGTTCCTAATGTTTTGCACACTCAGTGTACAAACCTATGCTTTACTTAGACTAGCTATAATTTACATTAACTGTATATAAACCTACATAAAGATAGTAACACTTCAGCAACTCATAGAAGCATGCTCTCAGCAAAGTATATTGTATCTAACTCCATTTTTAAAAGTCCAGTGATTGTTTTTAGTTCCCGTTTCTGATTTTTCAGCTGTCCTGGCATGTGTCACAACGCATGGCATAAGGGAATCAGATGAAATAATAAGAGAGAAGGCCTTGTTTGATTAGATTTATGTAAGTGCATAAAATTGCATTTATTTTGCTGGAAGGGTTAGGTGGCCAGGGAGCTGTGAAAGACTGCTTCGCCCCAGCCGTAATTTAAGTGCCTGGCCCACCCCTTCCACTGTGATGGTTAGGTCCACCTGCCAGGGCACAGGCTGTGCCAAGACCCAAGAATAGGGGGACACAGGGGAAGGGGTTGGACTGCAAGGTTACCTGCTTTTTCACAAAACTAGCTAACTAATTCACGCACAAACACACACACACACACACACACACACACACACACACACACACACACACACACACACACACACACTGTCGGCTTGCTGGACCACATGATTTCTTTATGGCTCCCCACATCCCCTGTACAATGCATTCCGCCCATCCACCTGAAGTATTGTGAGCCAAGGGAAACTCACTCCAATCTCTAAAGTAATTCTTCTGGCTTTACTTGCCATATTAAATGAGTCATTTTACTCTTGCTCTGCACAGCTTTGGCACGGCTAAGATTCAATTAAATGTTCAATAGAAAATATTTCGTATAGGATCATATCTCAACCAGCATCCAATATTACAATAGATGAAATACGAGGAGCCAACATTCAATCATTTTAATGGATTGAAAAGGAAACCTTAACTCTTAATGTTGTTAATGCTGTAACCTATTGAAATT
Source organism: Thymallus thymallus (assembly GCA_023634145.1). NCBI lineage: Eukaryota > Metazoa > Chordata > Actinopteri > Salmoniformes > Salmonidae > Thymallus > Thymallus thymallus. The sequence continues at coordinate 31,876,997 of CM042416.1, read as the reverse complement.
ATTTTTCGTAATTTCGTTCAGTTGATGTTTTATTAAGATTAATTGCTAAAGGGTTTGACATGAGCATTAATATTCTCTTTCCCCAAGAGTTATTTAAAGTCTCCGAGAATACAATGGTATTTCATAGAGGAATTTCTTTTTGACATGTTAACCTCACATTCAAAAGAATAATGCTCCAGACACAGTGAAGTATGTTAATTGTGCTCCTTGCTAATAGCTCTCTTGTTTTTCTTAATTCAGGTTTTTATACTCACTTACTGATTTGACTCAAAGTGGCTCGGAGGGTTTTGCGGGGTCTGGAATGGGGGTCTCACAGTGGATCAGTCTACCAAAGCAGTGACAGGAGCCATCTCTCACGGAGAAGAATTGCAGTGAAAGCGGAAGCCGGCAAACCTCTGTCAAAACTGCCATCCATCACTCAGCGTTTTAACCCGGGCCACACTGAAAGACGGCCAATTACTTGGGCCAATGGATGAAATAAATACGTCCTCACATTACGATCCATTACCATCTCTCTGCACGGTTTTATCCTAGTTCCCTCAGACCTACTGCCTCTCGTTGTTGAGAGCATGGCGTCTTGGCAACCAACAGACCGATCAAGTCAAATATCACAGACTCCTAACCTGTGCAAATGGCCCAAACCACTCATTCTGACAATGGGAGAAATTAACTATGGTCCTGCAGCTCACTTGTCATTTTTCATAACCCGTCCCCACTGGTCTCGATAGAAAACATATATGAAAAGATCATAGGTTATTGTTTTAAAGATTGATTTCTTGCACAGGTAGGTAAGCAGTATCCTTAACAGGAAAAGGCTAGATCACTCACTGCCGTTAGTCACTGTACCCCGGAAGATGCTTAATCATAAGACTGGTTATCCTGTGTCTTACCATACTCTAGTCTAACCATCCCTGAGTTCCAAAAAACATTGATTGGATAAGTGGAAATTTCCCAACTATTGTGACAGATTGGCCTTGAAGAACCTAAGAGGTGTTTGGCTGGTACCATAGCAACATCACAGGGAAAAAATGAACCTTGTGGCTCCTCGTACCTGGGTCTCTCTCCTTATCAAACTACAGTATTTTAGTTGTTTCCAGGTGTTCGAGGTTTATGGGTAATTTTTTGTCTTTAAAACACAATAAAGTCTGAGAGGCTTAATTAAGGGGACAAGGGAGGGGATAGAGACATGGGGGCCTGTTTATTAGACAGCAAATAGACAGCAAGTGGCTTTACGCTGTGGAAGGTCATTGTTGGTTAATAAGTGGCCACATGAGTGCAGGCAGGTGCTGTGTTAACACCTCTTAACTCGGCTTTCCAGCAGAGGCCATTCATCAGGCCAGTGTTAATGAAGACCATATAATTAATAGGTGGGTGGCAGAGAAAGCCCCCTGAGTTAATCAATGCAAGCCTGTTTGAAGAGCTGTGGTGAGATGGGACGCCATGTTCTGATATGGGAAGGTGGAGGCTTTTATGAGGGATAGATTTGTTGCTGGGAACCCTTTCCTTCACTCCAAGGCTTTGTGTTGTTCAGGTGTGCGTGTGTGTATAGGTGTGTATGTGTGTGTGTGGTAAGATGACTATGAGGGAGTAGGCTTTGGTAAAGTTCCTCATCTCCCCCATACAGCAAGCATAAGAATGAGAGAATAATTATTAGACATTTTAAGAATGTATTAGCATGTAATTCTGTGCAAATATACAGTTTTGTCTTACTTAAATTGGATATATTCAGACTGCAGATGTTTTTGCCACACTGTATCCTGGCTCTCTGTTTTGGACAGCCACCATGACTATCTTTTGTATCATTGAACAGAGCTTATATAGTGCTTGGCTTTGTTTCTATGTGGATTTGTGTGAGTTCACAGAGCCTCAAATACTGCTGAGTATTTTCCCCAGTGCCCCCCATGCACAGTCCTTCACCTCCACCTTATATTCTGAAATGGATTGTTGACTTTCCTCTCTTCAAAGGAGGAATATTGTCAGCCTTCTGCTAATGGGGATTTGGGAAGGCTACTGTTCTGGGGCTTGTCAAGCCTGTCTAACCCGCCATCCTCGTCCAGACACTGCAAAGTGTGGGAGCTGTTTGCGGTTTCTCCCCCCTCTCTCTCTCTCTCTCTCTCTCTCTCTCTCTCTCTCTCTCTCTCTCTCTCTCTCTCTCTCTCTCTCTCTCTCTCTCTCTCTCTCTCTCTCATTCTCTCTCTCTAGCTCTCTCTCTCTCTAGCTCTCTCTCTCTCTCGCGCTCTCTCTCTCTCTTTCTCTCTCTATCTCTCTCTCTCTATCTCTCTCTCTCTTTCTCTCTCTTTCTCTCTCTATCTCTATCTCTCTCTCTCTGTCTCTTGCTCTCTCTCTCTCTCTCTCTCTCTCTCTCTCTCTCTCTCTCTCTCTCTCTCTCTGTCTTCCCCACATGAGCTCTTGCTTTGCTACTGGTTATTTACGCAATCCTTGTGATTACCAAATACACCAGAGCTTTTGCATTTCTGTTGTCTTCCCTCCTCCTTGAGTATTCTTGTATTCCCGCTCAGAGAACAGTTACGAGTGAATGCGTTTCCACTGTGAACGAGATGTTCTTTCTGGTTGAAGGTTTCGATATTCATCATTGGGCTCCCCAATCCTCCTTATAGTGTGGGGGAGAAGAGCGGTTAGGGGGGGGTGGGGGAAGCTTTACAATGGTCAACTGAAAAGAACCATTCTTTTATTAAGCAATTAACCCCATCTGGGTAAATAATATGGTGTTGTGCAATAGAGCCGTCACTCTTATGCGGCGAGCACAGAACCCGAGAGCACCTTCAAAAAGTCCAGCCCACCCCCCCACCCCCCGCTCGCCAAAACGATGACAAGAAAACCGCTTTTCACAAAGTATATAATGCAAAGGATTGTGTTTCACTGTACAGTTCTAGGGAGAGGGGAGGCACCCAGAAAAGACGGGGAGATGGAGAGAGGGAGAGATGGAAGAGAGAAGTAGAGAGGGATGGCTGATATCACAGATAACATGTCTGGATGCACTTACCTGCCTGGAAACCTGATCTTGATATTTAAAATTCTGGGGCTCAGGCACTTATAAACAGGGAGGATAAACTTCCGACTGGGAGGGGGGAAAGGCCCCTCTAGTGTGGCCACGGGGGGTGGCTGCGAGACAGGAGGGTGGATGTATATAGTCCTATTTGGGGTGGCAGGTAGCGTAGTGGTTAGAGTGTTGGGACAATAAGCCAAATGTCGCTGGTTCGAATACCTGAGCCGACAAGGTGAAAAAAAACTATCAATGTGTCCTTGAGCAAGGCACGTAACCCTAATTTGCTCCAGAGGCTCACCCAGTAGGTAGACTGTCTTTGTAAATAAGAATTTGTTCTTAACTGACTTGCCTAGTTAAAAAAAAAAAGATATATGTGTGAGGATTTGTTCATCTTCCGTTTTCATAACCCCAATTCCCACCAGCACACACATCCACATATGTACGCATGCATTCACACACACACACACATTTGGTCTGATCCGTTTTTGTGGCGTAGAGTAGAACAGTAATTAACGTCGATCAAGCCGCTGCTGGTTAGATTTACGGCAAGGCGGAAGAGAATGTGATATGGTGGACGTGGGAAATGCAGAGGGGGGAGAGGCTGGTGGTGTGGAGAGGCCGGGGCCTCATTAAGAGAGGAATTGATCTTCCCATAGAGAAGCATTGAGAGCCCATCAGGATCCAGATTACGGCCATGCTCCTGGGGGTCCCGTTAACTCAGCTCCCCCCAAGGCCCCGCGCTGCTGGGCTCCACTCTGGAATGGGAAGTGAAATGTAAGTGGGGAGAGAGGTAGCCTCTTATGGCTACGCTGTGGAATGTACAACACTATGGACTAGTGGACTGGACACACTCCAAACCACTCTGAGATGCAATATTGGTGTCAACTGTGGTGTCACTGCCCCTCGTTGTTTCCCTGTGAATCTTAATGTCTTCTTCGTAACTGTAGTATGGTTCTGCTCAAATCAAATCAAAGTGTATTGGTCGCGTACACAGATTTGCAGAAGTTTTCGCAGACACAACAAAAGATGTGTGTTTCTAGCTTCAAAACAACACATAATCCAAAAAGTAAAAATAAAATAATTGAGAAATATTAGAACGAGTGATGTCTGCGTCTATATACTGACAGTATGGAGCAGGGTTGCATCTTTCGCTGGGGGAGGGGGGACATGCCCTGTCCACTTTCTGCCCCCCCAGTTTTATCATTGGAATGTGATACAAAACGAGGCAACAGTGTGCTTTAGGACCATGCGGACGAATCCGAGCGGTCAGGTAGGCTGTTTGGAGTGTTTATCCGACTGTATACCTAAATATACAGTATACCCACTTGTAAAACCAAAGTTGCACACCCAGTATGGACAGTATATGAATAGAAAAGGTGTGTACAGCAGTAGTTATATAGGATGAACCAGACTAAAATACAGTACATACATTATTCAAGTGAGCAGGTTTCAATGACCCTATCTACATAGGGCAGCAGTCTCTAAGGTGCAGGGCAGGGTACTGGGTGGAGGCCCTACAAGATGCTCTCAATGGTGCGCCTGTAGAGGTTTGTGAGGGTCCATCTCAGTTTGTCAGTAATGTTCACGCCGAGAAACTTGACGTTTTTGACCCTCTCCCCGCGGCCCTGTCGATGTTGATAGTGGTGTGCTCTCTCTGCTGTCTCCTGTAGTCCATGATCAGCTCCTTGTTTTTTTTTTTACATTGAGGGCAACACTCTGCCAGGGCTCTCACCTCTTCCCTGTAGGCTGTCTTTTGGTTGTTGGTAATCAGACCTACTACTGTTGTATCGTCTGCAAACTTGATTGAGTTGGAGACGTGCGTGACCACGCAGTCATGGGTGAACAGGGAGTACAGGAGGGGGCTGAGCACGCACCCTTGTGGGGCCCCCGTGTTGAAGATCAGCATGGCGGAGGTGTTGTTGCCTACTGTTACCACTTGGGGTCGGCCTGTCAGGAAGTCCAGGACCCAGTACAACTCCATGTTACCTACTCTTCCCTACAGTCTTTGTTTGACTTTCATATTCAATTCTGTTGTGGAGATTTTAGGATTTGCGTGCGCAACAAAATATTGGGATTTATCAAACTGTCGCACGCAACACATACTCATGTTTTCATTGATTAATCAAAACCATACTATATGTGTGCGCTCGTGAAAGATCCTGAAAAACGCCCTGCATTCATCTTTTAAAAACAAAAACCTCCTCAAAGAAAGTATAACGGCAAATGTGATCACAATTCTGTCGAGGTGTGAATTAAAAAGAAAGAAAGAATGCTTTAATCTTTTGCGGTGGCTTTTCAAACAAAAAATACATGTGATGAACACTGGCTATGCATTCTGCAAGATTGATTGTCCATTCAAACAATTTAAAAGTTAATGCTTCCACGACAAATACTAATTGTTGTTACATATTTTGTTTATCAATAGACTAATGTGTTTCCGTCTCCTGCCTTGGTATAGGCTATGAGATGAAATACGCTATGATGTCGTGATCCTATCTCATACTGTAGCCTAACCATACTGTCAATAGTTTTCATAGACTGTCGGTCTATTTACTTTCAAACATGCTTGGCTATTGAATGAGCGATGGATAAACGGTAGCCTAATATTTGTTGTGTGGAGGGAATATACAAGTCACGTCAAAAAGGAGAGACATGCCTTGCAATATTGTTAGTATTTTGGGAGATGTAATAGAATAAAAATAAACATTTTAGGCTACGTGCTGCTATGTGATCTCCTTAACAACGGCAAATGCATCTGTTTTATCATTAGGCCAACGTTTTAATGTTTTTATTAGCCTACCATTATAATGATTCCTGTGCATTCAACACCTAATTTTCCCTCAAAATAAAAATATTTTCTTGCAATTCAATTGATCAACCACCAGATGCTGTGTTACGTGGATATACGCACACTTTCTCCGTCAAGTAAAACATTTATAAATACCAACCTTTGCTGGAAAACTGTCTCACTCAAGGTTCAGAGTATTTTTGTGCTCACGACACCTTTGCCTCTGGACCATACCTATCAATAGGTTTTGAATTGTGTTACTTTTGAGATTGGGGGTGAAGGAATTCCACACACGTGCATGGCAATGCACGCATGCGAACACACACGCACACCCACACACACATGCAACTGATGGTCGACTTGCTGTACGTTTGTCACACAAGCCAAGGGAAATAGGACTTTGTTACGCAAACAAGAATAATCTTAATACATTTTTCTTTAATGAAAATTTAGCCATGAGGCTGGAATCTCAAACTCGTAGCTATTGCCGGAACACATCTTTTAAAATCAAACATCCGTTAAAGTTACCAATGTTTTGCAGTTTTACTTTTGAAGTTGCACAAACTGCGCTCTACCCAAATTCTGTAATGGCAATGTAAACCTGTAAACGTCCTGTGTAAAAACAAAACACATTCATGTTTGTATAATATAATGAAATAAGAAAGATACCATAATATCCGGGGACAATAGACACAATGTCATGTCTGCCAAGCTCTTTAGCGACCTGACAGAATGATTCTGCAGTAAAAAGAGGAGACATGGTATCCTGGCCCTATCCCGTTGGACCTTTATTATCTAATCACTGAGCCCTCGTAGAGGCCGGCCATGGTCAATAGACCCAAACCACGTGGCCAATAGAGCACCCAACAGACTGTGTCGTCTCAGCCTGCCCAATCAAAAATAAACAATAAAGCCACTAGTTTAGCTTTCTGGGGAGATTTAGGAGCGCGACACAGAGCGCTCACACTCTGCATTATTTTGTTTACGTACTTTGGAATTGGCTAAACGTTAGAGGAGATACAGACAGTGACCCTGTAGTCCATATGAGGAACCTGTAGTGCGGTGTCCATATTAGGACGGCCTCAGAGATGGATATGTTTAGCTTTGGGATGCGTTGTAGGGCTCCGGCAGTGTTCATCGCTCCTGGTCCAGGAGGCCATCGATGTGTAGGCTTTTGTCCAAGCCAGCACTAACACACCTGATTCAGCTAATCAATAATAATATCATATATTAATAATATCTGTAAACAACTGTATGGAATTTTATTTTTATTTTTAAGCAGTCACTATTTCTAAAAAACAGCTATTTCATGGGGGACTGGTTTTAAGCCCTGTCCCACACAGAAGCGATAATCTCCCAATTAAACCTTTGCAGCTCAGACCAGAGTGGAGGACTGTTCCAGGTGGCCATGTTCTGGCACATGTCTGCATGGACATAAATATACATTCTTTAGCGTCTAGAGCTTCATGAGCTACTGTACTTCATGAGCTACTGAACTTCATGAGCTACTGTACTTCATGAGCTACTGTACTTCATGAGCTACTGTACTTCATGAGCTACTGTACTTCATGAGCTACTGTACTTCATGAGCTACTGTACTTCATGAGCTACTGAACTTCATGAGCTACTGTACTTCATGAGCTACTGTACTTCATAAGCTACTGTACTTCATGAGCTACTGAAATAGTGCCAAAGCTGCTTCATTTCTATCCAGTCAAAAAGAGCATTTATTTAATTATCAAGTGGAAATCACTCTGGCATTTGACAATGTAACGTGAAATAGGGGCTCCGATAAACACATCGTAAGGCATAAACAAAGACTTTATAACACTTTCCCTCCATCAGTAGGATCTACAAGTGACAGCAGATACAAACACTAGCCTGCATTCACACGCGCGCACGCACACGCACGCACACACACACACCACCTCAGCAGTGATCCTCAACGGGGCTGAGCTCAGGCCGACATTACAGAACAAGACAACGGACCATTTAAAGAGCAGCCTGGAGTCCAGTTTCCCCTGCCTCAGGTAACTGCTTGACGTGATTGTATCTGTGGAACAATTACACTGTCACAATCAAAGGAAACTGACTTTAAATAGTCTGTTGAATCCCATCGTGGGGCTAATAACTGCTCATTTCTTTCCCACAGTGTCACAAAGGCCCTGAATCCTTCCATTGTTAAGCAGATCATCAACCTCTAAATAGATTGCTTGGCGTTACTCTTCAGGCACTTAGACGACCATGCTTCTTAAAGGGCCCAGCCCACCACGGCCCTGAGGGCTTTCGAGGAGCGAAGGCAGCAGAGATGATATCCCTCTCCAACAAGTGTTCTCAAATCACCTCCTCACTCAGTCACAACCTCTCATGTTGCATTATTGTGTAAACCATTCTGTTATGGTACTACAAAATAGTGTTTTCTGGAGGGCCTTGGTTGCTCGAGGCACAAAGGTAAATTGTAATCATGAAAGCAGTCCGAGCCACTGGAGGCTAATCCCTTTCATTTATAGAGTTCATAGAGTTATTACATAGGATAAAATGTATCCACTTCATTTTAACGCTCCGCAGATTTCGATTTTCCTTGTACCTTATAAGTTAACACCTGTTCCATGTTTAATGTCAATTAAAGGTATAATTAGAGAAGACACAGGAGGAAAAGACAGTATCCTGTAGTTTCTCATCCACAGTTTAATGATTTGCCAGCCGGCCCAACATGTGGCATGTCTGGAATGTTTGTTTCCTCTGTTGAGAGCATGAGAGTTAGTGTGTCAAGAGGAGGAAGGAAAGGATCTCAGTACACACAGACACACACAGACACACACAGACACACACAGACACACACAGACACACACAGACACACACAGACACACACAGACACACACAGACACACACAGACACACACAGACACTGATTATAAAGGCCAGGTGCCCACTGATGGATGTTAGTAGAGATTTGAGTGGGTTTAATGATTGTAAATGATCAGCTAGTTGATCTATGTTGCAAGTATAGTTTGAGAGAAGCCCTTATTGCAGCTGGTTTGACTTTACCTGATTCATCACTGTACAGAAACACACAGTAATGATTCGTCACTGTACAGAAACACACAGTAATGATTCATCACTGTACAGAAACACACAGTAATGATTCATCACTGTACAGAAACACACAGTAATGATTCGTCACTGTACAGAAACACACAGTAATGATTCGTCACTGTACAGAAATACACAGTAATGATTCGTCACTGTACAGAAACACACAGTAATGATTCGTCACTGTACAGAAACACACAGTAATGATTCGTCACTGTACAGAAACACACAGTAATGATTCGTCACTGTACAGAAACACACAGTAATGATTCGTCACTGTACAGAAACACACAGTAATGATTCATCACTGTACAGAAACACACAGTAATGATTCATCACTGTACAGAAACACACAGTAATGATTCATCACTGTACAGAAACACACAGTAATGATTCATCACTGTACAGAAACACACAGTAATGATTCATCACTGTACAGAAACACACAGTAATGATTCATCACTGTACAGAAACACACAGTAATGATTCATCACTGTACAGAAACACACAGTAATGATTCATCACTGTACAGAAACACACAGTAATGATTCATCACTGTACAGAAACACACAGTAATGATTCATCACTGTACAGAAACACACAGTAATGATTCATCACTGTACAGAAACACACAGTAATGATATATCACTGTACAGAAACACAGTAATGATTCATCACTGTACAGAAACACACAGTAATGATTCATCACTGTACAGAAACACAGTAATGATTCATCACTGTACAGAAACACACAGTAATGATTCATCACTGTACAGAAACACACAGTAATGATTCATCACTGTACAGAAACACACAGTAATGATTCATCACTGTACAGAAACACACAGTAATGATTCGTCACTGTACAGAAATACACAGTAATGATTCATCACTGTACAGAAACACACAGTAATGATTCGTCACTGTACAGAAACACACAGTAATGATTCGTCACTGTACAGAAACACACAGTAATGATTCGTCACTGTACAGAAACACAGTAATGATTCGTCACTGTACAGAAACACACAGTAATGATTCATCACTGTACAGAAACACACAGTAATGATTCATCACTGTACAGAAACACACAGTAATGATTCGTCACTGTACAGAAACACACAGTAATGATTCATCACTGTACAGAAACACACAGTAATGATTCATCACTGTACAGAAACACACAGTAATGATTCGTCACTGTACAGAAACACACAGTAATGATTCGTCACTGTACAGAAACACACAGTAATGATTCGTCACTGTACAGAAACACACAGTAATGATTCGTCACTGTACAGAAACACACAGTAATGATTCGTCACTGTACAGAAACACACAGTAATGATTCGTCACTGTACAGAAACACACAGTAATGATTCGTCACTGTACAGAAACACACAGTAATGATTCGTCACTGTACAGAAACACACAGTAATGATTCGTCACTGTACAGAAACACACAGTAATGATTCATCACTGTACAGAAACACACAGTAATGATTAATCACTGTACAGAAATACACGGTAATGATTCATCACTGTACAGAAACACACAGTAATGATTCATCACTGTACAGAAACACACAGTAATGATTCATCACTGTACAGAAACACACGGTAATGATTCATCACTGTACAGAAACACACAGTAATGATTCATCACTGTACAGAAACACACAGTAATGATTCATCACTGTACAGAAACACACGGTAATGATTCATCACTGTACAGAAACACACGGTAATGATTCATCACTGTACAGAAACACACAGTAATGATTCATCACTGTACAGAAACACACAGTAATGATTCATCACTGTACAGAAACACACAGTAATGATTCATCACTGTACAGAAATACACAGTAATGATTCATCACTGTACAGAAACACACAGTAATGATTCATCACTGTACAGAAACACACAGTAATGATTCATCACTGTACAGAAACACACAGTAATGATTCATCACTGTACAGAAACACACAGTAATGATTCATCACTGTACAGAAACACACAGTAATGATTCATCACTGTACAGAAACACACAGTAATGATTCATCACTGTACAGAAACACACAGTAATGATTCGTCACTGTACAGAAACACACAGTAATGATTCATCACTGTACAGAAACACACAGTAATGATTCATCACTGTACAGAAACACACAGTAATGATTCATCACTGTACAGAAACACACAGTAATGATTCATCACTGTACAGAAATACACAGTAATGATTCATCACTGTACAGAAACACACAGTAATGATTACATGTATTACTTTCTCTTCCTCCTTTCGCCTACTTTTAAAAATATCTCTCTCTCTCTCTCTCTCTCTCTCTCTCTCTCTCTGTGTCTCTCAATTCAATTCAATTCACTTTATTGGCATGACGCAACAATGTACATGTTGCCAAAGTATCAATATTTTTTTTGTCTTTTTGTTATCTTCTATTTATTTTTTTTTCTTATTTTTTTTTCTATATATTTCTATATATATATATTTTTTCTATTTTATATATATATATATACATATATATACACACGCATATATATACATATATATACATACATACACATATATTTTTTAAAAAAATATATAGAATTACATCAAAGAACAAATACCAACAGGAAAAAAAAAAATGCATTAAATATGTCAGGCACTGTCCCTCAACTTGTGGCAGGCAGCAACATAGCATGCTGCCAGCGCACAGCTGTCCATGTCTTCCCCCAAAAGGATCGGCAGCCTTTCTATTTCAGAGAGGTCCTCAAAGCCCCGGACTACTTGTTCAAATTTGGGGAAGTGACTCTCTGATAGTTTTATATTTTTGACATTTTGTCAGGAAATGCAGCTCTGTCTCTGGTTCTGCTGTGGTGCAGTGGTTGCACAGCCTTTCCTCTACAGGGAGCCAGGTTTTCCTGTGTCTACCCTTCTCAATAGCAAGGCTGTGCTCGCTGAGCCTGTACTTTGTCAAGGTTTTCCTGAGGTTTTGATCAGTCACCATGGTCAGATAGTTTGCCATGGTGTACTGTCGATTTAGGGCCAAATAGCACTGCATTTTGCTTTGTGCTTGTGTTTGTGTTTTCCAATAGGTAATGTAGTTTTGTTTTAGATGTTTTGTAATTTGGTTAATTCTTATTGATTGGATGTTCTGGTCCTGAGGCTTCAGTGTGTTAGTGGAACAAGTTTGTGAACTCAGCCCCCGGACCAGTTGGATGAAGGGACTCTTATCTTTGCTCAACTCTTGGTATTGCAGGGCTTGGTAATGATATGAGAGGGGGTCACTGTGTTTTAGGTGTTTCCAAAACTTAATTGCTCTTTTTTGAGTTTTTAATATTAGTGGATATCGGCCTAATTCTGCCCTGCATGCATTGTTTGTAGTTTTCCTCTGGACATGTAGGAGAATCTTACAAAGTTCCGTGTGCAAGGTCTCAATGGGATGTTTGTCCCAGTGGGTAAAATCTTGTTTTGTAAGTGGACCCCACACCTCGCTGCCATAGAGTGCGATTGGTTCAATCACACATTTAATTAGTTTTTGCGAAATTGTAATAGGTATTTCAATTTGGATTTGTTTTTTAATGGCGTAGAATGCCCTGCGTGCTTTGTCTCTTAGTTCATTCACTGCATTATTTAGGTGTCCAGTCGAACTTATTTTTAAACCTAAATAGTTGTATTGTGTGCAATACTCTATATGTTTTGCACCAATTGAGAACTTTGGTTTTATTCCCTGGGATCTGGAATTTGTCTGGAAAATCATTATTTTGGTCTTTTTGGGGTTTACTGTCAGGGCCCAGGTCTGACAGTACTGCTCTAGCAGGTCCAAGCTCTGCTGTAGACCATGTGCTGTGGGTGAAAGCAGGCACAGGTCATCTGCAAAGAGCAGGCATCTAACTTCCGAATTGTGGAGACTAACACCAGGGGCTGAGGACTTTTCTAGAATATTGGCCAATTCATTGATGTAAATGTTAAATAGCACAGGGCTGAGATTGCAACCCTGGCGGAGGCCCCGCCCCTGGTTAAATTATTCAGTTTGTTTCTTGCCAATTTTTATGCTACACATGTTGCCTGTATACATTGATTTTATAATGTCATATGTTTTACCCCCTACACCACTTTCAATGACTTTGTAGAACAGTCCTGTATGCCAGATAGAATCAAATGCTTTTTGGAAGTCAATAAAGCAAGTATAGAGTTTTGTCTTATTTTTGTGGACGTGTTTATCTATTAGGGTGTGTAGGGTGTAAATATGATCTGTTGTTCTATGTTTTGGTATAAATCCAATTTGGCTTTTACTCAGGATATTGTGCTTATTAAGGAAGTTTAGGACTTACATTTATAATACTACAGAAAACCTTCCCCAGGTTACTGTTCACACAAATTCCTCTGTAATTGTTAGGGTCAGATTTGTCTCCGTTTTTAAAGATTGGTGTTATGAGTCCTTGGTTCCAGATGTCAGGGAAGTAACCTACACTCAGGATCAAGTTAAACAATTTTAATATAGCCAATTGATATTTTTCACTAGTGAATTTGAGCATCTCATTTAGGATCCCATCAGGTCCGCATGCTTTTTTTGATTTGAGGGCTTGAAGTTTTTTAAGGAGCTCTTGCTCAGTAATTGGGGAGTCTAATGGATTTTGGTAGTCCTTTATAGATTTTTCCAGTTTGTTTAACTTTTCATAAATTCTGCACTGTTCAGTATTATCCTGAGTGTCAACAGTGTTGTAGAGTGCTTTAAAGTGATTTGTCCAAATGTCACCATTTTGTATGGCTAATTCCTGTTGTTTGGGTTTGTTTAGGTTTTTCCAATTTTGCCAGAAGTTGTTTTTATTTATGGACTCCTCAATTAGTGTCAGTTGCTTTCTGTTGTACTGGGATTTCTTGATTCTGAGTGTACGTTTATATGATTTTAATGTCTCACAGTACTGAAGGCGTAGTTCTCTGTTGTTTGGGTCTCTGTGTTTTTGGTTCGATAGTGTTCTAAGTTTTTTCCTAATGTTTTTACAATCTGTATCAAACCATTTGTCTTCTCTCTCTATCTCTCTCTCTATCTCTCTCTTGATCTCTCCCTCTCTCTCTCTATATATATATATATATATATCTCTTGATCTCTTTCTGTCTCTGTCTCTGTCTCTGTCTCACTCTCACTCTCACTCTCACTCTCACTCTCTCTCTCTCTCTCTCTCTCTCTCTCTTTCTCTTTCTCTCTCTCTCTCTCTCTCTCTCTCTCACTTGATCTCTCTCTCTCTCTCTCCCTCTCTCTCTCTCTCTCTCTCTCTCTCCCTCTCTCTCTCTCTCTCTTTCTCTCTCTCCCTCTCTCCCTCTCTCTCTCTCTCTCTCTCTCTCTCCCTCTCTCTCTCTCTCTCTCTCTCTCACTTGATCTCTCTGTATCAGTCTCTCTCTCTCTCTTGATCTCTCTCTTTTGATCTCTCTCTCTTGATCTCTCTCTCTCTCTCTCTCTCTCTCTCTCTCTCCTCCCTCTCTTCATTCACTCTCTCTGACACCCCATTCATTTAATTTTTTATTAAACTTCAGTGCTCTCTGAGACTCATTTCCTCTCTCAGGCCCTTTCCTGTGGCTCGTCGAGGAACACAGAGCACACTCTGAGTTTCCCAGAGGCTGGCAGGGGTCGGGTGGGGATGGTGGAGGGGGAAGTGGTAGGGAACATGATTTGGGGAAGCTCTCCCACTTAGCCGACTCAGCTGTTCCACTGTTCATACCAGACCTTATTCCTTTGTTCCACAGGCTGCCAAAATGCTGCAGGCGTAGACGTGGGACACAAGGTGGAGTCCTGGTTAAAAGAGAAAACCGAATGGCGCTCCCCTCCGTTCTATTGGCAAAGAGAGGTAAAGAAATAAAAAACAGTAAAGTGACAGTAAAACGTATATATACAGTGGGGAGAACAAGTATTTGATACACTGCCGATTTTGCAGGTTTTCCCACTTACAAAGCATGTAGAAGTCTGTAATGTTTATCATAGGTACTCGTCAACTGTGAGTGACGGAATTTTTTATATTTTTTTATATTTAACCTTTATTTTACTAGGCTAGTCAGTTAAGAACAAATTCTTATTTACAATGACGGCCTAGGAACAGTGGGTTAACTGCCTTGTTCAGGGGCAGAACGACAGATTTTGTCAGCTCGGGGATTGTCAGCTCGGGGATTCGATCTGGCAACCTTTCAGTTACAGGCCCAACACTCTAACCACTAGGCTACCTGCCGCCCCAAAATCTAAAACAAAAATCCAGAAAATCACATTGTATGATTTTTAAGTAATTAATTTGCATTTTATTGCATGACATAAGTATTTGATAAATCAGAAAAGCAGAACTTAATATTTGGTACAGAAACCTTTGTTTGCAATTACAGAGATCATACGTTTCCTGTAGTTCTTGACCAGGTTTGCACACACTGCAGCAGGGATTTTGGCCCACTCCTCCATACAGACCTTCTCCAGATCCTTCAGGTTTCGGGGCTGTCGCTGGGCAATACAGACTTTCAGCTCCCTCCAAAGATTTTCTATTGGGTTCAGGTCTGGAGACTGGCTAGGCCACTCCAGGACCTTGAGATGCTTCTTACGGAGCCACTCCTTAGTTGCCCTGGCTGTGTGTTTCGGGTCGTTGTCATGCTGGAAGACCCAGCCACGACCCATCTTCAATGCTCTTACTGAGGGAAGGAGGTTGTCGGCCATGGCCCCATCCATCCTCCCCTCAATACGGTGCAGTCGTCCTGTCCCCTTTGCAGAAAAGCATCCCCAAAGAATGATGTTTCCACCTCCATGCTTCACGGTTGGAATGGTGTTCTTGGGGTTGTACTCATCCTTCTTCTTCCTCCAAACACGGCGAGTGGAGTTTAGACCAAAAGCTCTATTTTTGTCTCATCAGACCACATGACCTTCTCCCATTCCTCCTTTGGATCATCCAGATGGTCATTGGCAAACTTCAGACGGGCCTGGACATGCGCTGGCTTGAGCAGGGGGACCTTGCATGCGCTGCAGGATTTTAATCCATGACGGCGAAGTGTGTTACTAATGGTTTTCTTTGAGACTTTGGTCCCAGATCTCTTCAGGTCATTGACCAGGTCCTGCCGTGTAGTTCTGGGCTGATCCCTCACTTTCCTCATGATCATTGATGCCCCACAAGGTGAGATCTTGCATGGTGCCCCATACCGAGGGAGATTGACCGTCATCTTGAACTTCTTCCATTTTCTAATAATTGCGCCAACAGTTGTTGCCTTCTCACCAAGCTGCTTGCCTATTGTCCTGTAGCCCATCCCAGCCTTGTGCAGATCTACAATTTTATCCCTGATGTCCTTACACTGCTCTCTGGTCTTGGCCATTGTGGAGAGGTTGGAGTCTGTTTGATTGAGTGTTTGGACAGGTGTCTTTTATACAGGTAACGAGTTCAAACAGGTGCAGTTAATACAGGTAATGAGTGGAGAACAGGAGGGCTTCTTAAAGAAAAACTAACAGGTCTGTGAGAGCCCGGACTTCTTACTGGTTGGTAGGTGATCAAATACTTATGTCTTGCAATAAAATGCAAATTAATTATTTAAAAATCATACAATGTGATTTTCTGTATACAGGTGGTATATACAGGTGGTACCGGTACAGAGTCAATGTACATGTAGGTATAGGGGCGACAGGTAGCCCAGTGGTTAGAGTGTTGGGCCTGTAACCGAAAGGTTGCTGGATTGAATCCCTGAGCTGACAAGTTAAAAATCTGTTGTTCTGCCCCTGAACAAGGCAGTTAACCCACTGTTCCTAGGCTGTCATTGAAAATAAGAATTTGTTCTAAACTGACTTGCCTAGTAAAAAAAAATTAGTTAAAGTGACTATGCATAGATAAACAGAGAGTTGCAGCAGTGAAGAGGGGTTGGGGTATGCAACATCTGCTCTAGCCTTTAGCTCAGAGCGGATGTTGCCTGTAATCCATGGCTTCTGGTTGGGGTATGTACGTCCAGTCACTGCGGGGACGACGTCATTGATGCACTTATAGATGAAGCCAATGACTGATGTGGTGTACTCCTCAATGCCATCGGACAAAACGCGGAACATATTCCATTCATAAGAGACGGTAGCAGCAACGTTATGTACAAAATAAGTTACAAACAACGCAAAAAAGCACAATTGGTCAGGAGCACGTAAAACGTCAGCTATCTTCTTCGGCGCCATCTTCTTAGTTGACTCAGAGAGAGAAAGACAATAGTTGAACCGTTTCGAACAAATTCATTTCTTAAGAAATGAAGAAGAAGCAGCAGAGAGAGCGAGGGAGAGATTGAGATTTTGTTGTATTTTATTTCTTAGCTAGCAAATGCAGCTAGCTAATTCAGCCTACTCAAACACCCGGCTCAAACAGAGAGGAATGATATTTAGCTAGCTGGCTAAGCCTATCAAACACTGGAACATTTCCAAGTCAAGGTAAGCTTTCGATTTTACAAATTTATTGCCACCGGGGCCTGCCGGTCTAAATGCTAAACTGCTTGCTGACTACACTGTACAACTGCATGATTGTAGCAGGTTTACTAATGTGTTAGATCTAGTAGCTATGTTGACTATGACATTAGCTAATATGGTGACATTGACAAAGATGTAGGCTGTGTAGCGGTTAGTGGTTATGGCATGGTTTGGCTTGGAAAGGTTTATCACCTGGTCAAAGACAGCTGTTGTGTTGTGCACTGAAGTCCAAGCTGACCATCAGAGACCACTATGATGACACACCAAATGATGACCACTAATCAGAGACCACTATGATGACACACCAAATGATGACCACCAATCAGAGACCACTATGATGACAACACCAAATGATGACCACCAATCAGAGACCACTATGATGACACACCAAATGATGACCACCAATCAGAGACCACTATGACGACACACCAAATGATGACCACCAATCAGAGACCACTATGTTGTCCTCTTCTAATGCTTATTAAGAGGATAGTTATCCAAAAGTAACTGAATCAGAGTATGTTAATGAGCCTAGAGGTTAGAGTTTTGGACCAGTAATCATAAAGGTCCCTAATACCTGAGCAGACAAGGTCAAAAATCTGTTGATGTGTCCTTGAACAAGGCACTTAACCGGGGGTGGCATACTGCTATGGCTGACCCTGTAAAACAACACATTTCACTGTGACAATAAAACATTATACATTATTTTTATCCAAAAGGTATATTACTGACTATAATTTTGGACAGGTCACTAGTAAGTGTAACAGATTTAGAAAGTAACCAACCCAACCCTGTTATTGAAGTATATTATTTTTTTCTGAATGCTTAAACAATAACAGTGATTCTTGAAGCACTTTCTCTGAAACCATTAACACTTGTAGCCAATGCATTTACCCAGTGAGCCAAACTGAATGCACATTCTCTGAAACCATTAACACTTGTAGCCAATGCATTTACCCAGTGAGCCAAACTGAATGCACGTTCTCTGAAACCATTAACACTTGTAGACAATGCATTTACCCAGTGAGCCAAACTGAATGCACGTTCTCTGAAACCATTAACACTTGTAGCCAATGCATTTACCCAGTGAGCCAAACTGAATGCACGTTCTCTGAAACCATTAACACTTGTAGACAATGCATTTACCCAGTGAGCCAAACTGAATGCACGTTCTCTGAAACCATTAACACTTGTAGACAATGCATTTACCCAGTGAGCCAAACTGAATGCACGTTCTCTGAAACCATTAACACTTGTAGCCAATGCATTTACCCAGTGAGCCAAACTGAATGCACATTCTCTGAAACCATTAACACTTGTAGACAATGCATTTACCCAGTGAGCCAAACTGAATGCACGTTCTCTGAAACCATTAACACTTGTAGCCAATGCATTTACCCAGTGAGCCAAACTGAATGCACGTTCTCTGAAACCATTAACACTTGTAGACAATGCATTTACCCAGTGAGCCAAACTGAATGCACATTCTCTGCTTTATGCTCAGTTTGTAATTGAATAAAACACTTTTGGCAAAACTGTTAACATTGGTCTCTGCATTACTACACTATTTCGCCAACTGTCTTTCCACGTTGACACGTAAAACACTTTTAGATAACGAGTTCACTTACAAACCAAAGCTTGAGTACTAGAAATAGGCCACAGGTAAACATTTGGTTTGGACAACAATGGAGGCCAGTACTGGACAGAGAGTAAGAGGGGTGAGAACTGGAGGAGGGTGAGGAGGTGAGGAGGAGGAGGAGGAGGAGGAAGAGGTGAAGTAGGAAGGGGAAGAAGGAGAGGACGGGGAAGAGGAAGAGGAAGGGGAGTCAGGAACACAATAACTGATGAAATCAGAGCGACTGAGTTTAAAGAGTTTTGCAAGAATTGTTTGCTTTTGCAAGAGATGTATAATGTTTTGGTGGTTTGATGTAAGGTTTTGTGGTTAGTGTGTCGAGTCTTGCAAAAATAGCCATTAGTTTCAAACTTTAAAGTGATTGTCACTGTGGATCTGATAGGGAGTTCTTCAAATGGGTGACCAAACATTATAGTCTGGTGTTGATGGAAGGTTAAAGACACATGAACATATGAAGTTTAACTATAAATATAGAGTCTTCCAACATGCATTGTGGGCTTTACAACTGTGTGTGTCTGTGTGTGTGTGTCTCTGTATGCGTGTGTCTGTGTGTTTGTCTCTCTGCGTGTGTGTGTGTTTGTGTGTGTGTGTGTGTGTGTGTGTGTGTGTGTGTGTGTGTGTGTGTGTGCGTGTATGTGTGTGTGTGTGTGTGTATGTGTCTGTGTGTCTGTGTCTGTGTTTATGTCTGTGTCTGTGTCTGTCAGCAGTTTTATAAAAACATGTACAGTAAGAAACACAATGTTATTTTCATGGTCTTTAAATGAACTACCTGAGTACTTTTTGGCCCCAGTTTTTATGAGGTTCATTTTCTTTGCTCAAATGGTGTACATTGCACACTGGGGCAAAAGCCTTTGACGTCAGGGACCCAAGCCAAACTCTGAGCAGTAGAATTACCCAAGTAAATGGTTATATATGAAGTGGCCTGAGTATTGTTTGCAAATTAGTACAATAACAAATATATCAGTGTGAAAGGCCAGCAGTTTGTGCACGACTCTAGCCAGTGAAGTGCAGTTGTTGCCAAAGAATGGTCTGTTCAGTGAGATGTGGATAGCCCTCCTCAGATAGTCATGTGGCGGTGGTTGTGAGACAACTGGTCAGTCACCTTAAAACCCTGACTCTGTTACACTCCATTTTGTAGCTTTACGTTTACCATGACTATGGTTATCTATTCAACATTAGCATATAGTACCCAGACACTTGTTAAAGGTGATCAAAGTGCCTAACTCACAACATGACCCTCCCTTCCCCCTCTCTCCCTAGCCAGTCTGATGAGATACAGTAAGGGAGGTACCGCTACCTTCAGGACATATGGTGCCCGACAGGATTCATCATTACACAACAGTCCACTTCCCCTGCCTCTGCAGATGGCAAGCTGTTAGCTTTAATGAGATGCATGCCAGTGCTGAAGTTTGGGAGACAGATTGGGCCTCCTGCTAACTGTGTCCACCGTTGTCGCAGACCTCACCCCGCCAGCCCTCCAGACGAGCCGTTTGAGCAACCTGACTCTCCTTGCATAATTTAAAACCCGAAGCTATCCTTTTTATAACACATGCACCGGCATATCCCATGGCTTTCTTTGAAACACATATATCACAAGTTCAAAACAATTGCATTATGGAAACATAAACAATACACTCTAAAAATATCTCTTCCTAATATTTTAAAAGTTCATGAAGTTGAGTGCTAAACTCACAACTTAAAGACTGTTATTAGGGACCGTTTACATTTTCAAGAGTCTTGATCACTGCAAATTACTAAGTTTATCTGTGCTGTGTTGTGTAGCGAATCATAATTAGATACCAAACTTACAAATAAGTAACAATGTCCTTCTTGGTTCCTAGTTCACAATTTTACTCTAACCAAGCCACTGAGTATTGAGAACTTTCCGCAAATTGTCTTTATTTTTTCTTTCTGATCTTACCCAAACGTGAGACTCCATTTATTTTTTTCAGGGAGAGTGTATTCTCTGGGATATTCTCTGGCACTGAGATTGTTTGGAGAGGGGTTTCGTTTTGCAACCCCCCTCCCCATGTGGGAAGTGTCCAATAGTGTGAAATCTCCTCTGAAGACTCGGGGGGGGGGGGGGGGGGGAATCCCCGCCTGTCTCGCTGTGGTGATAAGTCGTGATAGTATTATCAGTTAAGGCTTCACACTGCTCAGACCCATAGGGCCCCACTGTGCAGACAGGAGTGAGGGAGTCCTGGAATAATTTTTTGTTCTGAGAGTGAGGTAATACTCTATAGTCTGTGTGACAGGGATGTGAATGTGTGGAAGTGTTTCTGAAGATAAGAATAGATAGTACAACGATAAAAAAAACATTTTTATTATGATTCTTATCATAAGGTCACCTTATTGTACCATCTTCAAGGTGTGTTGCTTTGTTGTGTTGTGTGTCGCATTGCAGAAAAGTTACTTCACCTTGGCCTTGGAATATTTCTCAGAGTTCTTGGTGAATTGCCTGCTCAGGTTCGCGACGGGTCTCAGTTGTATAATATTGGAAAATCATAATTAATAACGTAATTTGTTTATTTCATCATGTACTTAACCTTCCATTTTGTAATATCAGATGTTAAATACTAGCAGCTAAACAAACAGTTGAAATAAGGCTTAGCTTAAAAGTGTAGTTTATAATCACTGTTTATTTTCAAATAGAGTTTGTTTAGGAATAACTTCTAGGTTAACTGTTTATTTTTAAATTAATTCCATGCTAATATACTGTATACTCTCCTCAATTGTTTGGGGGGTTTTGTCCTCCAAAGCACCTTCATGTTGTCACAGAAAAAGACACGAGAATATGATTAAACCTCAATTAGAGGACGATTTGACCCTTAGTTTGAGCAAGGCCTAAATACAGACACTGAGCAAGGCCTCAATACAGACACTGAGCAAGGCCTGAATACAGACACTGAGCAAGGCCTCAATACAGACACTGAGCAAGGCCTCAATACAGACACTGAGCAAGGCCTCAATACAGACACTGAGCAAGGCCTCAATACAGACACTGAGCAAGGCCTCAATACAGACACTGAGCAAGGCCTCAATACAGACACTGAGCAAGGCCTCAATACAGACACTGAGCAAGGCCTCAATACAGACACTGAGCAAGGCCTCAATACAGACACTGAGCAAGGTCTCAATACAGACACTGAGCAAGGCCAGAGAGGCCTACGTTTACTGACTAGGTGTTAGCTAGGAGTTGAGACAACAGAACAGGTCCACAGTAAATCAATCTCCCAAAGACAGTACAGATCTTGTGTCTCTTACTCTTGTGGGGCTTTTCTGATAGTTGTGAATTAACATAGTAAGGGTTATTGTTAGTAACTCTCAAATTTTTGCAGGTTCATAATTGATAACAGGTGTGTGTTTTTTGAAGTTCTGTATTTTTTTTTTCCTCTGCAGTGAACTGAGGTCGTCATTCAATGCACGCCTCAGTTTGAGAGCTTCCCTCTTCTTAATACCACCCGTTCCTCTGCTGTCTTAAACGAGTTTGTGTTCATTCATCCTCTTTGCTGGAGGAGGAGGACACCACAAGCACCACTGTCTTTCCAGCTGGGATGTGGCGAAACATACCGCATTCCTCTTTCTGCTCCGGTCACTCTGTCTGCTGTTACCCTCAGTGGAGACTCCACAGAGTTGGTCCTAGCCAAGCCGTGTTGGGAATGGGACTGAGAATGGGGTTAGGATCGGCCGGAGAGGGATACTGGATTATAAGAAGACAGGTGGAATAAATAAATCTCTCTCTACCTCACGTCCATGCGATTTATGATGTTCAACAGAGGCAAATAAAGTCAAGGGGGGAAAAAAAACAACTTATGAAATTGTGCTCTTCAAAATGATTTGCTCTCTTTTGCAGCCTGTCTTGAGTTAGCACAGCCTCCTGCTCACTGCTCCATGGCTGATTGATTGTGAAGCTTGCGATTTGAGAGAGTTTAGCTGTTTTTCCAGATGAGGTTAGTGTCGCTGCCCTGAAACACAAGAGAAGGGAGAGAGAGGAGAAGAAGGGGAAAAACCAGAGGGTTTAATGGGTAAATCCCAGTTAGATAAATTAATATTCACTGGCTGGAGGGTGAGGTAATGAACCCGTCCCTGGAAAATATTTTGACCAATGTATGTACAACTAAGTAAATGGTAAGTATTTCCAGTTTACCGTTTAATTGCAGTCAGCTGGAACGTGTTGCATTTTGACACAGCAGTGAGAGAGGGAGGGAGAGGGAGAGAAGGGGACTGCAACTCTTGCACAGACACCTACATGCACATATACACACAACACAGACATACACACCATTCTCCTCGCTATGGAGGTGCAGCAGGTGTGCTCAGACTGTGGTGTTTCGGTCCAATTCTTTTCAGAGCCATGACTCAAGGGTACTCACAGCACCTCACACTTTCCATCAGTCTGGCATTCTATATTCGCTGTGAGCCCTGCACATACTTTTCAGCACGGTCAAAGAGACACAGCATATGACACTCTGCAATGTGACTTATATAATACTGAGCGTGTATGTGTGCTTGTGTTTAGGGTTAGGGTTAGGAGGTAGGGTTAGTTATAGGGTTAGGGTTAGGAGCTAGGGTTAGTTTTAGGGTTAGAGTTAGGAGCTAGGGTTAGTTTTAGGGTTAGTGTTAGGAGCTAGGGTTAGTTTTAGGGTTAGGGTTAGGAGGTAGGGTTAGTTTTAGGGTTAGTGTTAGGAGCTAGGGTTAGTTTTAGGGTTAGGGTTAGGAGCTAGGGTTAGTTATAGGGTTAGGGTTAGGAGGTAGGGTTAGTTTTAGGGTTAGGGTTAGGAGGTAGGGTTAGTTTTAGGGTTAGGGCTAGGAGCTAGGGTTAGGTTTAGGGTTAGGGTTAGGAGCTAGGGTTAGGTTTAGGGTTAGGAGCTAGGGTTAGTTATAGGGTTAGTGTTAGGAGCTAGGGTTAGGGTTAAGGTTAGGAGCTAGGGTTAGTTATAGGGTTAGTGTTAGGAG
Source organism: Thymallus thymallus (assembly GCA_023634145.1). Lineage (NCBI taxonomy): Eukaryota > Metazoa > Chordata > Actinopteri > Salmoniformes > Salmonidae > Thymallus > Thymallus thymallus. The sequence continues at coordinate 31,853,061 of CM042416.1, read as the reverse complement.
CTAGGGTTAGGTTTAGGGATTTTGAATGGGACTGAATTGTGTGTCCACACAAGGTTAGTCGTACAAGACTGTGTGAGTATGTGTGTGTGTGTGTGTGATACATGAATAGTGGGGCTAAGAGGTCAAATATAAGATAAAATCAAATGCAAAAGTCTAATTAAATCTGTGAGCTGGCTCCGATTTGTTAAAGCGAGCCATGTATCTATTACAGAGACTACCTAAGAAATGTTCTTTTAATTAGACACATTTATATTTTTTTCCATGTTTTGACAGAAATTCTTACATAAACATACACCACAAAGACAGACAGAGTAACAAAAAGCGTGGTCATGTTTGTGTTTGACACTTGGAATAAAAACTGCAGTGAACTTGCCTTCTGCCTGTTTCGGTCCGTAACGTTTTTTCATTTCCACCCTTTAATCCTGTTCGGATATTAGCAGCACCTGGGAAAAAACTAAAAAAACTCAAATCTACTTATTTAGATTTGTACATTAATAGGCAACAATTTGGGATCATTTGCATAATATGACTTTCAAAGTGTTTGCACAGCTTTATATAATACCTCCTGTTACACTCTGTTTCATTTGCCAACCATCCAAAATGGTTTACAGTCATTTCCTGATTTTAGTTTTTTGGGCCGAAGGACTCAATAAGGCATTGCTCAAAACATGAAATTATCTACTAAATAGCTCTCAAAAGTTTTTATGAGTGTTGCTGTGTTGACTGTCTGGGAAGTGTTTGTCTGTGGTGAGACAGCTGATTATAACCAGAGGAGAAGGAGCCTAGGGACGCTTATGTTGTGCTGTGCTACACTGTGCCGTGTTGCCTTGTGTTTTGTGTTGCACTGTGGTGTTTTGTGTTGTACTGTGGTGTGTTGTGTTGTACTGTGGTTTGCTGTAATGTGTTGTGGCCATCAGCTCTGTCCCATGCCTGGACTCCAGCACGCCATGTTCTCTACTTTAAATGTATGGTGTGAATTTTATTGAACCTAAAACCCCGCGTGGACATTTTCCCCACCTGGACAGCTCAGCTGAGGCCTTTAGACAATCAGGGACGGAATGTGAAAATGAGTGTACACGAGGCTGGGCGAGAGAGAGAGGGTGTTATCCCAAAGTGTTTCTCACACGACAATTCAACAAATCTATCCAACTGTTAACTGTAGATGGTGGGCCCATGTTCCCCAAACACTTTCTGCTTTTTAATGTACAGGTGCTGCATGGCGAGGCAAGGGGACTGTGCTGTGCCATAGTGCAGACCTGCCTGCCTGGATGGCTGGATGGATGGCGTAATGGGAACTGCCAGCTGCAGGCCTAACTACAACACTGTTGTAGTGGAGGAGATTGGGAGAGTTCTTCTTCTCGGACACACAGCTGAACTGATGTCTCATTCCCGTGTTTCTAAGTGAGGGACCTCACCAAAGTGCTTCAGCAACTCTAACATCCCTGAATGGAAAGATATGTTATAGTACTGTGTATAATTACTGTACTATTTGTTTCATTCTGTTGAGGTAAAATTGCTTCACATGCTCTCGCTCAGTTACACTTCTCCTGGTGTTGCTTTGTAAGCAGCAAAATATGAACGTTCCTAGAAGTGTAGTGTTCATTGTAAAAACAATCATTTCCTTACTGTGAAAATACAGTGTGTCCATTGCCTTCTGACTTAGTTAACCTGCAGCGATCCTGATGGTAGGCTAAGGCAGCCGCAGTGTAATACATTGTGCTTGGCTGGCTCTCCTGAAACATTTCACTTATAGCGTTATTGCTCAGAGTACTCTACCTCCAACCTTGCCAGCTGACAGAAAAAAAAGGGAGAGAAGTTGAGCAGTTGAATCTAAGCAGATGGCACTGTTTTACTTTTGCTTTGGCCATCTGGAGTTTACTTAAACTGATGACTTCATAATCAAACACTGGCCCACCAGCCAACTACGGCACCACTCACCACTCACCACTCACCACTCTCCACACCACACGCCTTGGCAGTGTGGCCTGCTACACGGTACCAAGGGTAAAGAGGTCACAAGGCTAGTGGACTGTTGGGAAGGGATTTGGTGTGTGTGTGTGTGTGTGTCTGTGTGTATGTGTGTGTGTGCATGTGTATGTGTGTGTGCTTGCGTGTATGCATATGGTATATACCAGTGGTTCCCAAGCAGGGGTACGAGGAACCCTGGTGGTACTAGGAATCCTGGAGGTACTTGGCCTATCCACAGGGGATACTTGAAAAGACTCATGAGTCCATGGGGTTACTGGTAAAATGCACATGAGGGGGTACTTCAGAGGTAGAGCAGAAATTGGTAACATAAAAAGGTTGGGAACCATTGGTGTAGGCCACCCTGGTACAGTGAAAGTGTGAGAGTATGGCACTGAAAGAAAACACATTTTTCATCTGTCAGCTGGTGTGTCTCTGGAATACAGGATAGCATCATTAATCTAAATGTCTCTTGGAATGTTCTAACTCCTCTCTCATCTACATAAAAACCTTAATTACTGCAGGCATAAAGGACTGTTCTCTGACCCAGTCCCACACACTCCTGGCGAAAGTCAACTCCTCTCTCTTGACACCTGCATGAGGAGAATGAGTAAGAGACCAATTGCCACCCATACAGTCACATTGGCACTCAGTTCCCCAAAAAGTTTCAAAAGTAACAAAGTTGAGAGCAATTGCTTTAGAATGAGTTTGCTTTTCTCACAAATATTACTGTGAAATGATGGTGTTTTTCCAAGGGGAAATACAGGTAAATATCCACAACCATTGCATAATGTTGAACATACCGTATGTATGTGCAGCTGTGGGCTCCTTTGATGAGAGGCAGATTTCCTTCTCTATGGTTCAGTACCCTCAGGGGCTTGTCTTGTAGCATTGTGTGTAACTGTTGTAGTTGGAGGGAACGAGGGAGGGTGTAGCGTACAGTGACCCAATGATGTCTGGGCTTGTAATTCACCAGGGCCTGCAGTCATGTTCTGATATTGAGCAGAGGATAAGGAGCCGTACGATTGTGGATCTTCTATCCTTTCTCTGTGTTCTCTGGTTATCCCTCTCCTCAGTTGATCTGTGTACCGTTGTTGTCTTATTTTATGGGAGAGAGGTTGGAATGACTGGCTTCAAGTGGATGAGATGGATTTGGTTGGGATGCACTCTGGTGGAGTTACAGACATGACAGGACATGACTTGGGCCCCCGTGAACTACAAAACCACTGACACCAGAGAGCATTGTTGATTTTCAGCGGCTTGATCCAAGATTGAATATAATCCATTGGTTTTTGGGGGGTTGCATACCGCAGATGTCTTGTTAACACTGTACCAACCTTGATGAATGTACTGTAACTCACTTGCACATCGACCAATGTCTACTCATTCACTGTCAGTTTGGTATAAAAGTCAGGCAAGGAAAAAGTAAGCCCGATTAATTTGGGCCTAGAAGCACTAACAATGGAGAATCTCCGTAGAACATGCTTTTTAGGCTAGGCTTAAAATGTGTCTGGGAAACTGCCCAAAAGTCCTTGAAGCGTTGTTAGGTCAGAACAGTGCGTAGCTAAACAGCCTCTTCCTAATAAGGAAGAAGAAAAGAATGAACAACGAGCAGAGTGACTCCTCTCCTCTCCTGCTCGGTGTTTAATAGACTAGCTGCAAGGCTAACACAACAACCAAAGAGGAATCTGTTCGCTGTGGTCATGCATTCAGGTTATATGCAACATTGTTCAAGACAAGAGCCCCTTGTCTCTTTTCAAATCTCTCACACTTCTGTATTTGTTTCTATCCAATAGACTCATGACATTGTAGACAGAAGAACATACAGCTGTATGGATAAGGGAGACCGGGGTTGGTTGTGTCATGAGTTGGTTGTCACGGTGCTAATACCACTGAGTGTACAAAACAATTAGGAACCCCCGTCTCTTTCCATGACATAGACTGACCAGGTGAATCCAGATGAAAGCTATGATCTATTAATGTCACTTGTTAAATCCACTTCAATCAGTGTAGATGAAGGGGAGGAGACAGGTTAAAGAATGATTTTTAAGCCTTGAGACAATTGAGACTTGGATTGTGTATGTGTGCCATTCATAGGGTGAATGGGCAGACAAAATATTTAAATGCCGTTGAACAGGGTATGGTAGTAGGTGCCAGGCGCACTGGTTTGTGTCAAGAACTGCAATGCTGCTGGGTTTTCCACGCTGGGTTTTTCCTGTGTGTATCAAGAATGGTCCACCACCCAAAGGACATCCAGCCAACTTGACTCAACGGTGGGAAGCAATGGAGTCAACATGGGCCAGCATCCTTGTGGAACGCAAGACAATCAATCCCTTCCTGGATCAAGATCCAAGTTGCCTAAATAGTTATTGAAAAAAAATATATTACGCCCTTTGTGTGCACTTCCGGTAATACCGTATACGCCGGTATGGTACAGAAACGGTACGACAGTACGAAAATCTGGATACCACCCAACCCTATTTAAAATGTGTGAATTCTTTGAAGGAACTCATCCGCCTAGTCAATTCATGTCCGAATGACAAAACATTGAGTTGAGGGGAATTTATGTTTTGCATAGTTTAAAATAAAAGAAGGAACATATGTTCTTTGTAAATATTTGAATTATGGGAGTATCTGTGAGCAATTATGTTTGTTGAAAAGAGGAAAGGAAGAGCTTTACACCTATTTCTACGTTCCTAGGTCAAGCCATGTTGTAATTGGTATGTTAATTAGCTTTGGGAGATGGCTGGGGATGGTTGTTACATGGAATGTGGGGTTGGTTCTCACTATCAACCCCATTATAATAAATCCCAAGCTCTTGTGTGCTTCTGCTATAAAGAGCTCCCTAAGTTGCCTCTCCCTCACACACATATTATTTCTTCCATACACCCAGTCTGGTCCCATCGCTGCAACTCCCCTACGGACTCGGGAGAGGTCGAGAGCCAAGCATCCTCCGAAACACGACCCCGCCAAGCCACACTGCCTCTTGACACACTGCTCGCTTAACCAGGAAGCCAGACACACCAATGTGTCGGAAGAAACACCGTCCAGCTGGCGACCAATGTCAGCTTGCAGGCGCCCGGCCCGCCACAAGGAGTCGCTAGAGCACGATGGGACAAGGAAATCCCGGTCTGCCAAACCCTCCCCTAACCCGGATGACGCTGGGCCAATTGTGTGCCACCTCATGGGTCTCCCGGTCACGGCCTGTACTATGATGGCTCTGATATGCTCATGTCACATTGTCATTTCCAGCTTGGTTAAAGCAGCTATGCTGAATGCGTAACTAGGTCAGTGCAGTACAGCTCAGCCTGGCTTGGCTCAGTGGTGTAAAAAGGATACTTTTTGGGATGGGGAGGAGTTAATTGTGTCTGACCACTTGTGAACACTCCAGGCTTGTAAATGAGGCGATAATTATATGGCTTGTGGTCAGTCACTTCACAGCTAGCGTGGAGCTGTTGGCCACAGTGCCGTTCATTTGCCAGCCAGTGCTGCTTTCACACTTGTGCCGTCACATTATGAGCAGACTTGAGCAGAATTGAGGTCCTCGGGGCAGAGCCCTGGGGCTGCATGCCCTCACCAGAATGATGCTTATTGGCTCATTCACAAGGCCTGGTGATGATGTTGCCTGAAATCAAAACCTCTGGAAAAGTATACAGCACAGTTGATTATGGGGCTGGCTGGCTGGCTGGCGGACACAGCTGCAGCATGTAGGAGTTCATTAAAGCTGTCTGCTCTTGATTTGTTTGGTCAGAGAGGGAAGAGCCAATTACAGTGAAGTAGTTCATATACAGTATGCAAGAGTTCCGTAAAGCAGAATAGTGAGAACACAGCATCATGTTAACTTGTATTTGCATTTGTTTTAAAATAATCTTATAAGACATCTTATAGATTTTTTGCAAAAAATCGGACATGATTTATGGTTGAAAGCGAAGCATCCTAAATTATCCTAAATTCAATGTAAAGACTTAGGCCTAGATTCGATCAGATGGCGGTGTCGGAGGTGGAACTGCATTGGAGGAGTCAAATCGGCTAGCAGCTGCTCTTGCAATCATTGTCAAGAAGACCACACCCTTCCCACTCGCGTTAGAAGTTCAGAACGAGATAGTTTAGGCTATATAGAAATAATTTTGGCTCAAATTTAAAAAACATTAAATTAAATTATGAGGATTTTTATCATCCTAATCGAGGTGGAGATTCAGACTTGTGAACAAGACTGCATGGGATTTTATTTTCATTTTTTAAAAAACCTTTATTTAACTAGGAAAATCAGTTAAGAACAAATTCTTATTTACAATGACGGCCTACACCAGCCAAACTCAGACGACGCTGGGCCAATTGTACACCGCTCTATGGGACTCCCAATCACAGCCGGTCGTGATACAGTCTGGATTCGCAGTCTGGATTCGAGCCAGGTTGTCTGTAGTGATGCCTCTAGCACTGAGATGCAGTGTCTTAGACCACTGAGCCAGGTTGTCTGTAGTGACGCCTCTAGTACTGAGATGCAGTGTCTTAGACCACTGAACCAGGTTGTCTGTAGTGACGCCTCTAGCACTGAGATGCAGTGTCTTAGACCACTGAACCAGGTTGTCTGTAGTGACGCCTCTAGCACTGAGATGCAGTGTCTTAGACCACTGCGACTCCATGTAGCTAATGGCAATGTCCGCTTTAGGTACAGTATAATGCCAGGAGCCGCTGGTTGATTTGACAGCTCTAACGCAGTTCCACCTAAAACACAGCCAAAACAATTGATTTGATTGAATAGAGCCCTTAATGTTTTCACCCCCCATCATCACCATTCTTGTTTCATTGAACACTTCTGATCTCTCCAAATACGTCTTAGGAGGGGGGTTGAGGTCACCTCAGCAAAGAAAAGTGAACTAGCTTTCAAAAGCATTTCTCTTGGCCCACTCGATCCTGAACAAAGCCTGCTGTCAACTGGTCAAGGTTTCACTTCCTAATTAACTTCTCCTTGCTGGCTGGGGCACAATGGCCAGGCCATGGCCTAACGTGGGCCACTCTATACCCCTTAAGCATTTTTCTCCTAACCATAGGGGTCGGGAACACGGAGCATCCCTAAGGACGTTCCAGAGGAGAAAGGGTTAAACCGCATTCAGGCAGATCTGATAAGGTTTGTTTGTTTACGCTGAGCTCTGAAATCCATAGTACTTGAAAAACACAGAGAAAGAGTATTGAGTTTAGCCGAATCACATTTTGGCTAGTGTGTATATGTGTGTTGCGTGTGTTGCGTGTGCCTGTATGAAAATACATTGTTCAGCTCCAACATGTAATAATGCAGCATTTTTTATTGCAATGGAACTTGAACGGAATATTAGTATTTTTTATGTTTTCCGAGTAAGCAAACGTGTCAGATCACCGTTTCAATGCTAAGCTTATTCCTGGATTTGTGCAGAATAAGACTGTTTAGACTGTTTATTATCTGGTTCATTTTGGGGGGGTTGTGAAAAGTTCATGTTTTAACCCATCGATTAAGTCAAAAAGAGAGGGAGAGAGTGAAAGAAAAAGAAACCGAATGGAGGAAAGGAAAGGCAGGGAACGAGTGCGCCTGGCCTTATTGAGTCGAGTGCTGAGTGATTTTCATTGACTCTTCTTTGCCACCCAGGTCACTCCATAAGAACACCCAGACAGGAATTCCACCCGAGCTTATCTCCCCACCCCATCTAGGCTGAGTGGTGTGTGGGGGGGGGGGGGGGGGGGGGGTGAAGAAAAAAAGGAAGCCCGTTGTTGGAGTAGGCAGTTCATTGGTGTTTACTAACAATCTCTGGAGCAGATATCTGTCAAATAGAGCTATGAGGGAAGCGGTGGGTCGTAGGAAGGGAGGTATAGGCTGAGACAGATTGAGGAGTTGTAACAAGGAGTATGAGTTTACTGTTAAAGTAAACAATTAGCCCTAGTGCTATCAGTACCCCGCCCCCACCCCCTATCCTTCTCTCCTCCTCTCCTTCTCTTTCTTCTCCCTCCATCCAGGGAGCTTTAGAGGGAGAGTAATGGAGTAGAAGTACTGAGCAGTGTGTGACCTAATGCTTGATTAGGTCATTATAACTAAGCCACTGTTTTCCCTGTCCAGGATGCACTTACTCTAACATATACCAAGCCAGTCATGACTTCGGGAGTGAACTACCTTGCTAAGGTGGATGTTGAAGCCATGTTTAAAAACCTACGCTACTGCAGTGCACATAAATAGTCAGTCTAGTATAGAAACAGCACTGTTGGTCAAGTCTAAAGTCTCTAGCAAGTTTGCTGTGACCTGGTAAGCCTGGTTATGTGTCCATCTCCTGTGTGTGACCTCTCTGTCTAGTAGAAGTAGATCCCCCATCCTCTCTCCACCCCTCTACAGGCCACCATGGGTCCCATGGGATCTGGACTGTCACACATTATCTGGAATGTCTGTTAGCAGAGGTGCGAGAGCCTCCCCCTCTCTCCAGTGCAGCACACCGGATCTGATTGCACCCCAGCTAGCCCTTTTGTTTAGAGAGATTCCTTTTCAGGTCAACCTCGGTAACCCTCCACTGCCCCTCACACACACCACCTCACACTTCCCCTGGCCTGCTGCTAGGGACAGGACACTCGGACTTGTCACACATGACCTCTGTCACCTGGTCATCACCTGGTCATCACCTGGCCACACAACACCCTCTCTCTCTCTCTCTCTTTCTTTCTCTCTCTCTCTCTCTCTATTTCCTTCTCTCTCTCTATTTCTCTCTCTCTCTCTCTTTCTTTCACTCTCTCTCTCTCTATGTCTTTCTCTCTCTCTCTCTCTCTCTCTCTCTCTCACTCTCTCTCTCTCTCTCTCTCTCTCTCTATTTCTTTCTCTCTCTCTCTCTCTCTCTCTATTTCTCTCTCTCTCTCTCTATTTCTCTCTCTCTCTCTCTCTCTCTCTCTCTCTCTCTCTCTCTCTCTCTCTCTCTCTCTCTCTCTCTCTCTCTCTCTCTCTCTCTCTCTCTATCAATTCAAATTCAAATTTGGCTTTATTGGCATGAAAGTTACAACTTAACAATATTGCCAAAGCACTTTACAATGTAACAATAAAAAGAAAAGAAGGTTCATATTATTATTAACAACAACAACAAAAATATAGATCCATTACATATTGATTATCACATACACAACCAAACATATTCAAAATAATTGTATGTGTGTGTTTTGTGTGTGTGTAAATTTGTTGGGAGATTATTGGTTGTAGTTGGGTCAACTGGTTGTCCTTATGGTATTTTTGGTTGCAGCTGGGTCAACTGGTTGTCCCTACGGGTGTGGCATAATGCAACATATTTTGCACCATAAATGGCACAATGGACCTTTTCACCCAATAGGCATTGTAATTTTTCATCATCTGTTCCTGTTTCAAATTCTTTATTTCTATTTTTAATTTGGGGAAAGAAAGTTGCCCGTATGTCTGCATAATTATCACATTTTAGGAGAAAGTATGTTTCCGTTTCTATTGTGTTTTGTGGGCAGAGTAAACACAACCTGGCATCTCTGGGTTGCCAGATCTGTCTGCGACGACCGGTCTCTATAGCCAGGCTGTGCTCGCTGAGTCTGTACACAGTCAGTGTTTTCCTCAGTTTTCTATCAGTCACAGTGGTCAGGTAGTTTGCCACTGTGTACTGTCTGTTTAGTGCCAAATAGCATAGAAGTTTACTTTGATTTTTTTGTGGTGTCTTTCCAATAGGTCATGTAATTTTCTTTTAGTTTTTTGATAATTTGGTTGGGCCAGATTTTCTGAGTGCTGTCCTGAGGCTTTGTTGGGTTACTGTTGGTTTGTGAGTTTAGTCTCAGGATCAGCTGACTAAGGGGACTCTTTTCTATGGTCACCTCTTGGTATTGGAGGGCTTTGTGGTGGTAAGAGTTGGGGTCGCTTATTTTTAAATGGTTATAGAATGTGGTGGCTCGTTTTTGGATATTGATTAAAAGGGGAAATTGGCCTAATTCTGCCCTGCATGTTGTTTGTAGTTTTTCTCTGGACTCTGAGGATATTCTTACAAAGTTCCGCATGCAGGGTTTCAATTGGATGTTTGTCCCATTTTTCAAATTCTTGTTTGGTAAGTGGGCCCCACACTTCACTGCCATATAATGCAATTGGTTCAAATATTGATTTGAATATTTTGAGCCAGATCCTAATTGGTATGTCTAATTTGATGTTTCTTTTAATGGCATAAAAAGCTCTTCTTGCCTTGTCTCTCAGTTCATTCACAGCCAAGTTGAAATTTCCTGTGGAGCTTATTTTTAGTCCTAAATATGTGTAGGTGTAGGTGTGTTCTAGGTGTGTGGAGCCTATTTTTGGAATATCATAATTTTGTTTTTTTCTAGGTTTACTGTCAGCGCCCAGTTCTGGCAGAATTGATGTAGGACATCTAGATGTTGTTGTAGGCCTTCTTTTGTTGGTGATAGTAGTACCAGATCATCTGCATATAGGAAACATTTTATTTTTATATCTTTAAGGATCAGTCCAGGGGCTGTTGATTGTTCAAGCATTTTTGTCAGTTCATTAATATAGATGTTAAACAGGCTTGAGCTTAGGTTGTTTCCTTGTTTAACTCCACGTCTCTGGGTAAAGTAGTCTGTTTGTTTTTCTCCGATTTTGACTGCGCACTTGTTATTTTTATACATTGATTTAATTATATCATGTGTTAGTCCACCGACACCACTTTCAATTAATTTTAGTAGTATTCCTTCATGCCAAATTGAGTCAAATGCCTTCTGGAAATCCACAAAACAGGAGAACATTTTTGTTTTATTTTGATTCACATGTTTGTCAATGAGGGTGTGAAGGGTGTAAATGTGGTCTGATGTTCGATTGTTTGGTAGGAATCCAATTTGGCTTTGACACAAATGCCACGATAATTGTTGGGATCATATTTGTCTCCATTTTTATAAATTGGTGTAATAAGTACATGGTTCCAGATGTCTGGAAAATAGCCTACACTCAAGACTTCATTAAAAAGTTTGGCTGTGGTAAATGTATGACTTGCGTATTTAATCATTTCATTTAATATGCCATCTGTACCACATGCTTTTTTGTGTTTAAGGGTCTTTATTTTTTCAAATATTTCATTTTCTGTTATTGGGAAATCTAGAGGATTCTGGTTATTTTTAATGGTGGATTCAAGTATTTTGAGTTTTTCATAGTTTTCTTTTTGTTTCAAATTCGTTGTTATGTTTTTATATGGTTCTTCAAAGTGGTTTTTCCATATCTCTCTCTCTCTCTCTCTCTCTCTCTCTCTCTCTCTCTCTCTTTCTTTTCTCTCTCTCTATTTCTTTCTCTCTCTCTCTCTCTCTCTCTCTCTCTCTATTTCTTTCTCTCTCTCTCTCTCTCTCTCTCTCTCTCTCTCTCTCTCTCTCTCTCTCTCTCTCTCTCTCTCTCTCTCTCTCTCTCTCTCTCTCTCTTCTCTCTCT